>CAXAMN010026004.1:0-10247 GCA_963970005.1 Durusdinium trenchii
TAGCAACGCGCCCTTTTCGGTCCCGCTCCTTGAGCCAAAGTTACAGTCATTTATAGACTGTCTTCAAATGTCCTCTTAGCTTCTTAGAAGCACATCCACTCTTCTTGAAAGAGTACATGACTGTACCTAGTCATCTCCAAACTACACAAACTGCAAGGAAACTACATCAAACAGTCTCTAAAGACATCGTGCTCTACCAAAAGGTTCTCTGAGCAGTTCCTAGCCACAAGTTGCCACTTCAAACATCCTCCTGCTAAGGTGGTCAAAGGTCAAACACAAAAAGGGCACAGACCTCCACTCAGCTCCAACCCCAAGCACTCCAAAAACGAAAATTCCCTAAAGAAGCAAGCACTAGGTGAGCCATACGCTGTACACGTGCGCTGTACGCTACTTTTCACACCCCTTCTTGGGTCGCCTAGGGCTACCTGCCTTCTTCTTCTGTCTTCTTCTCTTCTTCTATTCGTTTTGTTGGAGCAACCAAGGATCAGACATCAACTAAGATCCAAACTTCTGCCCTCAAAGGTGATCTCAATGACATCAATCCAGAGGTGAACTCGAGCTCAAACCAAGCAAAACTCCAGATCCATCAAAGAATCAACTTCGACCTTCAACCAACACGCATTCAACCAAGGACAAACGTGCCAGAAGGATCTCTCAGAGGTGGGTCATGGAATCTCATAGGTTGATTCCTTATTTCATTGACCCTTTTCAACCTCATCATCGAGATCCTCAAAAGCACAAGGCTTTCAAGGACAACTTACCTGTCAGCTCAGGAAGCAAAAGGTGATCTAGAGTTACCATGCCGTGCAAACCTCTGACCTCAAGACCTGACAAGTTCACAAAGTTGACATCGACTGCACAAGATGAAAACTACCAAGGTTACCTAGACACAAACTTGCAATGAACATAGTTGCAAACAAGCACAAGTGAACTCGCAAGAAAACTCGCTGGAAGCTAAACCTGCGATGAACGAAGCTCCAAGCAACTGCACAAGACATCACAAGAAACTCTTTCTAGAGGTTACCTGGTCATGAATTGGGTTCCAAACATCCTGAATCAAGTGAACTCGTCTTCCCGCAGCAAACTCAAACTCAAAATCACAAACCCTTTGCCACGCTGCACGTGTCTAATTCTGCCTGCCTATCTGATCTCCTTTTCTCTTGCTTCCTCTTGCTTTCTCTTGCTTTCTCTTGCTTTCTCAAGACAAGACAAAAATCTTCAAACACGAACTCCCCAATCAACAAGCAAGCAAGACATGAACAAAATGGCCTCCAAGTCATATCTCCATAAATTCAACCTGACATTACACGTTCAAGCATGCCTCAAGCCAAGGTCAAGCCAAGTTCAAGCATGGTGGCACATGATGTTCTGAAAACACAAGGAAACACTAACAAAGGTGATCTTCTTTTTCTTTTTCGTGGTGCAAGCTGCTGGGCCGCAAAAAATGGCCTTCTAAAAATCATGCCATTTCTCTGATGGCAGTTCACCATTCAAGCCACTACAAGTTGGGATCCGGCTGCCATCCTTTTGGAATGGTCATCGTAGATCCATCAGCCAGCTTCACCTTCTTAAACCCTGGCGCTGGATCATCCATTGGAGTAGACGGAGTAGACGGAGTCCCTCCTGGATGTCGCTTGGGTACTGGCGGTGGCTGGGGCAAATTGGTACCAGCAAGCTTGCCCCCTCCAAGTGCTGGATTCTGGAATGCTGCCGGAATCACACTGGCACCTTGTGACACACCTGGACTGCCCATCGATACTGGCGGTACCGGCGCGGGTGGTGGAGTCGGAATATTCGGAGCTTGTTGCTGTGCCTGTTGCTGTGCCAGATTCTGAGTAGCATGCCGAAGGGACATCCGTTGCCCCTCAACCAATTCCTTGAGCAACTGGTTCCCCTCTTTGACATTCTCATTTAGTGCGATCATGCCTTCGTAGGTTCGCTGCGAATGGTCCACCCCTTTGGCAAGATGTGCACTACACTCGGACAGAACCTTGGCAATGCTCATAATCAGCTCCTTCAAACTGGCGTTCACCAGTTTCGCTCCCGATCCGCTCAACTGCCAAGCGCAGTTGTCAAGCTGCTTTTGAATTGCCTTGACCTCCTTCAGGAGCGGAGGCCCTTGGTCTCCATTTACCTTAATGTGAGCAGCGAGACCAAGGATGGCGTCGGACATGCGAAGTAGACTATTCTGCTGGTTGTCCAACTTCGGGCAGACCGACCCGCTCGATTCGGCCATGCTCGATGCAGCACTCTGTACCTTCTCGATCACTGCTGAAAGCTGACCGAACTTGTTGGTGGCCCATATCAGGCAGTCAAGGAGGGATTCCACAGAAACCTCCTTGGCCGGTGTCGGAAACGGGTTGCCTAAGGAGCTCAAACCCTCCGACCGGTCCACTGCCATGTTCTCCAGGGCCGTCAACTTCTCGAAGTACGACCAAGCCATCATGGCTGATCCAGCTCGCAAATGAAAGAGCCGCCCTTCCAAGTCGGGTAGCTCAGCACGCAACTCTTCAAGACTTTTTCCCGAAAAAGCCACAAAGCCCTCTTGGAGAGGTGTCGTCGGGAAAATGTCTCTTGCCGGGTTGTTATCATTCTCTCGGCTGGCAAGCTCGATGGTCAAACGTTTGAGGTAGTAGATCATCTTCTCAACATTTGTTGCGGCAGTGTGCCATCGCGAGGCTTCACAGCGCAAGTCGTTGAGTGCACTGACCTCCAACAAAGAACCCGAAACTTCTCCTTGGAGTTGGCAGTCAGCAAGCTCAGACAAGCTGACGGTCATCAAATCGCGCCCCGGAAACAGCACGATCGAATCGCGCTCTCCGGCAGGGCGGGCACTGGTCGCAGCGGTCACATCAGCAGCGGCGGACATGTCTCTCAACGAGTGTCGGGATGCGAAAGAAAAGCGTCACACAGGCGATGGTTCGCAGAAGCAGCTTGAGACAAAGCAACATGGTTTCCTCATACTTGCAAAACTCACAAAACAAGTTCAAACCACAAACCAAGCTTTCAAGATGACTAGTTACAAAAACATCAAACTCCCAAGAATCTTCCAAGCTCAAAAATGCAAACTGGCAAACAAGGCAAACAAAACACATCTGTTCCACAATTCTCACAGCCAAATTCAACTCAAGCTACTATCGCTCTAGTCGTCTCCAACTGCAAAAATGTCAAACTCTCAAAACAAGCAAACACACAAGACATGCTCAACAATCAAGTCCCGCTCAAGCAACTATTGCTCTAGGTCCACTCAACTGCAAACATGAGACACTCAAAAACCTTCTCTGCGCACAGAAAGCTTTCAAGTTTACTCGTTTCTTGGCCTCGTTCCAATCTCCACCGTGGAAGAATTCCTGTCCTTGAAAGAAAAACGGCTGCGGGCATCTGTCAGTTCACCTTAGACATAGGCAAGTACAAGTGCAAGTAGAAAAACAGTACCTCGTCTCAATTTCCTTAGGAAAGAGGTAGCTATCCGGAAAGTCGGTCAAGCAAAACTGGATTCCCAAGGCTCCTGCTGTCCAAAACCATCTTCACCCAAAAACAGCATTTCACACACAAGAAACTTGAAAACAAATGCACAAGACAGCTTTAAGCAATTTCACAGTGAATGCTTCCAATCCAGATTCCAAAAAGTAAAAACGCACATGCACTCAAGTCTGCAAAACTCAAAAACACTGCACCAAAGAACAGAAGGCTCCTAAATCAACAAGAAACAGTCCTCCTACACCTCCGAACCTAGTCGGACCTCAACGACTGCTCTCGGACACGTCCTTCCACTAAAGTTCTGTCATGTGGACAGGTTCCAAATCTCCGTGCTAACAAGACAAAGCAAAACGAAACTGTTCAGAGGAGTTTCGGACACAAACGAACAACAACGGAAACACACAGAACAGATTCAGAAACTCTCCCAAGTCAAAGTGCATCTCGAAAAACTGTTCCGGAAAAAGCACATTCGACAAAGTTCAAACTTCAGCAGGCACAATGCCCAAAGCTTCCGTCACCTTCCGATCCCCAACGGACGAAAAATGCAAGAAACACGCACGATGAGCATACTCCCCTTCTCGAACTGAACGTTCACCGATCGGAAGTTCGTCGTCATCGGCGTCTCGAGACAAGCCCCTCAACAATGCTGCCTTATCTTCATCCAAACCAGGTACAAGTCCTACAGCATTGCAGAGGTTCAGCCACATCTCAATGAGCTTGCAACTCTTCGTGAGACCGTCAGACGGGTTGGAAGCACCTTCCCAATGTTCCAAGGTCAAGCGGCGCCTTCGATGGAGGTATTTGACGTAGTGTGCACGAAGCTCCATGTGCTTGACACGTCGAAGCAAACCTTCCATGGTCGATATGGAAATCGCCGCTTTCCCATCGTTGTACAAGTGAAGCTTCATGCTGCCGGTGGTCTTGGCTGGCATGCCTATCTCGTCAAGAGGGATCCCGTCGCGAGCTGTTTCGATCAACATCCCCAGAGCTACAAGTTCTTTGCTAGCCTCCGTGATGGCGATCGCTTCTGCTTCTGCAGACGACAACGCAGGAACCTCTTGTCTCCTACTAAAACACTTCAGGCAACATCCACGCCAAGAAATGACAGCACCAGAAACACTGGTCACATTCCATGAAGCATCACAAAAACCTACAACGACCCCTTCTTCAGTCAAAACGGGTGGTGAACTAGCAGGCATCTGCTGCACAAAATGCAAATGTCCCTTCAACCAACGAAGAAAGCTACGAAGACAAATCTCTGCCGGAACATGGGGCTTCGACTGAAATCGACTCAAAAACCCAACAGGAAAAGCAAGGTCTGCCCTGGAGAGTGCTGCCCACGCAAGTTGTCCGAGGACCCTACGGTAGCGCTGTGCTTCCGTGGCGGACAGTTCAGGAGTCCCGAACTTTTTCTCTGCGTCTTTTAGCAGCTCCTCCAGCTTGGGCATGGCTGAACCGGTGGATTCTTTGAGTTTCTCTTCCCATGAAACAAAGATGCCTTCCATGTAGCTCCTGGACACTCCAAAGTACAGACATTCCTCTCCGTCATGGCGTCTGTATATTGCGCGGCCTGAGAATTCCAGGAGTCCTCTCTGCCCGGACGGAATACTTCCCGTGCGTTTGATCTTCCAGATCTTCTGAAGGGCGCGCAAGAAGTTCTCACCTCCTTCAACGTCATTACTGGCTATAAGCAAGTCGTCAACGTAAACTAGGACGAACAGAAACTGGGCGTCAGTCTTCACTCTGAACAACGTTGATTCAAAGGTCTCGTCTCCGCCCAAGTCACGGATCGTTCTCTGGAGCTCTAAGAACCACGACAATGGAGCCCTTCTCAAGCCATTCATGGCTTTCTTCAGCCACAAAATGACTCGTTGGCCCTTCACAGTGATATTCGGGGGAAGCAAAACCAAATCACAGGCGTCGGCTTCAACAGGCGCATACATGAATGCTGTCGACACGTCAGCTGTAAGAAGGCTCATGCTTTCCACCACTGAGAAGGCAAGGACCACTCGCAGTGAGTCTAAGCTACTTGTAGGGGCATAGATGCCAGACCGAAACGCGCTTTCAGCACCAGAGGCGTAATCGCGAACGACCAACCGGGCACGACAAAGGACAGCAGTCTTTTGGGTAAAAACCCACCTCGCTGTGAGGATTTGAGCTTCATGCTCAACTGCAATGGTGCGACCCTTCTTCTCAGGATAGGTGTCACCAACTTCCAATGTCTCCAGTTGCACCATTTCTGTGCGAATGCCCTCAACCACCTGGTCATGCGCTATGGGGTGCCCTGTCAATTCATCACACACTCCCTCAGCAATCTGTACATCTATTTGGTTTCCCCCAAACTGAACAGAGATGGACGAACCCTGACCTTCTGCCTCGAAATCACCTCCTACCTCATCACACCTAGAGGCACCTGCCAAGAACTCATTCATTGCTTCGTTCTGGGCATGGTGGATGACTCGATCCAAGACAACATCAAGGTCCATAGGTTCTCCAACCCCTTCTGGAGCTAAGCTCCCATCTGGCAAAGGAATTTCGACTTCCATGTCTCCATCCCCTTCTTCACCTGCAACCTCGCCACCTGCATCTGCACCACCTGAGTCCTCAAGTGGCCTCTTCACTGACCTCTCCGGATCATGAACTGGTGGCGGAGGAAGCGCTTGTTCGCCACTTCTGGGATCAACATATGCACCCGCAAGCAGAGGAAACAAGACGTTCACATCATACCATGGTGATTGGTCCCTAACTCTGAAATTGTGACCCTTAATCACTTCCCTCACTCCAGTGGAGTCAACAGAAACCGGGTAAACCAAACAACCACCACCGGTGCTGTACCTGGCCCCCAAATACGCACCAAGCACCATCCTCTGACCTTGCCACTTCTGTGCATGAACTGGCTTCACAAAACCCATGATCCCAAAAGGAAAAGTTCGTGGTATCTGACCTCCTCTCTTCTCTCTCAGAGATTCCAAAGGAGTGCCACCCCACTTGCGCTCACAAAAACCATTGAAAGTTCTGTAGGTGTACCCAACCAGATACCCCATCAAAGGTGATTCCAAAGCCAACCTCATGCCTAAATGAGCTTCCAAAGCCAACCAATTGGTGAACAAACCCTCTTTCATGATCCCCACGGCACGTTCTACACCCTTGGCCTGTGGACGATTCTCTGAAATGTTCCTCCAATGGAAGCCTCGACAATTGGACTCTCTCAGAGACCTCTGCATCAGGTTCAGCAGGTAGGCTTCGTTGTCAGTGGCTACTTCCAAAGACAAACCTCCAACACCGATCTCATTCAACACAGAGACAGTGGACTTCACGTCCTTCTCCCGGTCACCACCTAGAACCACCATACCGATCATGCCAGTCTGAATCATGAGCAAAACCAACACCTTCCAGTGCCTTCCTCCTACAAACATGATGTCAGCTGCAAGATCACAGGTGCTAGATTCCTGGTCCTTTCGTCTCCTCGCGGGCGTCCGACCTCTTGCCTGAACACACGCATCACACCCTCGATCATACGGCCAATGTCCTCGACACTCGTGCTCGTACAACAAACTGCCTTCCAGTTCGGGTGATGGATCTTCCAGATCCGACGAATGTGGACCCTCAGGATCATAATGGGGCAACTCCCCGGGTGGTTCGTCAACCTCGGAACCTGCCTCAACCATCGGACCTTCGGCCTCCGCCTCTGGACCAACCTGATCGGGAATGGAAGGAGTGCACTCCTCCATGTCATCACTCTCAACATCAACGGTTTTCGGCAATCCACGGAACATCCGGACACGCTCGGACTCCTCCGAAACCCCCGGAAACCCTTCTTGGTTCCTCCAAAACGCAAGCAAGGAAGCAAAATCCGTCTCAGATCCCTCAAAAACCTCCGAAAAAGCCTCCGAATCTCCGTCCGGACCCTCGGAAAAGAAGTCAAAATCCAAAAACTGGCTTTCACAGCTCACGAAAGACGAGTTCGACTCAACCTCCCAGGTGTCAAACTCAGAAGTGAAAGAGGCAAAATCCTCCTGATCATCCTCCTTCCCCTTCTCAAACGTATTGGGCTCATCTTCACAAGACAAAGTTGGAAAAGAAACACGCTCATCACCACAAAAACGAAACATACGACACACATACGAAAAAGACTGCAATGAACCAGGCTGAGTGCACATCACTTCTCGACCCTTAGTTCTGGACTTTCCTGCCTTAGAAACTGGTCGTGCCTGCTCTGCCAGTGCTTCGTTTGTCGTTTCACCATCGTTTCTGTACCGAGTATGTGGTGTGGCTGTGCTTTCAGTGCTTCGTGCTTCTGTGGTCTTGGTCTCTCTGATCTCTCCTTCTGGGTTCGATGGGGGACCTTTCACCTCATCAACCTCCATGGGGGCTGGACCTTTGGTCGCTTTGCCACTGCGTCTGTTCTGACCTGATTTGGGAATCAAATCAACCTTCAACCACCAAGCACGCTCACATATCCTCAGTGGAAAAGTGGTCCCCTGACCATTTTCCAAGATGCTTTCGCGGGCTCCTCCTAACTTGGTCCACCAACCAGTCTCAGACAGAGCATAACAGCTAATGACATTCAGCTTGATGCGCGCCACCACTACTCGCTGCATGACTACAGGGACTTTACCTACCTTGAACTCTAGGTCTACCATCCCTGCAGTGGGAAGAATATGATCCCCTGCACCTCTCAGGATTGGAGCTGAGCCTTGGTACCAATGCTTCACCTTGTAAAGCTTCAAACACTCCTCAGCAACAATGTGGCAAGTGGCACCTGAGTCTACAAGCCAATGGGTCTTGAGATCCTTTCCCAAGCCCTGAGTACTCAACGAGTACTCAAGAGGATGAGTGACGCTGTGCACTACAGGCTCGCTTGTGGAGGCTCCTACCCCTTCAGTACTCTCAGTACTCCTCGCAAGAACCATCATTGCGACTTGGTCTTGGTCTTCATCGACCTCGGGGTCTTCACCTTCCTCTTCAGCTTCCCACTCTTCACCGTCCTCCAGTTCTCGAAGCTTGTTCCTCTTTCCCTTGCCCTTGCCCTTGCTCTTTCCTTTTCCTTTTCCCTTGCCTTTGGTTGGAAAAGGCTTCTTCACAGGGTCTGCTCCATCCTTTTTGGATGGTCTCTTGTCAGGATGCTTCTCCCAACAATCTGAGGCCACATGGCCGCTCTTCCCGCAGTGTTTGCAGCGCTTTGGTTTGGGGCACTCTGACTGCATGTGGCCAGGGTCTCCGCAGTTGAAACAACCCTTGCTTCGAATAGGAGAACCCTGAACAGCATGTGCCCTCTCCATAGTTCCAGTGGCACGACTGCGAATGTAATACTCAGTCACTGCTCGCCAAAGCTGCTGGACAGTCCCTGCACCGCTGATGAGCTGGACATGTTCTGATACCTTTTCAGGCAAATTCCTCAAATACAGCAAAAACTGATCCCCCTCATTGATCCTCAAATCAACCAATGCTCTGGCCATCACACTTGCCTCAAGCATACTGTGAAATGATTCGATCTCGGTCTGGATCTCTCGAAGCACATCAATCAAACCATCAATCGAAGGTTTCTTGACAGTGAACTTCAAAACAAGCTCTCTGTAGTAAAGTGCCTCCTGCCTACTGTAAATTGAAAACTCACGTCGAATCAGCCTGAAAAGTTCATAGCCATTCGCATCAGCTGCCCCACGGGCCATGATCTGATTTCGAATCATGTGTTCAATCTTTGGGTATCCAGTGAATGCTTGCTGGATCAGATGAAACAATCTCCTTGCTCTGAGCTCCTGGTCAGCTCCTTGCAAAACAATGGGTTGTTCCATGCGCAATGCCTCTCTCAATTCTGGTCCATATCGGTCGTGAATGAGACACAACCAACCTCCCAGCTTCTCTACCCAATCTCTGAACCCTGAAAGTTCCCTAGACCTGCTCACCCACTGCTTGTAAGATGGCATGGGCATTGCAGGGATCCACTTGGTGTCCATGGTGAGTCGTTCACGGTCTTGAACACCAACTTGTGGTTGTTGTTGCTGGGCTTGTTGCTGAGGTTGCTGTTGTTGCTGTCGTCTCAAAACCTCCATCATTGCTTGTCCCAATTGCAGTTGTTGATTCATCAAACCAGTCAACAAAGGATCAACTGGGGGAGGAGACCTTGAAGGTCCAGAAAAAGGCAAACCATCTGCTCCTACTGTCGGCAAATTCTGATCCCATCCAGGTGGCAAACCAAAAGAAACACCATGTCCACTATCGTTCTGTCCAGAAAAACCTTGTCCAGGCACAAAACTCGGCTGCTGAGATTGCTGCCCACCTTCTTGTTGAACAGGCGCTCCCAACTGATCCTGACCTCCTGTCAAGACACCTCCAGGTTGCAACCTATCACCAACATGCGAACATGACTGTGGCAAATTCAAAGTTCTCGGCATAGCTGCTAGCTGTGTAGTAGTAGGACCATAAGTTCCCCACAAAGCATCTCTCAAAGCTTGCTGACTACCAGGCCCTGAATAGAAAGACAACCAAGGATCACTAGTCTGCAAAGGATCAATCTGTTCACCACTTCGTTGACACTCATACGAAGAAGTCGACAAAACAGGATTGGGTGCAATCAAAGGAATCCTTGTTGCTCCAACATCGCTACTCGACACTCCAGGCTCTGCACTCTCTGGCTGAGTCCCTTCAGCTGTTGGACTCATGGGAATGACAGTGGGTCCAAAAGTCACAGGACTCATCGGAGTTGGCGACGTCTGGTCTGCCATGGCTCAAACAAGCTGCAGGTTTCTACAAACCTTTCCAAAAAC
>CAXAMN010026005.1:0-10247 GCA_963970005.1 Durusdinium trenchii
GGCCTCCAACCTCTACTAGCGATGGCCTCCAACCTCTACTAGCGATGGCATCCAACCTCTACTAGCGATGGCCTCCAACCTCTACTAGCGATGGCCTCCAACCTCTACTAGCGACGGCCTCCAACCTGTACTAGCGACGGCCTCCAACCTCCACTAGCGATGGCCTCCAACCTCTACTAGCGATGGCCTCCAACCTCTACTAGCGATGGCCTCCAACCTCCACTAGCGATGGCCTCCAACCTCTACTAGCGATGGCCTCCATTTTCTGCATTTTCTGGACGGTACTGGCACCGCAGCTATTCGCGGGGGTGGCCAGAAACTCACTTTCACGAATCAGATCGTGATCGACTCTATGTCCATGCCACACGTATAGGTGGCCCGGCATGAAACCAACAACTGCTCGATCGCCTTGAAGCGTTCTGGACTGATCCTGCAACATACGCAGTGTGCCCAGAAGGTCAAGATCCTGGACGAAGGGCGTGCGTACTCAGAAGACAGGGGTCGAGATTCACTTTTGTATACTCGGATGAGCATCAGACGGAACCATTTGACCCTTGTCACAACTGCATGCGAACTGGCTGCTTGACGAGAAAACCATGTCCATGTTTTATATCCCGAGGAAGGCTTAACGCCGCCATAGTTGGTGACAAGCACAAAATCAAGATACAGATACAGCCATGGGAGGAATCGTACCTCAGCAGAGGTGTCACTAAGGCCGATCGACCAACGAGAGAGGGGGCTCCAGGCTTCCCCTACTAGCTTATGTGTGGCTGTTTGTGGAAGTGCTGGGAGCGGGCCGATGGTGGCCTCTGTCAGCTTCAGCGGAGCCTGCACTTGTGGTGGGTCGTCGCCCCGCAGTGGCACTTCTTTCCGGATAGCGGCTTCACTAACTTGCAGCATCGTTGCGTGCACCTGGTTGCGGAGTGTTCTGGCAGCTTCGAGCGCTTGCACCGCATGGTGCCAAGTGGTCACCAGTGTGTTTGGAAACCTAGTACTCCACTGGGCAACATGGTCGGCGAGGTCATTGCCTGTGAAGGCCCAAAGTTCTACCATGTCAGCTCCATGTTTCATTTGATGGCTTGCAATTTTATGAACAGTTACCATGTCCCGGGGAATGGAGCCTGCCAAAGTGACTAGGAGCCGCCAAAGGTCTTGATCTTTCTGGCCGTACTTGCATTGATCAGGGTTCGTCAATGCATGTCGAAGTGTGTTCACGACGAGTGCGTTGTCGCTCCACAGTCTCAGCGGGCCTCCTTGGCGCCACGCATACTTGAGCGCACTGATGGCGGCCGTGATTTCGGCCCTCTGACTTGTCTGGATTCGGCCGGGAACTACTCCTTGCGCCAATGGGCTCCAGTGGTCTTGGTCTTGTGGGTTCGAGGCTACGATACCCCAACCTGCGAGTCTAGTGATCGAGCAGGTCGGGTTGATGCATGATCCATCAAGAAACAGGTCCACTAGTTGGAACGGCAGATGTTCGAACACGCCTGTGAGATCTGGCTGATCATACAGGGCTTGTTGGAGTGCATGGGCTTCTGGTGGCAAACCCATCCACCCATGATAGGTGAGGCATCGGGGGAGCCCTCCTTCACGGACCTTTTGTACTAGCCAAGGGTATGGTCTATCCTCCCGGAAATGGGCGCATTCCCAAAATCTGTGGAATTGGGAATCAGATTGTCCACAGAATTTGCAGGTGAGCGTATGGGCTTTCCGGTTATGGAGTTGGATATCAGCCGTGAAGAATGTGCCGTTCAAGACCTTACGCATGAGACCCAGTTTTGCCTGTGGCCATGAAGAGAGTTTTTCCATGGTGAAGGCCGCATTGGCCCATTCAATGCCTTGGAACGTTTTTCTTCGGCTGACACATCTTTGTACGAAGATTTGCCATCCCTCGAGGAGGCGCAAGCGAATCTCTGTGCTGGAGCCTTGCAAAAGATCTAATGGTCGGTTGAGGTGGTCGGCAACCCATCCCTGGCCAAGCCATTGCCAGCCTATTGCATGCAATCGTTCTAGAAGCACATGACACGGCCCCGGTCGATGACGGAGTTCTGACCAGTCTCGAAGGGCAGTCTCCATGATGAGGTTGACTTGGTCGTGGTTAGCATGCCTACGAAAGGTGTGCACAGTTTGCAACAACAGATTACAACCGGGGTCGGTCATGGGGCGCTCGACTAACGAAAGGTGCACTAGTGGGCTTATGCCCGGGGCATGGATCTTAAGGCCACGACAAGCTCCTGTCCGGAGTGCTTGTAGGTGGCTGGGGCCTAGACTTGCTGACGTACCTGCCGAAAGTGCTTGTGGCCATCCTTTCACTCTTAGTGCATGGATCTTCTGACGATACGGGGCAGGCGATCGGGCCAGGGCGGTCCAAACCCTGGGCATGTCATTCAGGCGGGCTCGCAACACATGATTGGTGGTACGTCGGCCGTACTCCATATGGGCACCTAAATCCCTGGCGGAGCTAAGCAGAGGCAGTTCAGCCTGCCTGGCGGCATGGCGGTCGTCGGCTTGTGTCGACCAAAAATAGGTCTTGGCTGTGTCTATCTGCAGGTCCATGAGGTCACAAAACTGTGTCATCAGGGTCAACCCCTGGGCAGCTTCCTGTGTGGACGGGGCTGTGAGCTCAAGATTATCTACATACGACCACATGCGGACCGACGGGAAACGGATCCTCAGCCATCTGGCCAGGGTAATGTTGCAAATCAGCATTGCGCTACAACTGAGGCCACATCCTTCAGCAAATCCGGTGGTGGATGAAAGCATAGGCCCAATGGTACCCCTTACACTGAATGCTCTGGTGAGTTGGTGCAATGCGTTTGCCCAAGCTCGAATAATCGGCTTGGGAATGCCGAGATGGAGACCAATTGCCAACAATGGGATGCGTGGCAGGAGGTTATATGCTTTTACTAAATCAGCTACTACGCCTGCGAGTGGTGAGCTATCTGTGTGGGCATCCTCGAGGGTGAGCTGGATGCTCAACCACAGGTCCGTGCAAGCTTTACCCGGGATGTTGCCTGTTATCTGGTCCGGCACTAATTGGCCTAGGTACTTGAGTGTTTCCCTTGCCCGGATGGAGGACCAGGTCCTATAGATGATCGAGAAAACTGTTAAGGGCCTATATTGGCTGGCTTGCCAGGCATTAGGGATTTTCTCGAGGGCATGGACATGTCCGGTCACGACTTGGCTTGGCCAGGCTGAGTCACCTGCTTCAATGTCCTGAAGCAAGTTGAGGATCGGTTCAACATGGTTCCTTGGCAAGGCTAGCAAGTCTGCTCGGGAGACTCCATCTGGGCCTACCGCTGCATGTGTTTTCTTGCGTTTCACGGCATCCTGCCAGGTCTCATAGGTGACTGGCTTGTAGTGCATCTGTGGTGGACTAGGGAAGGCACATCGAGCGAAATCTACAATGGGCTCCCACTTGGAGTCATGTGTGCGTGCATGTCGGTCCCATCGAGCCATCCACTCGGTAGCGAGGGACTCATGGATTGCATCTAAGTCAGTCACCGGGTGTGACTGACAGAGAGTGTCACCTGCACGAAGCTCCGGGAGGTGAGCAAGCCACAATTTATCAGTATCATAATGGATTATTGACAGAGGATTACCATTATGTTCAATGGTCTGGGTGGGGTCGAAAGCGTTTGCTGAATCAAGCACCACCGAACAATCTTCTGTATCGACTGCTTCGATTGCAGCGAGCGTGTGAGCTAACAGCATCTGAACTGGCTCAGGTTTCGGGGCTTGCAAATCTTGGAAAACTTTTGCTGGGTTATTGAGTCGGGCTTCTTTAGCTTTCTGCTGACGAGCTTTCAGGAGCACCTGTTCGAAGTGCATGAGGTCAGTTTGGAAGTCGAGGGCCAGCCGGCTGGCTTGGTCTTGGTCCGGCGGACATTGTGGCCATCGGTCAGGGAGGCCGGCCACATGTTTGGCCGTGTTATTCCACCATTGCACAAACGACGGGCTAAACCCCGCTGCTCTGTTGATGGCATGCCATGTGCCTAAGCGCCTTTCTATCCAATGTGGATTGCTGGCGTGGTCAATCTTCATGTGTGCAAGTGCCTGTAGGCGCCTGAGCTGCCTGACCCATCTAGTATGTGTCATGTTCTGTCCATGAAATGCGGGGGTGAAACTTCCTGGACGTGATGGGCGCAGCGGGACAAAATCTTCCGAAATCCAAGTGCGCTCCAGCGTGGAGCCTCTACCAAGCTGGGATTTATGGATATTCAGACCTTGTGTACTTGCATGTCGAACCATTTGTGACTCAAAGGAATGCCAAATCCCTCGGTATCTATGTTCAGCTTCTTGGATTGGCGATGTGGTGTCACCCTTGGTGGGGACCTGAGGCACTGGCGCCATAGACTTAGTGGTACTGAAACCTTCTAATGGCCAATCTACCTGTCGGGGTTGTTTCCAAATTGGGACTCGGAGGCATGGTGGGTGCTGATTGAAAACAACATACACAATCGAGTGATTGGCTACCCAATCTGCTTCAACATGGACAGACTGGACCTGAGGGGCCAGTTCCGGGCTGATGAACAAGAGATCCTTGGTGTGTTTCTGTTGGATGGTAGGCTCAATGGCCTTGCCAAACCGACGAAGGGCCAGGTGCTGGACCTCTTCCCATCCCTGTTGGAGCATGGTATTAACACTGGGGAGGTCATCAAGAAAATGGTTGAAGTCTCCACCAATGAACCGGGGTCCTTTGGCTTTGGTGCATACTCGGTCCACCACATGCTCGAGGAGGGAATTGTTCTGTTCACGAGTTTGGGCTCCCCCACTTTGGAACGCGTTCCCATAGAAGGCTCCGCCCTGAATCCACTGGTTCCTATATTGAAAGCCTCCTACATGACACCTTTGGTGAGATTGGACGGCATCAGGCCAGTCATGCATCAAGTGTCGGCAGGGTACACTAGAAAGAAAACCGACTCCTCTTTCTTTGCCTCGAACTGCGAGGTGTGACTGATGGACAGTTTTGGGGGGAACGAAATCTCCGTGCAGGAGCTTGTAGGGGCTTTTGGTGTATTGAAGTTCCCGCCGGAATTGTGCTCCACCCCCGTGAGTCAAGTGGGTCTCAGAAACGACCCAAACAGTACCTTGTGTCCCTTGGGGAAGTGCATTGATTAATTCTGCTTTGTGCAGCAAGCCGGTGGGATTCAACAGTCCTAGAACAAAGCCAGGATGAGAAGGACCTGGATGTTGTGCTTCACCAAATCGAAAAACGGAAAACAGAATCACCACAAATCTACGCAATGAACTTTTACCGCGACTCTGCAAGGTCTGCTGTCGGCTGTGCTGACGTGGCGGAACCCTCGGGAAAGCTTGACCACTATGTTGGGTCACTGTGTCCTGAGAGGCAACGGCTCGGATCGAACTCTGTTTGCCGGCACGGATATGCGCACCATGACCGGCGATGGACTGTGAATTTGGCAGTAACAAAGGCTCAGGACCATGCATCGACGGGCCAATTTGCACTGCGGACTGAAAAACCCCCGATGGCATGTGGACCCCTAGTCACTCATGCCTCATCTTTTTCGAAAGTAAAGACTCGATGCGTTGCATCTGATCCTCCAGCTTGGCGTCAATCCTCCCTTCAAATCCCTGAAGCTGATTCGAGATCTGATGATTGACTTTCTGCTGCTGATGCTGGAAGGAGGAAAAATTCTGTGTCAGCGAATGTACCTGCTGCTCCAATGCCTCAATGCGGGCACTCTGATCGACTTGCATCTGTTCTTCCTTAGGATCGGCCGAGGTGGCCTGGATCTTTTGCTCCAACCGCTGCTCCAAGGCTGCCAGTTGCACTGGCGTAACTGATGGCTGTGGCGTGTGCTGGACTGACTTCTTACTGCTTTGCCATGGATCCTGAGTGAGCCATGGATCAACTC
Source organism: Durusdinium trenchii (assembly GCA_963970005.1). Taxonomy (NCBI): domain Eukaryota; class Dinophyceae; order Suessiales; family Symbiodiniaceae; genus Durusdinium; species Durusdinium trenchii. Next base: position 5,880 of record CAXAMN010026005.1, read on the forward strand.
CGCTGGCCTGACCTGTGTGAGTCAGGTTGGCGATGGTCTTCTTGGAGGCAATGATGTTGTTGGAGGATGGGATCGGCACTTCTCGCTGGTCTTCAATCTTGGCAATCAAAATGTCGCCGTGCTTCATTTGGTAGATCCAATGGGACGGCTCCTGAGGGGCCATAACTTGCCAGAAAATGCCTTCATGGACTTGCATCTGAGCAATGGGCTGGACAGGTCGGGCGTTCCAGCCTAGATGCTTGAACCCCTTGGACAGCGAGGCCTTGGTGGAGCCATACGGGAAAGGTCCCACCTTGTATGGTCGGAGCTCTTGTCCATCCAGAAACATCAAATCGGGACGGTGCTGTTTGTGGGCCTGCTCGGCATGTTCTCGACTGACTCGGAGGCCAAGTCTGGGGCCCATGCGAACTATGGTTGTCTTTGCCTCCGTTTGGCTTCTAGCGAATCGAACTTCGGCCAAAGTCTTGCGCGGCATCCAAATCACATGAAATTGTGGGGCCGGTTTGCGGCCGTCCATGGTCCTGGGTTCGAAGTAAATGCCGTCGACTGCTGCACTGGGCATGAGGTGGTCCGCAAACTTCTCTGTCACCCGAACGAGGAAGGCGAACACTTCAGCTTGTCCAATCTGAGTGCGAGCTAGTTTGGCATCCAGTGATTGCCTATCCCAAACATCCAGGATATGTTCGGTTTGCGGGAAGGCTTCATGCTGCATGAGGTGGTGTTCGAACACTGCCTTCACCGGGTGTTGGATGAACCCTGCCCACGGAGTTGGCCATTCATCTTTGTAGACGATCACCTTAAGAACCCGTGTTTGGATTTCTTCGAGCGCGAAGCTTTCGACCGGGACATGTCGGCTGACTACCTGTGTGCCGAGCTGAAGCAAGGCAGCAGTGACAAGCATAGGCTCTCCGGTGGTGGCCGACATAGCCGGGACCCTGATCGATTCGGCATGAGATGGCAGCCTCGGGTCTGCGTGGTCCAGGATGAGGAGGGCCAGACCTGCGGCGGATATCGGTGCTGTCAGGTGCAACAGGTGTGCGACTTCCCCAATATTGCAGAGGGCGACCCCCTGTGCGTGAGCTTCGACCTTGTGGAGCGGAAGTGCGGACATCTTTGTCCCATCTTGCTGGATGAAAATGGCATCCGGCAACTTGATCTGCTCTGCAGTGGGAATAACCGGTAGCTTTGGGCCTTTCACCGAGGCCTGTTTGTTCGCTTTGGACCCCATTGGTTTACCAGAGGCCAACCGGGCTTTGACTGCTGCATCGACTTCGGCTGCGAGGATGATTCGAATCGGGGGATTGGCCTGTGTGGCAGCTGTCTTGAGATCTTTCCGTGGATGCGGACTACCCAGGATCTTTGTGATGAGATCGGCCCCCAGTTGCTGAATCAGGCTTGTGGCACAAGTCGCCAGCCGGTCTTGGTGAACCCCATGTTGCTTCAGCAATGATTGGAGGAGCAATTGGTCAGGGTTGACCGCCCCCCCCAGTCGGATGGCCTCCGTGACTCGCACTTCCTGCTTGATGACATGGCGCGCAAACAAAGCTCTCCAGAGATCTGCCTGGGCCGGAATGGTGGCTTTGGGACTCTCGGTACCTATGGCATGTGCAAACATCCAGCTCACTGTTTGAAATCCACAGTCTGCAGGGAAATTGGTCGGCAGTACGAATGACTTGAATGTGAACTCGAATGGCCCACAAGCTTCAACTACTTGCCGTTGAACGGATACCTCCAGGTCCACAGGAACATGCATGACTGTGCTGTGTGGTTGTACATGTAGTGCAATCGGACTCCAATGGCTGGCAAACAGTGTGGGTACCATGAACGTGGTCCGGCTGGAGTTTTCCTCATTTGCCTGTAGACACTGCAATGCCCATGTGGCCAACTGTTGATTTGTGTCATCCTGGAGGTCAAGCACAATCGGGTCCCCTACTTCGTTGCCTTGGTTGCGGAGCAAGCCCGAGTAGAAGCACATTTCATCGACTGCTACCAGTGGTCCCTGGGCGATCAGTCCATGCAAGCGAGTTTGACGTTCGGGCACAAGTCTGAGGATCTGGCCTGAGTGAACTTGCGAACATGTAGGGACTGTGTGACATGCTCCATCATCGACAACATACCAGGCTGCTGGGGCCAACAGGCTCCGCAGGGGAATCGGGATTCCTGACAAGGTGGTGATGACTATAGGCTGCTCAAAGGATCTGAGACCGGCTTCTGCTTGGGACAACTGTCCGATGGTGACCCCTGCGTGTGTGCTCACTAATGTCATGGTACCATCAGGCAGGCAAACAGTGACTGTGAACGAATCGGCGGGCAAAAGCTTGATACAGTCTGGGTTTAGCTCAGTGGGTGCACAATCAATCTCGTGGTGATCAAACGTGCTGGCAGAGCTGGACCTTTGAATCTGCGAGAGAATCTGAGCTCCGGAGCCTTCCGTGGGCACGGCCCCCCCCCCTTTTCCTTTTCCCCTTGCCAAGGCACCAGGTCCACTGACGGCATGCGTGGCCGTAGCCTGGTCAACGCCCACCTCAGCTGGCATCAGGACTGAGTTCCTGGGACGGGGTGTGATCGGGCGCTCAAAGCACGACAATGTCTTGTTGGCAAACATCTCAATTCCGCCTGTGGCAGAGACACCTGGGACTTCGAAACATGGCTGTGCAGCTGACTCAACTTGGGCAGCTTTGCGTTTGTGTGATTCCTTTGGAGGTTGAGGCTCACTAGCTACCGATGCCACAATCTTGGGGCCATGCACGACTGGAGCATCGTATGTGATGCCTAGCTTGGTCAACACTGCGGCCTGAAACAAAACAGATTCTTTGGTGTGTTCAAACGGCTGCAGCATGCGATCTCTGGCTTCGAACGATGCGAGAGCGAGTTGCTGTAATCCCTCCAAGGCCAAGGCACCTGACGAATGCGATCCGAATGTGCGATCGATGGCTTGGGCAACCTGTGCAACATGCCATAGAGCTTGAGCCGGTGCGGCCATTTGGCCCAGGGCTGACAGGTCTAACCTAAGACTTCGTTTCTGGTCGGTCTGCAGGTGGGTCGGGGGCACCATGTGCAGGATGGCTACCTCATCGGGGTGGATGTGTCTCATATTGGGGATCTCAATCCCTCGAACTGTCGTGGTACCTGTGGTTGGAATCAGGGCCCCAAAAAGGTCCTTGTCAGCCAGCCTTTGGGGGGAAAAACCTCCAGCTCTACAGCCACAAGCGCATGCGGTGACTTGGGACCCCCATGCGTGGAGAGCAGTGGCCAGTGGCTTGGTGGGGCTCACAGCGTTCTTCCCCAACCCCCCCTGGTTGCTCAGCGAACGCTTCAAGCTCATGGGCAGAGAGGCTCAACTCTTGCACTTGATGGTCAGGCCATTGTGGCATGACAGGCAACAGGTGTCGAAAGGACGGAGTGAAGTCCAGCTCTGGAAATTTCTGCAGCTCAGGCATGGAGACCACCGGGTGCACTACCGTAGCCCACCATCTCGTCCTGCGTGCTGGCCAAAAGTCCTGGAGATTGCAGATCTGTTGCTGGCATGAGTAACCCGTGCTCTGACAGAAGGCCTGGATGGTCGCCTGTACCCATGGAACTGTCAATGCCTCTTTGGTGCACTCCAAGACCATTGCAATTGGCTGAAAAAGGTAGCATGTCTTGATCATACCTTCGAAGCTCCGAGCCCTTGGGTCCAGCTGGTGTCGTTGATCACCGAGAGACGAAAAGGGCTGACAAGCAAATCCCCCAGTGATGATGCATGGGGTGTCCATGTGTGCAGCTAACGCCTGCAGTGTTTCCTCACAGTCGATGTCACCATGGAGGACAGGGATCTGCTTGGATCGAAGCCAATCGGCATAGCGATCATTAATCTCGACGTGGCAGCGCACTTGACAGTGAATCCCTTCGTAACCAGTTGTCATGATGGCATATCCAGCGCATATGTCTACCACATCTGTCGCTGATTTGCTTGTAGGCGGTCCATGTGTCACCATCGTGGCCTGGGTTGCATCAACAAACAACATGCCATCTTTCGAACTCTTGCGGGCAGAGATCACAGAAAAACGTTCGCCTTTGAGATGTGCTCCAATCAACCAAAACTTTTGACCAGTCAGCCATGTAGTACAGCTATAGGCCCTCATCTTGCTATCAAAAAACCAGGCTCGTCCAGCAAGGGATATCGAACATCCCTCACCAACAGTGTGTATCCATGGCTCGGGGTTGAACGCGCCCTCCCAAGTCATCTGCTTGCGCAGGTGCACCGTCTGACAGGTACTTGGGCCGACACCTAGCGATGGCCTCCAACCTCTACTAGCGATGGCCTCCAACCTCCACTAGCGATGGCCTCCAACCTCTACTAGCGATGGCCTCCAACCTCTACTAGCG
>CAXAMN010026006.1:0-28878 GCA_963970005.1 Durusdinium trenchii
ATAGGTTCGAGGCCAAGAGAGTTCCAATTTGTTCACATATATATATATATATAGTACTCCTAAAGCGACATGCCAACATTAGCGACTAGTGCTGAAGGCGTGGGACACAGACTAGTAGGTCCAGTGTGGGCATGACATGAGGCTGCTTGGTCAAAACATGGTGCATTCGCCTGTCGGTCCTTTTTCGCTAGCTCAGGAAGAAACATCGTGCGTGAAACCTTGATCAACGTCAAGGAGGATCTATCAATTCTTCATCATGTGGACAGTGTCAATCTTAGTCTTCAAATATCTTCAAATGCCAGATTGCAAGGCCATTAGAGGGACGCCGCAATCTGTTCCACCATTGAATTTTCTTGACACAAGCAAGAGCAAATTGAGCTGTCAGTTGAAGTAGATAGATTTTTTCAGCATTGTCAAGGACACCTGACTTGATTGGTGTGCTGTTGCACTTGAAGTGTTGGATTTTTGAGTGTGATTGTATGTGAAACTGATGTTAGTTTTAGAACTGAGTCAATCTCGGTCTCCACATGTGCATCCTTGCTGCTTGCACCCTTCGATTGCAACTAGCTTGCTAACAAGATCCAACAACAAGCCTCCCCCCAAAGCAACACCTTTATACCGTGTTTTGATGTTTGTCGCAACCACGGTGGCATTGAGCCTGCAAAACAACCACTCTTTGCATGCAACCACAAGCTGAGAGCCGAAACAAGACCCCGCATCACAGGAGACTGAACGAATACAGTAGTACAAATGAGCTGGTTTTTGAATGACACTGCCAGCAAACAACCAAAAACACAACAATTGGGTAGCATACCTAGGCCAACTTGTTCAGTGGATCGGTATTTCTTGGCGGGTCGCAACATGCCACAACAAACTTCCCAAACTCCCGGTGGTTGTGCTCCACTTATTGTGCCGAGGTGTTTATTGCATATCAGCTATCAAGGAGTTTTGGCATTCGCCAGGCCCCGAGCAGAGCAGTCACCGGTCAGGCGACCTTTCGGACAACAAGACATGACAAGTCCGGCATGTCCGACACGACATGTGTCCCATTACCTGCAACAGTCAAAAAATGATATCACGGTTGTTCATTTTGTCAGAGGCCTTTAATAGCCATCAGAAGCCACTGGGCCCAGGGAAGATTGTTTTACCATTGTTTTTTTTTTCCCAAGGCATGTCAGTCACAGTCTCAGCTCGCTGATTTTTTTTGACTCAGGTTTGACTTTCCTCGTCTAGAGCAAGACCTCACTGTGGCACTCAGACGGCAGCGAGCCTCTGAGGAAGGGTCAATGGAACTTGTGGAGGGCTAGGCTGCTTTCAAGTTGCTTTGCGTTGGGCCCTGGGAAGTTTCAGGGCTTTTATGTGGATTCTTGTGATGGATTTGTTTTGTTTTTTGAGAAAGAGCGGCGGTCTTGAGCGTATCATTGTATAGTTATATGAGACTATTGGACCAACGTGTGATACTCAAGGCCAGGCCTTGAAACTATATAAGTATACATTGAGGCTATTAGGCGGTTAAATGAAACGTATATATGTCAAAAGAAGCAGCTCTCATCCTTCCACATGTTTCACTTATAATTGCTGATGGTCAGCTCCAGAGACAGCAAAACTAAGCAAAAGAAACCATTGATGATCGTTTTGCCATATTTTGACCTGACCAAGACAAGCAGTGTTCTCGCCTCCAGGGTTGGCCTTCAGTGTTCCAAGTAAAATGAGCGTTTCACCAGCTAGATTGAAGTTTGCCAACTGGATGGGTGCATAGCCGGCGATGGAGTCCTTGAGCATGCTGTGTTTGAGATATTGCTTTGCTTGGTGCTTTTCGTTCTTGCACCCTGCTCAGCTTCCAGTCGGAATGTTCGAATGCGGAGCCACTATGGCTAACTTGAGGCAAGGTGATGGTATGTTTCACCATTTGTTCCCCTTGTGTTGTTTTAGCATATATATCTATATGTATGCATAATTATCAATAAATGTTTGCCTCACTCATCGACGATGTGCTTCCCGTACAGGTTTGTGTCACCAACATGGTGCAGGACTCGCCAGTCCACGCGCACGTCCACGAGTGGGCCAAAAACATGATGAAACCATATGAAACCTCACCGCAGACTGGGCCCCAGAGAGAGTTTGTCATTACGCAATGTCGGAAAACGATGGAAAACAAATGTTCATTGGCACCAACAGGTTCCACAATCACCTGGTTCCAAGAACCAAAATGCAACCTGAATTGGCGGCACATTTGTGTTGTGACGAGACATGATACCCCCTCCCCACTCTTCCTGCACAATGTTACTGAGCGCTCGCAGAAAGCGTGAGCGCATGGGTGTTGCACATAGCTGTGCACTTGGACAGTGGGCTTTGTCAGATCCCCTTATTGGCCTATTTGGCTCTATATATACTCTATAGCCCTCCGGTGTTTTTATACCCCAGCTAGTATCCCAGCTTCCAAAAAAAGAAATCAGCAAAGGGGGATTTGGCCCGTGCCTCCAAATTGTCGGGTCATAGTCTTTGCAGTCAACGTGTTGTTGTAGCCAAAATTTTCGACCCCATGAGCGTCAACGAACAGTTGGACGGTAGAAGATGCTTTGCCTATCCACACTTCTGGAATCAAGTTGGTTCTTACTGCGTTGAGCAATTTGATGCGGGCAGATTAGGGGCAGCAACCTGATAAACGATTGTCATCCTACAGTCTGAAGAAGCGCTTTCAGAAAGCGGCTGGGCAAGCGGCTGTTGCAGCAGAGGGAACTGCTCATGGATGTCCAAGATGATACGATGTTGCTCTTTGCTCTTTGGAGTTTGGTGAACAATTCGGGAGTTGTTTTTGGGGTATTGGATGCGGTATGTTACGTTTTAGCATTAGGTGGGGCCAATGAAGATTTTCCGAGAGAAATGTATTTGGAAGGGTTGCGATCATGCTGCCATTGGCTTTGGCGCCCTTTATTGCAGACTGGACATCCAAGAGCCAACTTCATTTTCCAGTCCCCAGGACGAAGCCTGGCTGGACGCCACATCTTCCTTTGGGCCTCCGCTCCGACACTTTCTGCCCCCCCCCACACACTCTGACATTGGTTTTCAGTTACACTCAATTCCCAGGTAGAATGGCGAGGGAACGGAAAGGTGAGAGGGTCAGCGCACTTGTATGGTTTTAACAATCTGTTGACATGTCTGCGGTGGCGAACATCAACGCGGCTCAGCTGCAGGATAAGCGGCAGAAGGTTTGAGGGACGTATCATGAAGAACCATGAATCAAACCGTGGAAGAGTAGGGCAACAGCTTGCGAGAGAACGAGCAGGTACACGGAAGTGATCAGCTTCCACTTCCTAGGATCTTGCAAAGAGCTTCGTTGGGCAGAGCCTTGCAAGTCCTCTCTGCCCCCCTGCTTCGTGGGGTGGTTGCAATGGAAAACCGTGGCAGTAACCCTTTGGTACAGGGGATGACACACACAGATCGCCGTGATCGGCGCTTTTTTTTCAAAAACCGGCTGCAAGCTGTTGAGTCGTGCCCTTTTTGGACGTAGAGTTTCACAAGCTCAGTGGCAGCAGCATCAGCGCCTTGCCCGGGGGTTGTTGGTGTGTCGTTTGGGGGTCGATGTGATCAAGTAAGGACACAAATCCACGAAGCTAGAGGCGCTTGTGGCCTGCACAAAGCTGCGGTGCAATCAGTGATTGTCTGCATGCCATGGATCGTCCGCCACGACGTATTCCTGTTGTGAAAGTGTGGAAGGTGGTAAGTCCATGCAAGTCGAATTAAGCGGTCGGAATGAATCAAATCGCTGAGCTTGAGGAAGAAACCACGAAAAGCAAAGTTCAAAGCTGATACAAAACCGATGCAGGGTGGAATCTGTTGAAGTCCCGTTTTTTGGCCCGGCGGCCGTGGAGGCAGTAAATTCAGTTAAGGTTGATCCAGTGGTGGATTCCGGTGAGGGTGGAAAAGCTCAGTTACACGATTTCCGGAGTGAATTCAGCGCCCAAGGGACGGGGATCACACTCAGCACCCGAGTGGGACGGCTGAGCGAAACACACTCTGACATTGGTTTTCAGTTACACTCAATTCCCAGGTAGAATGGCGAGGGAACGGAAAGGTGAGAGGGTCAGCGCACTTGTATGGTTTTAACAATCTGTTGACATGTCTGCGGTGGCGAACATCAACGCGGCTCAGCTGCAGGACAAGCGGCAGAAGGTTTGAGGGACGTATCATGAAGAACCATGAATCAAACCGTGGAAGAGTAGGGCAACAGCTTGCGAGAGAACGAGCAGGTACACGGAAGTGATCAGCTTCCGCTTCCTAGGATCTTGCAAAGAGCTTCGTTGGGCAGAGCCTTGCAAGTCCTCTCTGCCCCCCTGCTTGGTGGGGTGGTTGCAATGGAAAACCGTGGCAGTAACCCTTTGGTACAGGGGTGACACACACACACACATCAAGTCTTGTTGTACATCGAGAGCACTGATATGTCCAGTGCCAGCTTGGTTCACGGACACTACTAGACTACTGACTTACTGTATTTGAAATTGAATTATGTTGTTGTGGGGGCACACTGCAAAAACTAGCAGCGGAGAATGAGCGAGCATCAAAAGAATGTGCCACATGATGTGATGCCACGTGCATGAGCCTTCATGTGGACCTGTTAGGCCTTGGCCCGTGCGAGCCCATATATATATATATATATACTTGCCCGCCTCAGGCATGTTTGATGCTTCCCTGTCGGGGTGTTGAGAAAAATGACAGGCGCGACAATGGGAGGTGGCGCTTAGGCACAGCCGGCTTGTTTGTTTGAATTGTGTTGCCTTTGCAGTGACGTCACTGACTCGGCATGACTGAGCGGTTTGGCCGGCCCAAGGGGCCGATGGGGTCATTCAAGGCCATGGGGTGGGCATTCTCCTTGATGTCCCGTACTGTGCCATTCAGATGACCTCTAGATTCACTAGATGGCCAATGTGTAAACTGAAAGCTGCGTAGAGGCGTAGATCCATGGGAACAAGCTCGACTGGTCTTGGCGGCTCATGAGTAGCAAGAGCAGCCTGGCAAAGGTAAGCGAATGTAGCTACTGTATTCAATATGAATTCAATATGATTAATAATGTATCAAAATACTTTCTACGAGGGGTATTCATGCTCATTTACAACCAAGACGGTTTTAGTGAGTTGACCTGGGAAACCTTGATACAGGATGTCCAAAGGGACGGTGTATGCCTCGCCCCTATTTTTATATTCCTTGGGTGCCAATGTGAGAAAAAGAAACACCTGCAAGCTGCAAAACGATGCTTATGGCGTGCATGTACGAAACGCTGTAAACGATAAAAGACGTCATGACATTGAATGAAGACCCTAAATATCGCTATATATAGATAAATCATCAAGTAATTCCGATGACCAAACATGTGCGTTAGAAAGCTGGCATGAAGGCACCAAAGCACTGAAGCTCGAAGTGGCGTTTGAACTTGAAAAGGAAGTGAGACCTCCACTATCCGCAAGCCATGGCGCAAAGACGAGTGTGTGCTTTTTGGCTTGATCGCTTGAGCCTGCTTGAGCCTCAGTCAGTCAATGAAGAGATCAGTTGCAAGTGGCGGGTTTTGGCTTCCTCCTCGGCATGGCAAGCCTTCCCCATGCAGTATGTGGCTGTATAAAGACATCATAGAACTAGATCCAAATGTGGAGGGTTGTAAATGATGGCCTTGGATGTGTTTCTTTTTCCATTTGACGATGTTTCGGCATGCCCAAAGCCTGGCTCAAAGCAATGAATGCAAGTTTCACGTACTGAACCCCTCGTGATTTTCCATACCTTTTGACCTTATGCCATTGAACGCCCTCTATGGCTACTATGTCTACGACCACATCAATGAGGTGCGCACAGAGAATCCCTCTGTCCAGCGCGAAACAATTGCCTGGTCACGGTGCGCCCGATCACCGCCGCTATTTCTCTTTTTCGCAGGCACCGCGGATCTTTCACATCGCTGGCTTCCTGGGCTCTTTGGGCTTAGTTCTCACCACGGCCTTCTCCTTGCACCATGTGTTTCACGCAACTTGTCGCATGAAGATTGCAAACCTCAAACGGGGTCCACTTTTGTTCTTTTGACCTTCTTTGGTTTAGTGTCCAGGTGTTGTCAGGAGGCAACTTTGAATTCATCGCTGAGACGACGTCCGGTCTCCGTCGTCCGACCGAGTCTTCAACGTTTGACCGGCCAGGACCAGATGACACTAGAACAAACATTGCATCGAGAAGGTCATGCGGTGACGCCCATGAATGTCCAGCTTGCAATGGCAATTAGCAGCATGGCCGATGGTTGTATAAGTCGTCAGTGTAGGAACTCATGTTGATGGAGATGAGATTGATTTGGATGTATCCCAGTCATAGGTCTCTTTTCTTGACATTCTGCAGAACATCCATCATATAGGCTTTAGTTGAGGAGCGACTGATGGGGCTGCGAAATGCTGTGCCCTCGCCGAGGCACTCTGCCAATCTTCACTGCAGGAGCAGCTTCGCCCGGACAATTCTGCCGAACCCAGCGGCAAAACACAATAGGACTTAGCGGTTGCAGCCATGTGCGGCTCAATAAGACTCCACGCATGTTGCATCCATTTGCATCCTCCTATGTAAAGGTCCTGGTTCTTAACCTTGTTTGGCCTAAAGCTTGCTAGCCACTTGCAATGACAAAACACAAATTGAAGCGTTTCGCTGTGTCGACTGATTATGTCATGTGCAGCAAGGGTGCAAATACTATGTTTAAACATGTCAACTATATATCTGACACGTTAAACATATATGTGTGTGTACACGACACATCGATTGAAATCTAGATCATTCTATACCTAGCAGTTCAGCGGTGAAGGCAGGAAATCAATGGCCTTGTGTACTGAAGGGAGTAAGGTGAATTTGTGAAAGAGTTGTTATCCACATTTGGCTCAGGTGGCTTACACCTGCATTTGGGTGCCTGCACTTGGCTTTGTCCTGGAACTGCTAATTGCCATCTTTTCCTGCATTGCCATTGGGTCTTTAGTGCAGCAACTGAGCGCAGGCAAAAATAGTTGGGCAAAGACGGCGGGGTTGGGCCTTCGGCCTTCGCTTCCAACTGAAGTCATTGCGACTGCTATATATTTAAGTATATAATGATCATATACTTGCCAGGTTTAGAGGCGTTCAACGGATGACTTATGTAAGTTCAAGTCTGACAATGTGTTTGACAGGCTGTTTGACCGTGTATTTTGTCCATTCTGCCAAATTACCAGAATCTGTTCATGCAACTCTTCCATTCTTTTGCTACTCATGTTTTTGCATTCACCGTTCGAGGTATTTTCTCCAAGCTTTGGGGGAGCCACCAGCGCCAAGGCGTCTCATGCGCAAGGTGCGCAAGGAAGCTTGCTCTGTGCATGCTCGCATGTTACAACGTGCCTGGCAAATGCTTATTCTCATATCGCAGTGAGAAGTGTCACAAGATTTGGTTTTGCTGACTTGTTCCGGAATGAGGCTGGTGGTGACGGCGCCACGATTGCTACATGAGCCGTTTGAGTGCCACAATTCTATGCGATTTCTCACCATTCAATCAACGGAATAATTAGATTTATAATAGAATTCAACAGATGTCAGCAGTGATTGCCTTTGACATCCCTTGACTATTGGTTCATTGAAGAATAGGGGGACAAAGGGATAACCCCAAGTGTACAATCAATAGGTAAATAATATGACAATCGGCCTCCACAACCAATAGACAACTAGGCTATATTGGGGCTTATAGACTAATCTGACTCCAACATCGGTTGACATGATGTGAAGCAGGTGCCTAAGAGACGATGGTGGTGTGGCTCCCTGTGCGGAGGCGGATGGGGTGGTCTTGTTTTGCTCGGATGGCGGCGACTGTGGACTAGCAGGACTATTTATAAAAAAAAAAATATATATATATATACATAGTTGGAACATGAAAAGTTGGATGTGATGATTTTGGAAGAACATCGAAGGCACTGGTAGTGCTGATTGGAGGGTGAAATATGTTTGCAGGTGTCAACGACATGCTTCCCGCGCTGGGCTGCTTTTGGAGCAAGGTTGAGGGCATTGGAAGGGAAACTTGTGTGCCGACAACATGATATTTTGAACTGCTTGGCATTCCTTCAACACGCTGAAGCTTTCGGAGAGATAATTACAAGTTTCAGTGTTGGAATCATGTGAGAATCTACTCCTGGGAATGCTGTGTTCGTTTCCTTCTTTGTCGAATAATGGCTCCCTCGGCGAGGAGCCGCACAGACTGCAACTGCATGATCTCCGCTTCGCATTCCGGGCCGGGGAACTCAGGTATCCAGGTATCCACGAGACACGTCCAAGCGGCATGGTTTGGATGTGAGTTACTTTACCATGGCAATCGGCAGACATTGACCTGTCACTGTCTCAGGTGGTGGCATTTTTTATTTGGAGCTATGTGATTTTGAGCACCTGGCAAGCGGCCGTCAGCATGGTGCCAACACAGGAACGATCGGTGTGCTGCGTTGTCTTCATGGATGCACCGATTTGTTGTAGTTCGCGCTAGCTTTGCGGCAAAGCATGGCTTTCTGAAACAGTTTGTTCATCGAGTAGCTCACTCGGAAGCAACCGGAACGCAACAAGATAGCTTGCCAGTGCAGGTGGAGCGTCTCCCTGGGGGCTGGTGCGTGTACCCAAAGCCCATCGGAAATAGCATGCAGGCCTGTGCACCTTAGCACGGTGACGTTTTGTGGGAGTGTCAAGATGTTTGTTGGCTTGAAATTATGCATTCGAGGAGTCGCGTCGTAGAGTTAGGTCTTGGGAGCCATATTAAGAAGACACTTCATCAAGTCATTCGTCGCTTCAAACTCCCAGGCTGTGCGCCCCTTTGCACTCTGTCACAGTGCTTGCAGGTCATCCTCATTGTGTTCGCTATTCTGTCTACATTTGTCGGAACGGCTGGTCTTTCCATCATAGCCAATGGCGTGGCCTATGCACTTGGTGAGGCCAGATTCAGGGAGCGACCATGCAATCATGTTGTCTACTTGCCAGTTCTTTGGGGTGAATGTACAACCAAACCTTGCTCCACAATTACTGTATTTTACTTTTTGGGGGTTGCATATGTTCTAGCGCGAAGGTGTTTTTGTTTATACAACCAGGTGTGTGCGGAGCAGCTCCGTTTCCCACTTAGCATCCTCATATTTGTTGCCTTGCCCAATGACCGGCTGAGCCAGCATGAATGTATCAGGGTCATGCTCCGAGCAGTCTAATTCATGTTTTTCTGGATGTGCTGTGGAGCACATGTTTCTGCCTTTGCATTTCCACGTGCAGAACTCGCGTGACAGAAGGTTATGAAAGAGTTCAATAGTGACAGTGCTTCCTATCCCCCAGCCCCCAGTGAGTCAGTGAGTTCACTCTCTTCCTAGCTTTTTTGTCCTGGCTTTTGCCGCATACCTTTTGAAAGGGAAATATCACTTGCTACGGTTGTGTAGACTGGGAAATAGCTGATTCAGGTGTATATATATAATATTCATAATTAAGAAGCCGTCCAATTGTCTTAATCAAATCTTTGGTGATTTCCTGGTGCAACCTGTAGCCACTGTAGCCCACCCAGATATCCGAAAGGGGTCCCAGCAATGCATAGCAAACGCATAGCGGCTTAGCAGTGCTGTCAGGCCGATGCAGACCTGGGGAAGGAGAAGTACAATGTCCTGAAGAAAGCTGGTGTTGGACAAATCTATTTGCAACTGCCGTTGCTGAAAGTCTTTATGAGCTTCCTTCCGATTCATTTCTCGACTCCCACGGTGATGGTGCCCAAGACTTCCACTTCTATTCTGCTTCCATATGGTGGCTGGCAGACCTCTGGAGAGTATGTACCCTGCCCGGTCTATGATCACGATGTAGTGGTACACATGATGTACTGCACTGTGGTGACGATGCTAATGGCCCTCACCTCCTACCACAATATGAAGCGTCCTGGTACTCTTGAAATTCAACGTTTTTCCATCATGGTTTGCCCCTGATTGGTGGGAGTTGAGCAAAGTGGGCAGGGAGCGAGTCGACAGAGGTCACAATGAGTTCAAAAAATACTATATATAGATTTATTTCGTTACAGTAGTTTATATATATATATAGAGGGAGATGTAGATATGGAAGTTCTTGATCGATTCTTTTGGCTTTGGGTCTCGCTATATGTCAGATTTGCGGCATACTTGAGTCAATGGGAGTATGAGATGCCCAAAGACCACATTCTTCTTCCACCAAGGCTTTACATTCCTTCTCGAGATCGGGATGTTGCAAAGCAGCTGAGAGAAGAATTGGAATCGCGGCTTCTCGCCAGCGGCGATGACGAGGACATGCAAGGAACGGATACCTCGATGGGTCCCCGGCCCTAACCTGTTGACCTTCGCATCCACCGGAAGAACAAGTTGAAGATCCGTGCAACAGTGTGAGAGTCTGTTTTCAGTCCGGACTCGAGGACCTTGGCGCGGAAAAGCATTCATCGGAGGATCATGTTTTGTTTGACTCATTGGCACAGTCCTTGCGATCTCTCCAGCTAACTCTTGCTATCTCTCTCCAGCTGATCCTTTCTCCATTTGTTTGGATTGGTGAACTAAGGTGGTTTTAGCTCAACGACGTGTGAATTGCGCACGATCATGCTTGGGTCCTTTCCAGCGAGAACAGCGCCAGAATCTGAAGCACTCATTTAGTCAATTCCGTTCGGCCCCCACCTATGTCAATCTATGAGAACATTCAACAGTGGGACATAGTGGGACACTTCCGTAGTCAGACACAGCAAAGAACAGCAGACGGTACATGATGGTACCTAGCTGCCTAGATGATAAGAAGCACCAAATTGCCTCGACTTTGGTCAAAAAGAGCTGGCGAAGACTGTCGCGAATGAAAGCTGGCTGCTTGCATGGTTTTTCTCTTACTGGCTCATGCCTTTTGCGTTGGTGTTTTGGTCATGTTGCTTCATGGGTCTCCTCGTGACCCGCAACCCGCGCTGCAGTTGCTTTGATGAGATGTCAGCTGCGTGTTTGCAAGCTGCCGGGAACTTAACTCGGAAACCGCCCTACTTTGCGGTTAAAAGGCGCAGCAACCACACGTACTTAGTATCATGCCGACATGAGGCCCAATTCATGTCCGCAAGGACGAATCCCTAGTAAACATTTTGCGGCACTGTTTGGATCGTCCCGTTCGCGTTTTCACCGTGATCCATTCAATGTCCAATCGACCCGAGGATGTCATCACGCTGAACTCACTCGTGTCCTGCTGTAGTCGAGCAGAAGCTTGGCAAGAGGCGAGATGTTTTGCTCGCCACTTGAGTGCCACTTAATTACCCGAATCTATACGGATGTATGTACATGTGTTTATCAATTTTATTACTGAATAAAGATCATAAATTGATATTACAAATATATATAGTTATATATATATACATATTATAAATTATATCTCTATATAGTCTATATATATATATATTTGTGCTGTTTTGATTGATTGCTTCTTTGCAGCTGCTATGTGCTGCTTTGTCAGCCCAGTCAGAGCTGCAGGCTTTATCCATTTTCGACTCATTCGAGAACTGGCAAGTACAGCGAGACAGGACTTCTTCACCAAAAAAGTGCTGGTAAGATGCATTTCCGAAGGATGCAGATCAAGGTTAACATTCAAGCCACTCCAACAGTGGCTGGAATGAAGCAAGTCATGTAACACCATGCTGTAAAGCTTTGTTGTGTGTCTAAGCCTTAGCTAAGCTATCAAAAGTCGCCACCTTGTGAAGCGAGGATCAGCTTCAACTCTGCGATGTGCCCCTGGCAGCCCTGGCCCACTTTGTGAGTTTCAGGTTAGGATTGCGTTCCTAATGTTCGCTACTAGGGGCTCCTGGCATGGCTACTAGTAACAAGGGCCCCGCTACTTTAGTAGCAAGAAGCTACTAGTATCCCATTTGGTGAGGTTCTAAAAACTCTGCTCCCACAGAGCGCTACAGGGTCGGTGCCTGGTGCCGAGCACGTGTGTGTGTTTAGCCAGAGGTACGCCTGTGAGCGTGTCAGCTGCTGGCCCTTGGCAGTGCACATGTTTGAAGAGATGCGTCAAGCAGGTGTAGTGGGGTGTGCCAAAGCATGCCGACATTGTGCATCCGAAAGGTAATTCAGATAGGCTGATACAGGTTGCGGAATTGCAAAGCTAGGTCAAAGACAATCAGGGAGCCAAGCTGTTTCAGAAAGGATCCTATAAAATCCTATATATAAATACTGACCACTGACTCTAACACTTACAATTTCTAACGACAGGTGAAAGAAAGGCTGTGCCCAGTTTGCTTCAGTCAATTGCGCAAAACACCGAAGGTATCCAGCCAGATGTAATCTCCTTCAACACAGTCCTGGGCGCACTGGAGGCCAGAGGGGCGTTTGGATTTCCTTGCGCTTGCTCGAATCTGGATGTGCATTGATTAAAAGATGGTTCATCAGGATCTTGGACTTAGGATGCCTATCCAAGACCAACAGAGTGAGCAATCACTCAATGTGAGGCCACCTGCCAACCGTCTGCGCCGCGCGGTTTGGAGTTCTGTTTCAACTGCATCATCCACCCGGATGCAGGCGTCTGGCCACTGGCCCCTGTCACTCAGCCTGCTACAGGCTGGTGCTTTTTTGAGAACTTGTGCTTTGTCACGGCCATTTTTCGACACACTTTGTGTTATTGTTGACTGACTATTGATGAATAAACTCCGACTCCCACATATTTTAATATACAGGAGGAAGTTGATTAGTAAGCAGTTGACATGAAGCCTTTGGGTTCCCTTGGCCTTAGCCAGGGTCAACTTGGCAGGAACGCAGCAAGTGTTGGCCAGCTGATCCTGTTGCAGTTGGGGTCGTCGTTGCTTGCTGCACCTTGGACTCAGTGTGAGTCATGAGTCGATGGTTATTCGACGGGTCGGAGCATGTAGGATTGCGAGGTTTAAGAGGTGCTTTGCGATGCTTTGCGTATTTCTATGCGCTTTTGTGTCCGGGGCTGAATTTGCCTGAAGTCTTCAAGCTGATTGGTGGAGCAGGGAACATTGTCTTTCGGACTATTGTCAGAGTGTACTGGTGTCTTATGGGTTTTCCAGAAGCCATCGCACTACCCTCCCTTCAGGTGAGGCGTCTCGCGCAGTCTCAGCAGCCGTCCGACTTGCAAGGGCGCATGCTGTCCAGGCAAGGAGGACGTGATTAGTTTCCTGCAGTACATGTCGTGATCAGAGTTTCCTTGGTGTGATGTTTTGTCATGTGTTGTTTTTTTTTTTTTGGACTGGTGGATTGAACAGGATGCTATAGGTCAGCGTTGACTCCTATTCGCGCAGCCCACCAGTTTCTCAGGTGCCAACACCAAACGCGATAGCCTTGCCCGAATGTCGTGGCGAAGTCCAGGCGTGCCTCCACGGTGACGAGGGTTGAGCAAGTCGCGTGTGCAAACCCGACGCCGAGGCGGACGACGCGAGCGATGGGAGCTTCGAGCACACCTCAGTGTTGCTGGAGGAGGTTGGTTGGGGGAGGACCTAGCAGATCCTAGAAGCTTATTGCAGGATATTGCAGGCAAGTTGTGGTGCTGGGGAACAAAGAAACAACCATATTTTCATGATTTTCAGATCTTCAGCCAGGATGTCTTCGTCTTCGTGATGTAATTTGGAGATGTCCAGGGTCAAGCTACACCCGGGATTTCATGGGATTTCTAGTCGAACGATGTGCAACTCCAGGAGTTGCAACCAGAGTTTGTGCCCACACGGCTTGGCAGTGGCTGTGGGTCAAAACCTGGAGCACCGTTCATTTTTGGTCAACCACAATGTCCCTGTTTTGACACTGCCGGATTTTGCATCAATTCGAGCAGAACACCAGGTGACCGAAGCCTTTGTGGCAGCGCAGCTGCCACGAGGAGCTGTTGTGGTCGATTGCAACTCGGCGGATTCGTCACATCGCTTGTGTGGGACCTTGGGACTGTTTGCGATTTGTGCACCACTCATGTGGTGCAGCATGTGCTGGGCTCCTTTATAATCAGTGAGCAGAATCTGTACGAAGTGCTCGCTTCGCACCATGACATGAGAATGTAGCTTGTGAGTATGTACCCCAGACTGGAACCAGCTTTTGAACTAAGGTCGCGCAGGAGTTTGAAAGGAACATATAACAACTCAACATTCCTTGACACTTAGGCATCAAAATTGTTTGCTTTTTCTAGCGGCGCCACTCAGGTACTCTTGGTGGTGCTGGTCACAGCCAGGCCAGCAGCAACCACTTTTTGTTGGCTATATCACAGTGTGAAAATAAGATAACATAAGGCCATCATCAGCATCTCAGTGTAGCAAGAGGTCTTCAATGGAGGTCGATTGGCCCTGATGCGATGGCCTTGTGACACTTGCTGAAGTGGAAGGTGCTTGCCTTTTTTTGCATCTGCACGGACCCCAGGCCCTCCTGGAAGCCTTGCCGCATGCACCTGGGCGGGTTTGTCCCTTTTGAAGTGGAAATTCTGCACCAAGATAACAAAATCCTCAGCCACCGAGTTTTGAGTTCATTGTGCACACCTTTGGGCAGGGCCCGCCTGCTAGTGTTTTGAAGGTAGCAGGTAGCATTTTAGCACCTGGCTCATCTTTGACCGGTTTCGTTGAGGTAAGGCTTTTTGGAATCGACAGGGATTCCTTGGCGCTCCAAGCAGCTGCCAGACGCCTGGCACCCCTGGCGCACGATGATCGTGCGGACCCCACATGACTCGGCCACTGGCCTACCATCCGATGTAACCAAGGCAGCTTGTGTACCCATGGTGGCCCAAAGTATGAGCCAAGAGTCATGACGAGATGTCAAGGTGTGGATGAGGTACACATATTTGCTACCGTAGCAGTATCTAGCAGTTGATTGTAGGTACACATCCCCTAATTTGTTCATGTTTGTTCACAGGTGCGATTTAGCACCAATATAGTTGCTAAACCGGCCTTGTCAAGTAGAAGTGTTGTTTTTGATGCTTTGACATTTGGGGACCAGAAATCACTCTCTCACCCACGCGGACGATATGATGTTTAACCTAGAACAATATAGTAATATGTTTAACATAAAATATTTATGTAGTAATGTAGTATATTATATCACGATATATCACGCTTGTGTGTCAGGTTTCAGAATGCCAGCAACTGTTCCAAAGTCAACAGGCATGTCAGGCACGGTTCCGCACATTGGAAGCCATGGCGACGATGCGAGCTGCTGTTTACACCACCTTCTCTGGGCCCATCATTGTCCAGGAGGCGTGCTCATCAACTGGGTCAAAATCCACATTCTTCAACGTCCAGCTGTGAATGAACAGCCAGATTTGTCAAATTTGATGATGTGAAATTTGAAGAGTGTAGAAACTGGGACTTCTTGGGTGTTGCTAGGTTCCAAAGCCTACAGCTCCCGTTGGTGGATTGCTGCTGAGGGTCAAGGTGCCAGTGTTCAGCTGTCCGAAGGAGAATATGCTTGGGAGGAAAGGTGTGCTTGTCTGCCTGGGCCTTGGCAGCATAATAGATATAATAGTGATGGGCAATGTTCGAAAGCTCAAAGACAGCCACGAACACCAGTTATTTTGTCAAAGCTGGCAAGTTGTTTTTGTTAAATTCATA
The DNA here is from genome assembly GCA_963970005.1 of Durusdinium trenchii. Taxonomy (NCBI): domain Eukaryota; class Dinophyceae; order Suessiales; family Symbiodiniaceae; genus Durusdinium; species Durusdinium trenchii. Next base: position 15,554 of record CAXAMN010026006.1, read on the forward strand.
CTCAGTTTGCGTTGTTGTTTAATAGCTTTCGTTGTTCCAGCTTCAGACCACCATTCCTGCTTTGTCGGATCATTGCCTATGAGCTTGGCCTGTTTCACATAGTCCCCAACTGTAATCACAGATGACTGCGGTGGCAGCCTGACTCCTGTTCAAATTCTCGTTCTAGGTTGGAGGCCATCGCTATTAGGTTGGAGGCTATCGCTTCTAGGTGGAAGCCATCGAAAGGTTTTCAGTCATTTTAGTTTGCTTAACGGCTTCTTCCGCCGGTTGTTCGCGTTTTCTGCGTTGCGCTGCTGCCACACCGCCACGCCCGTCTGTGCCAGGCTTGTGGGGTTTGCCGCTCTGACTATCATGGCTGGAAGGGTCTTGACAGTGACATCGTCACGCACCACGGCCGCGAAAGCGACGGGAAGTCGTTGCGCCAGCGAGACAGAGTTTCGAGCCTCAATGGATGGGCGAAAGCAGCGGGGAGCTCGTTTTTGTTCTTTTTTGTTTCTTGGCATCCCTCACAACTTGGGTGTGCCAGGCATGGTTTGCCCTTCACACCGGGCCATGAGCTGTCTCTTGGAAGCATTTGGAAGCGAGATTTGCTAAGTGCTAGCCTTCAACAATGGGATAATTGAGACATACCGTGCGTTGAAAGCCAGAGCTACGTTCACATGATTGCCGTGCTTGTTTACACCGAGCTTTGGGCAGTCTTGAATAGTGCACAGTGTCGTTAGTCTTGGAGGTGCGCACGCTCTATGTGCATGTAAAAGTATTTCTCAAAAAAGGGTTAGATTCGTTAAATTCCTCGTTCATGCAGGAGTGGCGTTGTGGTGAAGCTTGGTTTGGGGACGACAAAGTTTCAGGCATTTGAGCGTTTGGAGTTGAAACAGTGTTGAGACATGTTGAGCTTTATTGAATGTTATTGACGTATTGAAGGCACAATTGAGACTGTCAGGAGTCAAGTATCTCCTTCAGTCCAATTCATGTGGCACAGATGAGTCTTTCAACTTTTTGCGCTAGTGACATTCTGGGATTCAAATGCGCCTGATGAATCTTCATTTGCACCAAAGACCAGTGGCAGGTGGGTGATCGAGTCGCTGTGCCTTTTATCCTCAGCTGTGGCAGCTGCCGGCAGTGTGCCCGCAATCGGCCTACCATTTGTGAGGCCCAATGGCGCAAGCTGTTGTTCTTCCGCCGCCTTCGCGACCGCCAGGCACAAGGGCAACCGGGCTTCACGATGCCTGGCGGCTTCGCCGAGTTTGTGGCTGTGCCACGGGCTGACCGGAATGTGAGCCTCATGCCCCCCCAAGGCTGGTCATTTGCTGACATTTCTAGAGGCAAGACAGAGTCAGATACAGACAGATACAAGCAAGGAGTTAGGTTTAACCCTGATTGGTGTTGACCAGGTATCATTTCTTCAAGCCGCAGCATTAGGCTGCCGCTTGACAACTGCATACCGGGCAGCGGCCTGGCAGTTGAAAGCCAATATTGCTCACGACGGAGCAACCAAAAACATCCCAGAACGTTCTTTCAACCATTTGTCAGTTCAAACGACGCCAAAGAGTTTGCTCAGAGGGGTGTTCAGTATAGATCAGTATAGTGGGACCGCACAAGTGAGTTCTAGAGTGTCAGACCCAGCGACATCTTAAGGTGATGCAACAGGGACGGCTCCAGTCTGGTGAGACTGTGGGCGTGTTTGGCTGTGGCGGCCTGGGCCTTTCAGCTGTGCCTTTGAGAAAAGTGTGAAACGCCCGTCCAGAGAGAGAGAGAGAGGAGAGAGAGAGAGAGAGAGAGACAGAGAGGGAGGGAGAGAGAGTTTGTAATGTGTACAGTGGGAAACATGTCCTCACCATAGTCAAGACATGTCAAGCCGTTAAGCGTGACTTACTGTAGATCCACCGACGATTGTTTTTTAGCTCACGAACATGGAGGTTATGATAGCTCTAGCTGCTGGAGACAACGTTCGGGTTCTCGCCGTCGACACCAGCGAAGAGGCATGCAACAAGGCTTGGGACCTTCACGTGAAGGAACCTGGATTTTTTTCTGCCAGGAGCAAGAGCCATGGTGGTTTAAGCAAAGCATGTTTGTTCAATATGGTTGAACGGAATGCCATACCAGAACATGATCCACTAAAATGATGCCAATCAAAGCTCTATTTTAAGGGCGTACTGTATTTATGCTGTAATCTAGGCAAACCAATCCAGCAAAGCGATGTTTTTAATGCTTTGGCTTGCGTATTGTCCTAAGTAAGTAAGTCGGGGTCCATGTTTTTTTATTTGCTCCTGGCGTATTGACAGACTGACCGCTTAAAACCAGAGTCTTTAATCCAGCATTGGAAGAGCAAGATGACAGGCACTGGAGCTGGGTGCTTGGCACGTGCCTTGGCCACCAGATTGAGAAAAGCACCGCTGGGTGTTCCAGCCAATTGATTCAAATCTGCAGTGCAATGATTGTCATTGTGCATCTCTAAGGCCTTCAATGCCAAAGAAGGTGCTTCACTTGCACCGGCACGAGTTGGAATGACGCAGTCGGAACCCATGCCAAGCGCGGTGAACAGGGCCGCAGGGCGAAGCACGAGACCCAAACGTCGATTTGCATCGTTGGGCAGGCGATGAATACATCAGGGCAAGAGTTGCAGAGGTGAGACTTGAGAGCTTGAGAGCTGCTTCTACCGTGTTAGATCAGCAAGAAGTGATGCTTGTTTTGATTTGCTTTGTTTTGCCTGTGTTGCCTTCGAACACTTTCATTTCAGCATGAAACATTGGAGTCTTTTTGGAATGAAAAGAAAAAGCCCGCGGAAGCTGTTTCACTTCCAAACAGGTCACTGGCGGCTTCGGAGCTGACTTAACCTTGGATACTGCTGGCTTTGCTGCAACCTGTGAGAATGCCGTGTGGTGCACCCGCAGGGGTGGACGCCCCTGGGAGCCAAAGAGCCTGGCTGAGGTTTCAGATGAAAAGCCTGAACAATATACTGTATGTTTATAGGCAGCATGTTTTTATATGTATATATTACTATATATGTGTTAGTACTTTGCACGTTGCAAGTTGTATGGGCCATTCCTCCTCACTCCTCAGAACTTCCAGTTCTGCTCATCGTGATAAATGTTTGGCCGGGTGGGCTCTCCCATGCTCTCAATGGACAGGGTGGGTAGGGTGGGTGTGCGGCATGTTTGTGTCATTTGGCAATGGTTCCATGATCAAGGCATGGTGCAAGTCGGGCTTCCTTTGCATGGAAAAGAGCCTTGCATTCCAATGGCAAGGCCCGATTGGATCAGCACTTGAAGCAGTTTTTGCTGGAGCAGCATTTGTGTTGTTTCTTCGGGTGGGAGATGGTGGAAGTGTACTTATGGACTTGCTATAGGTGGTTGATTCAAATTCTTGCACTGGGACTGTTCTCCATTTTGCTGTGGATGACGCCAAGACCTCATCAGTAAGTGGTTTGGACCGATTTTTCACTTCGGCAGGGTAGCCAACCAGGAGATCGAGATTATTGGCAGCGGCCTCAGTGTTAAGCAGTCAGAAAGCACAACGGATCGTGGCCGCAGCATGCTCATCCAAAATCCACTTGAACCCCCTTGCCATTTCCCAAAAGCTTGGCTAGTTGACAGTAACTGGATGTTTCATGTTGCGTTGAAAAGGCATAGTTAATGTGGCAAGTATGGCTCCGCTGGCAATGGCTTCTCTATATGAGATTCGAGAATCCTGGTTGCTGTGTAGCATTTTGCATATCCCATGCCAACCTAATAAACAGCTGACTGCACAAGCAACGAACCACCCATGAATCCTCCACAAATATTGCTTTCTGGATCTGTCTTGGATTGAGACAGCAATCAATAATTGGGCCAAAGAAGATCCGATTAGATCAGATTGAGAGGTTATTGAGACAATGGGGGGAAAACAGCGGAGGAAAACATGAGAGTGGGAGACATGAAAGACCAGGAAATGCAGAACTAGGACAAGCAAGCATTGAACTTTGAACGCTCTCTCGACACAAAACTGTAGCTTTGTACTCATGAATGCGATGGAGAGAAAAAGAGAGAGAGAGAGAGGGAATCATGATAGTATTTCATCATTCGTTCGTTAATCAAGATTGATAATGGTTTCATTCCAGGTTAGGTTTTATTCCCAAGTCCGCATTCTGTAAGACACGTGCGGCATGGAGGTTCACATGGATTGGCTGCCACAGATATGCCAGTGCTGCTTGCGATGGTTGCCGCCGGGAGACTGATGCCGGAGAAGCTGGTCCAACGTATCCGAGCGGAAGAATCATTTATATAGCGTCCTTTGTACTAGTAGTAAGAATGCTACTAGTAGTAATGCCCTTTGTTACTTGTGGCGATGCCCTTGTTTGTTACTAGTAGCTTCTTGCTCCTAGTTATAACACTCCGACTCAGTGGACGTGGAACATGGATGAACATGGGGACTCTCGTTTACAAACATCCCCGTTCATGTGACTGAGACGGAGTGTAGATAATGATGCTTTTGATCCTTTTGGCATTTTGGTCCTTTGCAAAAGGATCCGTTTGTCTTTTCCTGTGAGCATCGAAGAATGGAATCCTTTTGATCCTTGCGCAATGTTCAGTTGATCAGTTGGAAAGAGTTGCGTTTTGGAGAGGCCAACATCATCAGCCGTATCATTTCCTGTTTGGAAAGAAGTCTAACAAAGGGACATGACCCCCTTCATGAGCTTGGCAGCTTGGCGCAGAAGGTGCTTTTCGCAAGGGCCGTGGTCTGCCCGCCCAGGTGAGGTGACTTTGGAAGAGGGAGCAAAGGTGCCCGTCACAGGATTTGAGCATCACTCTGATGACAGCACTCTATTTCAACTCATGCGTTTTCCTGGATGACAACAAAACACAAATAAATAAGTAAGCCCCTAGTAGCTTCTTGTTCCTAGTAGTACGGCCAGGAGCCCCTAGTAGCGTCCTTGCTCCTAGAAGCGATGCCAGGAGCCCCTAGTAGCTTCTGCTTGTTCCTAGTAGTAAATCCCTTTGGAAGGAATGCAGTTTTTGGATTTGGGCCGTCACCCAGTCACGACCGGTCGAACACCAGGCGATCGAAGCAATGGACACGGGCTCTCCGCTGGGCATTACAATGATCACACGCTTCAAGGGAGCCAAGGTGGGAGCCAAGGCGGTCGGTTTGCTGCTGGTTGGTTTCGCGGCCTCCCCCTGGTGATGAATCGAGTTGTGGGTGATAAGGATGTTCAGCTGTACTCGAGTTCAGATGCCTTGCTTAAACGGCCTGAGATGCAACAAAAACTATATTGAGAAACATGTTTTGGCCTAAAGCAAGGAAGCAAGTGATTTAGAAATAAACTGTTTGCCAAGCGACGCGCCCTGCGTGTTGCCCATTCTCCTGGTCCTTTCGCCCCTGCACCGGCCCACCAGTCCTCCGCAGGAGGGGGACGAACCAAATGAGCCACCTGCAAAGATGCCAAGAGTGGCCTAAGAAGATGAGCACTGCAAGCTTCAACTGACTCAAGATTCAAAGGGATGATGAGCAATGAAACGGTTTATGTGCACGTTTGTGCACCTCATTTGGGTTCATGATGTTGTTTGATGCCATTATCTTGCAGCTTTTGATTCCTGCAGAAGAGCTCACGCTTGGCCATTTGCCACCGGTGGAAAAATGAGCTTTCGGCCGCAGGACGAAATGTTTTTGCATGAGTTGGATACCTTTGTGCTAAAGAGAAGAACCTGAGCTCATCAATACCCCCTAAAAATGGCAATGGAATGCAATTGAATCTAGTGACCCTTTAGCATCCTATGGCCTATGGCATCCTATGTCCACTGGCCAGCCCTCATGGCCAACGAGGCTTGAAGCTGGTGCAGGGCAACTTCGCCGATTTTCCTCGACTCCTCCAAGAATCAGGTGAAAGGCTTGCCACGTTCAGTGGGAATGTGCCACACCTCTTTTGGAATGTGAATCACGTAATTCCGAACATCCGTGTGCTGGAAGCAACTTTATTGGAAGCATTAAATAGTAATTATGGGCCTGCTGGATATGTGGCTTTTCCCATGTTATGCGGATCTGCCAGGCCCCTATGTCATGGACTCCTCGCAGATTTAGGTGAAGTACTCGGCACATGTTGCTGGGTGTCGATGGACAGACTCAAAGGATGAATGAAGAAACTTGGGCTGGACCATCTTGAAAGAAAAGTCAAGTAGAAATTTTATCCTTGGGGTGGTCAGCCTGCACACTTTATATAACTCTAAAATGGCTAGCAGGACCCCTCCCTCCAAGAAACCTTAGGGGTATGAACTTTGACTTCCGAGGGTCTGCCAATTTTTCTATATATGCGAAACACATTGCAGCTTTCTACGTTTCTTCTCCTCGGAGGAGTTTCCTCACCGCAGCTGGATCGCTTTGACCGGGGCTTCAGCTTTCGTGGTGATGGCCCGCTGGATATGCGAATGGAACGGAGCTAAGTCGATCTTTAGTGAGCGTGTTCGATTCAGAGGAACGGGCACCAGGTGAAGGTCTTTCGGAAACAGCCCTGAAACTCACAACTGCAGGATGACCCTCCGAGGAGCGCGAATTTCATGGTTGCGTGGAAAACCACCAGGTGGTTTGGTATGCGGCAATTGGTCATCCAAGGGGCCATGCCATCCACGTAACCATGGTGACTTCAGGGAATGTATCGGTTTTCATCATTCCAATAGTTGTCGGTCCAGGCCAGAAGGTCTCATACCAGCGATGTTTTGAAAGTTGCTGAGGACACTGAAGACACAAAGGCCAGGACAGCTGCCTGGTACATCCGGAATTTGCAGCCAAAGCAGCTTGCAAATTACATTCGCGACTTTGGAGAGGAGGCCCGGAGTCCTGCGATGCGAGATATCTCCGAAGCTGCAGTCTGCAGCACCAGGCCCCTGAGTTTGCCGAGCTCGTGGCAGAGGAGTTGTGCGCCGCAAAGCCGGCGCGGACCAGGGAGGTGCGGCACCATCCCCCGGCGAAGCGTTCAGCATGGCGATTTGCCTCAGGCGGTGAAGATCATCGAGGACTGTTGACACCAATGGGGTCTGAGATGGCGTAGCTGCTCCTTGTGCCTTGTGGACACTTGAGTTTGCGTCAAGCCCACTGGTTCCTGCAATTTTGCAAAGCCCGCCTCTTTAACCTTAAGATATAATTGTTGCAGCTGCACAAGGGCAGCGCTCAAAACAGCCAATAAGAGCAGGAGTGTGCTAGACAAGCATGCCTTCCAGCTGGGCGAGTTCATGTGGCTACGAGGTGCCTTGAAGATCAGGGCTGAGAGAACAGATTTGAGATTTGACTCAAGAGATTAGCAGATCACCGGAGCAGATTACACATGATTACACCCCACCACCCGAGGATTGTAGGGATACTCATGTTTGAGCCAGGCCATGCCTGATGGTTGCTTTGCTTCGTAACGTTCGTTGCGGCAACAATTCAACTAATTCAACTGCTAATCAACTGCTTCTTTTTGAAGACAGATGCGAAGCAATGTCAATATGAAGCCTGCAGATTGCCGTCTCAGGACTTTCCAAGCTCTCAGAATCCTTGTGAACGGCTTGGCGCTTAGGGATTGAATGGCGTGAACTGACCCACACAAGCGAAAAAGATCAGCACCTGCAGTCTACTGTCTACTACTATGCAGCTGTGCAGGTCAGCTAATTTGAGGAACACGGTGTTTTCCGAGGAGCACCACGAATCAACTGACCAAGCTGCAACAGCTGAGGGGAGCTTCAAGCTTTGGAATCACTGCTCCTTGCCGCTGAGAAAAACTTGGCACCTGGAGGCGACAAGCTTGCCTGAATTCCTGTTCCAGAACATATTCACATTCATTCAGCCGTGACACACACAGACGAGTGACGTACAAAATCAATGATTTCTACCAGACTGCTCGGTGTTGAAGAAGTGGCACGCAGCTCATACTCTCACACACACACACACACACTAGTGGGGCGCTAATTTCAGAGGGTACTAAATGATACTAACATGTACTTACCATGGCTACAAAAAGCCTGTTCTCTGAGTTCTTGACATGCAGGCCTTTTGGCAATCATTACCTTCCACTCATTGGAGGATGATATGGTCCGGCGAAAGGCACGCCTTGCTTCCCCACCGACAGACACACGACATGTGTTGTAGGAAGCGAAAGAACTCTTTGGTGCATCCAGAAGGGTCCAAGGGGCCTGTTCAAAGGGGTGGCATTTTATTGTCACACAGAGATTTTGGAAGCATCCCAATGTACTTGCGTTCGCAATGAGATGCTAGGTTCGAGGCAGTGCCTTGGCCAGAGGATCTCGAGAAGATTCGCTTTGGATCCCCGCAGGCTCTCGAGAGGCGAGCAGGTCCAGTTGACGCGCGTGAGTTTGCTGGGCGAAGCTGCTGGGTCACCGGTCAGTCAACAGATGGCAAATGTATGCAAATGTCAACCGTCGACGGCTGTGGTTTTGAGTCATGCCCACCCCGAGAGAGAGAGAGAGAGTCAACATGAGTCAACTGCAAAGCCCAATCTTTCGGCTTTATTTTGGGTCAATCGTTGGGCCCCTCTTCAGGGCTTGAGGCCCAGTGATGCGGAGCTGCACAACAACGCCAGGACCGACCCCTTCCGGCCGCGCGTGCGACGCGGCGCCCTCGACGTTGTCAGCGCCGACGCCGAAGGAGTCGCAGCGCGCGGCTACGCTTGGCGGTGCGAGCGGGCAGGTGGGAGAAAACCGTGGGTGAAACAGAGGTGTTCGGAGTCGGACTGTTGAGATTTGTCTGAGTCGGAACCCGCATTGCAGGCGTTTTTCTTGCTTTGTTTATTTGTGTGCTAGCATTTTCCTTGTCTTGCGGAACATTACACTCAGGAAAAAGGGTAAGACTATAATGCTATACACAATCGATGCACCCGATCGAAACTGGATTTCATAAATGATGGATGCACCAAGGATTCTAGGATTTCAGTGTGTCTCAGTCACAGGATTTTAGAACCTCCTTCTAGGATTTGGTTCAAGCACCATGCTGGTGGTGTTGCAGACAGATGTCCTCAGACATAAGCTTTTTGCAGCCGCCACAAAATCCGCACTTCAAGGTCCACAAAGTGCTGCGCCTGCCACGAAAGCTGCACGAAGTAAAACCACTCCAAGCTCATGCACCTGCCACGAAAAGTCAAGGCTTTCATCAAGCTTCTCAAGGGAATTCCTTTGATTACCGAAATGCATCTGGCTGAGAGCTCTTCCTTCAGATAGTGTGATTGGCGAGCGCCAGAAAACAATCGTTTGAGCGAGCACTCTTGACCACCAAGACCATCAGGAAAGTACAAGGAAACCAATTGGAAATTTCCACATGGAAAAGATTGAGTTGATTGTTTAAAAACACGCCTCCCCCCCCACCAAGAAAAACTCGGCCGCACCTTCTTAATAGGGGGCCAATAGGGAGCCCCTGAAATCGGGGGGGTCCAAAATAGGGTCAGTGGAAGGATCGCAGTACTTTGTGGACCTTGAAGTGCAGATTTCGTGTGGACCTTGAAGTGCAGATCTCGTAGCAGGTTCAGTACTTTGTGGACCTTGAAGTGACCTTGACCTTGAAGTGCAGATTTCGTGGCATGTGCTGTACTTTGTGGACCTTGAAGGACAGATTTTGTGGCAGCCAGACAGACAGCCAGACAGTCCGCTTGACAGCAGAAACGAGAGGCAGACAGGCAGCGGAGGGACAGCCAGCGGAGAGTCAGCAACGCAACATGGTCGATTTTGAGGGTGTATTGGGGACCTATTTTGAGGGAGTTTGGGGGAACCTAATATTTAAAAAACTACAACACAAATCAACCATGTTGGTAGCTTAATAGCGGCTTGAAAGGGCAGTCATTTAAAAACACATATAAACCGTACTTAGGGTTTCGGACATGGTGGTTTTATTTGGGGAGGAGGCTTTTTAATAGGTACTCGGGACTAGGTTTATTTTAAAAACTCTCATGACTGGAGGCGGGGGACAGAAATATCTGATGAATCTGGCCTGGCGGCTTGGCATTGCATTCTTCAGGGCTTCTATATATAATTCAGGCGTCCAAGGCCACGGGTACCACAGGAGGATCATGAAGCACTAGCTGCAGCTTCGCACTTGAGCACAGAGTTTGAGAAACGAAATCGTTGCAGAACAATTTGATCACCATAGAACTCCAAAGTTGTTGATTGCGATTGCATTGCAGGGTGACTTCGGTGTGTGTGTGTGTGTGTTCTACTATGTTCGAATCTTGTCTACTGTCCCCCACTCGGAACAGACAGCTCCTATATCAACAGCGCGACAATCAACGAATGCATCGATTCCAGCTGCCAGGACGGCAACATCGCCGGGAGAAAAAGACGACACACTCGCTGTGAATCAACAGCGGCTGGCGAGCATGAATGTCCAAAGACTGGAACATGATCCATTAACAGTAATGACATGACATCAGATGGCCCCATGCTTATTTCGACTACCACGAAGACTCACAAATAGTTTGTTGTCCCCTCCCCTCACTGCTCACCCTCGCTTTCCTTATTCTTTGAGCACCGAAGTTCGGACGTGAGACTTGAGGTGCTTCAAATTTACTTCCAAGCGGTATACCATCGCGGGGTCGGGAGCTTGGTGTCTCCAGGATCGCGAACGAGCGGCGCCCATTCGACGTTGAACGGCACCCCACGCCAGCGATGCGGCTGACCTCAAAGGACTTGGGACGATTTCAAGGGCAACGAGATGCTCTTCGGGCGTTGCTTAAAGAGCTGGATCGGCTTCGCTTCAGGTTGGCCTTTAGCATACCGTAGCTTCCCATGGACTACATCTCCTAGTGAGTCCAGCCTCCAGTCAAGTCGAGTCTACATATAAATATATATATATACAGAGAGAGAGAGATATATATATATATACAGTCTATGACACAGAGAGATGGAAGCTGGACATGGAATGTGCCAGGCAATGGGATGGAGCGAACTTCTTCTTCATCGTCAGCCTGAGTGCTCAGGCGCGGCGATGTCGCATGAGAGCTCAGGCGGCAAGGACGGCATGAATTCCAACGATTTTTGGCAAGGACAGCAACTGCGAGGGCATTTGCCTTTTACATCCCTTTACCGTTACCCTTTCTGCGGAAGTCATTTCAAGATGTAGACCTACAACATGCAGCCCTGGCACGCCATGGCACTTGCACATCGTGCCGCACCCCCCATTCCCTTCATGTTTATTTGCTGCCCGTATCACTTGTGGGTGGGGTCTGTAGGGCATGATATGGCTCCTTTAATTTTAAACAATGGGGGACTGAAACAATGCATTGTCTAAGCCATGGATGTGTGAGGTGCCAACAGCAAGTGTGTGTTGTCATACTGGGAAGCATGGCAAACCGGAGTCCTCATAGAACTGGCATGGCGAGACTTGCCCAACCCGAAGCTCGTACGAGACCAGTGGACAGGAATGGGATAGCTTTCAAATCCTCGAAGATGGGAGCCAGTGCCCAAGAATGTTCAATTTCAGAGATTGTTTGACTGTATTGAGTCCTTGGCGTAATTAATGTAGACTCTTGATGATCCCCCATTTGGATGGCCTCTTCATATGTTTTATCAAGATTAACTAAGAGTCTGCATTAAGCATAGCGTAACCTTAATACATCAGGTGTGACTCGATCAGGTTGGGAGCGTGCCTTCTATCCCAGTTGCCGTGATGGCTCTCCGTTTCTTCAGCCCAGAGTCTCAGACCGTTGCTTTTTCCCAAAGAAGCACAAGAGTTAGCCATCAGCTCAGGCACCATTTCATGGGTCCAAATGGAAAAGGCCATGGCCACAACTGGACTGGGTTCTCTTGAATCATTTGAACACTACTTCGTCCAGATGGTCACCTGGTCAATGAACAGCACCACAGCATAAGTTTCAAATTTCGATGAAATGCCCACAATCTTGCAGGACTATTGGCCGACATGAGAATGATGCTGGAAAGGCAGGACACAAGTCGTGTTGTGAAAAAACGCTCGCTTTCCTCATCGCACCAGGCGAAGAGCCTCTACAAGGTCAGAGACTGTGTCGGAAAGGTCCTGCAGCTGCAAGTCCAACATTCCGACTTCGTTTCGCCAGGTGGAACTTTGCCCAGATTCCGTTGGGCGGCACGGATCTCAGAAATTGCATTCCGCGTTCTGGACAGAGTGTTCTATGTGTAACAGTGCGACTAAACGGAGCAAAACACGTTTGCACTTCTCAATGTACCTCAATAACACAAAGGAAAAGTCGGAAACGATGATAACATAGAGTAGACATGACACTGTCACTGGTTTCTTTGGCCGAATTCCAGCCTGTACAGTTTCTGGTAGGCTTGATGTGATTGAACATGCATGGGATAATCATGGGAGGCCTGACAGAACCGCAACCAGAGGTTTGTTTGGTCAATATATGTTTTTACAAAATGAGTAATTACACTCCTCATCATGATGGAGTTGACAAAGATCGCAGAATAAAATCTAGCCTTTCTTACCTCAAAGATCGACAAACCATGCATTAGTTGAGTTGTTTTGGTTATATATTAGTAGGTCTCATACGATCTCATATTTGTAAATTTAATGCACTCATCCTGTGGCGGATAGAATGTGAACCAGCCTGAACAAAATTCTATCTACTCCAGAGGCTTGTATACGTACGCTATATTACATACATGAAAAGACATGTACCTGAATACGAGCATCCGACAGAATCTATGGTTATATATATAAATTGTATTTACAGCGGAGTGCCTAACCGATGCCCCAACCATGTCCACCGATGCCCACTTTGAACATGTGTGCCCATTGAAGAGCAACTTCCCCACAACTTGTACAACGACTACTTAATTCGTGGCCTCATTGTTGGCGTGCCGAACTATGGCAAGCTTGATGCCGCCAACAAAGCTTGACTCTACAAACTTGCATAACCAATAGGGGCTGACCCGTTCTAGGATGTAAATCTATTTTTCCACATGTATGTAAATATGCATGTTTTGCCTATGCGTGTAAGAATTTTATACATAGCCCGGTAGGCATACTACATATGTATACTGTATATATACATAGGCATTTTATACTGTATATACAGTTATTTGCTATGTCCACTCTTCCCCCTCCAACTCTTGGAGGACAAAAAGCGCCCAAGGCCCGGCTCGGTGACCTGGCGGAAACTCCGGGACTCGGAGATGGACGCAATACGGGCACAGGTGCGACGGGATGGGGAACGGACATGGCCAGTGGCCCTGCGGTGTGAATGAGAAGAGTTGGTTTGGTGAACATAGTAGCGTCCTTGCTCCTAGTAGCGATGCCAGGAGCTCCTATATAGTAGTAGCTTCTTGTTCCTAGTAGTAAGGCCAGGAGCCCCTAGTGGCGTCCTTGCTCCCAGAAGCGATGCCAGGAGC
>CAXAMN010026006.1:28888-71471 GCA_963970005.1 Durusdinium trenchii
CAGGAGCCCCTAGTGGCGTCCTTGCTCCCAGAAGCGATGCCAGGAGCCCCTAGTAGCTTCTTGTTCCTAGCAGTAAGGCCAGGAGCCCCTAATAGCGTCCTTGCTCCTAGTAGCGATGCCAGGAGCTCCTATATAGTAGTAGCTTCTTGTTCCTAGTAGTAAGGCCAGGAGCCCCTACTGGCGTCCTTGCTCCTAAGGTTGAAAGAACAAACATGCTGTAGAGTTTTATCAGACAGCAGCGGGTCACTTCAACAGTTTGTTTGCTGATTCTGTTGTGCCTGCTGGGTTTGGTTGTTTTTGGTTCTGGTCACCGACCAGGAAAGGCCAAAGATGTAACTACTGTAGAAGATGAAATGGGCGAGTGGAGCAACCAGAGCAGAACAAGCATTTGTATGGAGTCTTGTCACTTGCGTTCCTATGCGCAACTGCTTGCCTGATCGCAGCGCGCTGGCTCATAGTCCGCGCCACCTGTTGTCGCCTCCGCGTGTGTTTCTTCATTCCAAGCAATTCCGTGTCCCCCTTGATCAGGGTAGCTTGGCGCAACTGGACTGGCAAGACGAAGAAGGAAACGCCCAATTTGCTATATAATGGAAAGGCTGACCCAGAGAGAGTAGCACCCAGAGTTGGATAGAATTATCAGACAAGACAGCCACGTTGATGGGATTCAGGCATCAAATGTTTACTGTATATAGTTATACGATCAATAAGTGTTTTCCGCGATTGAGACCTAATTCTGCAATCTTATCAATCTGTCAGTCTCCCAAGGTCCGAGCTGAAATGATCGGCCTAATCATGCGCAGTATGTTTGGACTTGGCATTGACAGCAGTTGCCTCATGGTGATGCTTGGCCGAAGTGCATAGAAAAAGCTTATAGTTGACTCATGTTCCTGGACACCTCAAAGTTTATCACAAAAGTAAAGTGTTTCTCAATCCAGTGCAAATAGATGCTGAGAGCAAGACCGCGGAGCAAATAAGGGGTTGTGGTGCCTTCGTCTCGCTTTGCGCGGTGTGCGGACTGTATAGGCACGATGGGTTTGATTGATTGGGATTCTTGAAGCAGGCCTTCAGAACACCAAGACACCAAGTGATAAATGTGTGACGGATGCTAAATTGGCTAACGATACAACAGTGGTTGAATGCAGTCTAGACTACTTGTTTTTTTGCTGGTCTCGTTGATACTTATGATCTTATATGTATACATCAGTGTGTTATATATATATATATAAGTATATTTGTAATATGTATTTTGGTTCGGCCTCCCGTGTTTGCAGAAAACTTTGAGAATCATTGCGAAATACAAATCCAACATTGCCTCAATGGAGGTGCAGCCGCAACTGCCGGATGAGAGACTGCGGATGCTGCAAGCGGTGCTTGCGCAGCACAGGCTGTATGATGTGATTGGTTGGCGGGCATTGGGTTCAGCAGTGGAGAGTCCTACGATTTATTTGTTGATTTATGGATGGATAGATTATCAATCGTGTTTTCTTATGATGACTTATGTCAAGTCGAATGCATTGAGATGTTTTTAACATGCATGAAATTATCCAAACTGTCTGGGAGTGTCCAGTTTATAGTATCGTTTGGGTGGCAGGTACAGAAACTTGAAACATGCCTTTGATCATAGCCTTCATGTACATTGGTCATGTGAGAACGTCCATGGTACTGGCACCTTGGTTTTTGGATAACTTGTAGGTATCGACGCTTTTGATGACTTCGAGCTGCTTGTTGTTGTGCATGAAGCCTTGCCCCATGGCAAAATTATTCATGGCAGCCAGATGTTTGGCGCCAAGCTGTGTGTCGCTCAAAGACATCCTTTTCATTGATGTTCGTTACCTTACAGTACACGAGTGTGACCATGAGCATGAGAGATCATCAATGACAATCACTCACATCCTGCGCCTTTTGTGTGTTACATCAGTTACATCCTCTTTGTGTGCTACCTTACTGTGCCGGCTGTTTGGAGTCCTCCACTCACTCGAAGGCCTTTCCCCCCCCGAGGATTGGGCAGGTGGACAGGCCGCAAACCGCTCGGGGGTCTAGGATGCTCTGAGAAGCAGAAGGGACTGAGAAACTTTGGCTTCAGGTATACTGGCGGGAAGTCGAAGAGTAATGTTTGTGTGCGAGTCACTGCTGGAATGCAGTCGCTTGGATGCACGGCACAAGAGTCGTGTTTTCGGCGGCAGCGTCTCCGGCCCGCGTCGGTCTCGTCTTCAGGTCCGCAGCCACCAGTGAGAATCCCAAGGCCGTTTTCCATGAGTCCTTGAGTATCCTGGTGGAGCAGGGCACCGATGTTGTGCTCGTTGAGCTCCCTGGAACGCAGTCAGTCAAAGTCATACACATCATTGTATATCAGAATGCTGACTGTTGATGATTAACCCTGGACCTACATGTCCATTGCGGGGCGTTTTATTCATCGACTAGTCAACAGAATTGAAAGGATTTGTTTGTTCCAGGCTTTGGGATGTGCGAGAGCGCCGAGCAATGGCGAGCTTGAAGTTTGATCCCATGAAGGAGCGAAACAGCGAAAGGCCGTCGACTATCCCTTTGCGGAGTTGAAAGTGGCGGTGGGATAGGGTCAACTGATCAGGTGATACGAACTCGGCCTTGAGGACCTCCTTCACAGCGAGGACCTGGGCAGGGAGAAGGTCTATCCCATGAAGCAGAAAACCAAAGGATTGCTGAACCCGCGCGTCAGGCACAGTCAGCAAAACTTGATGCATCGTGAAGCATTTTTGTTTTCCGCATGCTCCACAGGCTTAGCTTGCACTTAGACACCGATGAGGGTATGGAGAAGGGGCTTTTGCAAGATGTGGATATGAGCTGCTGGGCTTGTCTTAGATTTGATCTTGAAATTGTGTTGCAAATGTAGCTTGCTGTAGATTGTTACGTCAGCACTCAGGCAGAGAGACCGACATGATGCTGCGCACGCAGCTGCAGAAGGTGCTTGTGTGGAAGCGACAAAGCCAAGCAGCAATTGCATGGTTTCATATAGATAGACAAGGAGGATAGTATCGTTGCTTTGAGCCAGTAAACTTTGCTTCCGCTCCACTTCCAAACGTTCTCCCCAGGCCCAGGCAAGTGAGCGTGCACGCGGTGGCTCAGATTCCGAGGACACAAGGGACACAAGCATCAATGATCAAGTGTGCAGTCAGCACTTTGGCAGAAGCCCCTAACCCCTTTCCATGAATCAATGGAAGCTTTTTTTGGAGATAGGACAGGATAGTCGAACAACTGAAGGCCAGTTGAATGCCCGTTGCCTTACGTTTGTTTTTTGGTTCCCCCACATGTTTTCGAGCGTTTTTGTGATTAAGACGACTGTGCAGGATGCACCTGCAAAGGAGCTGTCCAAGGCTGGGCCTGCCCAAAATATGTAAAGCTTTGGCATGCGATGTTTGAAGCTACTGGAGTGTTTTTTAAGTTTGGACGAGGCGACTGGAAGTTTCGAAGTTTTACAAGAAAATCTGTAGTGTCTATAGCATCTATAGACATATGTTCGACAAATACGTTCCATTCATTTGTGGATGAGTCACTGATGTTCAAGCAGCCTTCCAAAAGCTCCAGGTGGAACTTTTCGCGAAGGGATGCGCTGGACTGCTATGGGGCGCACATAATGGGAGCACATATTCCGTGGCAACTGGTGAGTTTGTGGAGTGACATGATTGTTAACTTCATGTCGCTATTCAAGTAATCGAAATCAAATTTGACATTCTTGTCAACTTTGTTAAGTCTGCTTGGAATGACCGTCCAAACCTTGAGACTCCGAGTCGGACCGCCCACGTCGCAAAAGGCGTGGACGACCATTTCCATCCATTTCCTGATTGCAGAATAGCATGGGTAAGTTCTCGTGTTTAGAGTGCACCAGATGTTCACCATGTTCAACAAAGATTGGTTTGAAGCCTGCCATTAGGTGCCTCAAATTCTGAACTGCCAATTCTTGAGATGGAAAAGTACCAGTGTGATAGTTGACTGCTGGTGAATATCCCAAATCTTACCCAGTTGCCAAGTACAGAACAACACTGTCCTCTTGAGAAAGGCCCTGGTATGTAAGCCAGCGTGCAGATCTTTGGTGCAACTTCCGCCCAGGACCCTTGGATCAGTTTGGAAGCTGGGGCCGCCGTGACCCAAAATGGATTTGTGTGAGAGGAGCTTTCTGTTTTTTTTGGGGATGAGTTGCCGTGATTCTGTATGGCTGCTGCCACTGACTAATGACGAATGAGCTGATGGACTGGATCTTTGATGTGCCATCAAAGCCAGGACCTCCGGATCAAAAACGCCACACACTCTGCATTTACAAGGATGAGTCGCAATGCAGAAAAGGGGACAATCCAGAGGTGGAAGTCGAACTCTTGAAGGTGCCAGCGCTGAAATGTCAAACTAAGCGGGTGGTATTATGGTATTATTATGTATTATTGCTGTTTAAATGCGTTCTAGTTTTAGCTGTGTTGTTTTCATCCGTTTCCACCAGTTGTATACGTAGGATTTTAGAGGTCAAGGCGCCATACACTTCCATAGTTTTGGGGATCAATCCCCCTTGTGCAGCAGGTGTTGAGCGTGCAGCCAGACCCGGCGCGGAAGGAGGTCTTCATCATCAACTATTTGGAGAAGAACAAGGCCACAAATCACTTGCAATTGATCAGTCATTCATGGTGATCCCTCACAAATCCCATGAAAGAAGGGCCGCAAATTGAAAGAAAAAAATCAAGGATGTCCCAACGTCCCAACACCATTCTTTCCCGTCAAATCCAGATGCGAAGAGTGGAGCAGGTTTTTCAACATCGGTCGTCTCACAATATCAGTGGTCGTGTTGTGCAGGTCTCGTGTGTCAACGGTTGTCGTGGCAAGGTGAAGCAACGGCTCACCTTCTCGCGGATTGATCGTTCCCGGGACATTTGGGTGGAGATGCTGACGAGACCCGGCTGGACTTCAGCATCAGTTGGTCAACCACTTAAGACATGGTGTGTGTTTTTTTTTAGAACTCCAAGACTTTAAGAACAAGAATGCTGAACATGCTGAATCCTCAGCACCTCCTAGCAGCTGCTTGCGCCTCCTACATCCATATTTCTGTTTTGTAGGTGAAGAGCACGGCGCCTTGAGCGTGGTGTTTCCATTCATGGTGCGCTGCTTTGCTCAGGCTGCTTATCACTATGATCCGTGAAGAGAAAGAGTCGCAACTGGGCATTTGGAGAATTGGAACATGCAAAAAGGAGCAAGTTGGAGAAAAAATCTCTCAAAGAGCTAGACATCAACAAGACTATTGTTACCTATATAATGCAATTCTTGCACAGCTGGATCGCACTCCGACCACTCCTTGACACCTTGGGTTGCGATCTCAGGAAGCCCAGCCCAAGCAAGCGGTAGATTCATCATAGAGAGGAAGCCAAACGCTCGCGCTGCCATGTGGCGAGAGAAGACAAAACAATCTGGAATGCAGCATGCCTGGGGAGGTGTAGCATGTAACATGTAACTTTACATTTGGAGATGTTCACTGTTAGCATAGTGAGCGCGTGTTCATTGGGTGTTTCGGCTCCACAGCTTGCACAGAACCGGCGGCATGGCCAATACCCTGGTGACTTGGCATGCGCCTGCGGCTGTCCGTTTCCAATCGTCAATCATGAAAATGCTATCCCTTGTCAAGTTTAGTAGTTTTGTTTCCTTGTTTGAATCACCGGAGCCTTTGAGTAGTGTGAGAGCAATCTGGCAATCTCAGCTAGCTGAGGAGATCATTGGTGGCTGCAGCGCTTGTTTCCCAGAAAGTCATTCTCAGAAGCGGGCACTTGTCCTTATGCGTATACTATCGTGTATGTTTTACACTTAATATATGTATATATATATACATAGGCAGGTCTTCTTACACATGCTCATTTTGTGCAACCTGTCTTCCATATAGATCTCTTTATATATTTATAAGTACATATATATATATATATGTGGAATGTTTTAGGATGCTTTAACTTCCTCCAGGCCACCACCACACGAATGATCCTGAAAAGGGAGATGGAAAGATTCGGCCGGGCTCTCAAGTAAAACTGAAGCTGACCACCCAGCCAAACCAATGCTTCGCCCAAGGCAATGTGGATGTTTGCCACATGGGCAACAGTCCTGTACCCAGAAATCCCTCCGACGCTTTGGTCCTGGCAAAGACCATGGGTGATCTAAGAATCTACCGTTGGCATACTTAGTAGCGAGTATGATTCCAAATCGCTTGCTTGCCGCCCGTTGGCTTCAGTTTTGGCAGCAGTGTAGAGGTGTTGTATGACCACGAAAGCACCATGGTATTTGACTGGCTCTTCTTTGGTAAGACAAGCTTCTTTGCTTGCTTGAATTTGGTGGACTTCGTGACGTTGGTGAGCCGCTCAATTTGAACTGTGGGGCCCATGATGCCACCCTTCTGAATTCCACCGCTGTGAGCTCAGAGGACAACACCTGTCAGGTTCATGCGTGGTGGCTTGCCATCAGCGTGACCATCCTTCTTTGCTCATCTGTGGGTTCGGCAGCGATGTACAGCTTGAAGAAGCGTGATTCGGGACCCGAGGTGAAAACAATTGCTTTTGGAATAAGCTTCCTTGTGGCGTTCTTCCAGCTGGCCCCCTTCATGGACTTGATTCATATGCTCCGCCATGGAAACCGGTTCATTGATGACAACAAGAAGCAAACCATATTGAGGAGGGACCTGATCATCAAATTGGTTGAGTCAGCTCCACAAGCCTTTTTCCAGGCATATGTGCTTTTCGCAATCGAGGCCCACGGCCAACCGCTGCGAGTGTTTTCACTTTCTGTCTCCATTATCAGCGTCTCTCTGTCCTTAGCAATGACTTTTCCAGAGCTCGTTACTGCGGAGGAAATGCTGGGGCGTTTAGCATCTTCCAGTGATACAGATCCTGAACATGCAAAGGAGATGTTTGGGGATGAGGAGCAAGCCTCTGAGCTAGAAAGCGCATTGAGCGATTCTCAGCCCAGGAAATCGAGACTGGGGACAGTGGTCGGCTTGGTAGCTGCCAAAGCCAAGGAGCGGCTTTCAGAGCGAAGGAGCTACCAAAGGCAAAGCAAACATGGTGGCAAGGATGCCCAGCCAAACCCGGAGCTGGTTGGCTCTCCACTTCATGAGTCGATGATTGGTAAGTTCATTTTTTGGGTCTACTTGGCATCCGACACCTTTGTACGAGCCGGAGGCTACGCAGTGGTCTTCTCCGCCGCCTTGCGACACGTTGGAGTTCCCCTAGCCATCATCAGCTTTGCCTTATGCCAGCTTGCACTGAGCTTTTGGGACTTCTTTGTGATGTTTATGGAGGGCGTTTGGTGGATCATGAAGAAAATCCCTGGCTTTGTCAGGTCAATCCCCGATAAAATCAAGGAGCTGGCGTCAGGCCTTTTCTCTTTTTGTCTCGAAAGTTGTGCAGAAGTGGGTGGTGCTGATTTCGCAGTGCAAGGATCTGAAAGCCCACAAGACTGGGATGTGGCGTGTGCGGAATTGTGCTTGCCTTGCCTCCCATGCTTGACGAAGCTTGCGCTTTGCGCTTACTTCTTCATTGCCGGGCCCATTGGCATCACAGTTGTCATAGCATTGGGCACTTTTTCTTTGCACTTTTCTTCATTGCGATCTCACCTTTCCTGGTAGTGTGTTTGGCTCTCGCAACTTTGGTCGTTGGAAGCTTTGCCATTGCCATGACATCAGTGCCAATTGCATTGAC
Source organism: Durusdinium trenchii (assembly GCA_963970005.1). Taxonomy (NCBI): domain Eukaryota; class Dinophyceae; order Suessiales; family Symbiodiniaceae; genus Durusdinium; species Durusdinium trenchii. The sequence goes on from CAXAMN010026006.1 coordinate 36,577, forward strand.
ATTTGGCATTGACCCCAAGCCAAAGGCGGCATTTGCATCTGCCAGGATTTTGGAATACCTTTGCTTTGGCTTTATCCTTGCGATGTTTGCAAACACAATGTGTGGGAAGTCAATGCCGTGGGAGACAGCAGTTTTTTTCCTTGTACTTGGGGTCAATGTGCTGTCGTTGCTGGCATTTGTGGCTTTGCACTACTGCCTGAAGTCAATCGTGACATGGGAGACAAGATGGGGCAACAGGCTGCGGGCCATTTCTTCTGCCATGCTGTGCGAGAGCCTGTGTGTTCTTTTGCGATGTTGCAAGGGCAAGCCCCAATTGATGGCAACGGAATGATTTTGCAGTCCAGTTTGGCATTACTAGCTGCTGCTTTTTCATTTTCAATGTCAATGACGTACTCAGGTGCTCATTGTTTGACATGCGAGCTGCCCGCAGAGTAAATGGCATTTGTGCCCTTTGCTGTGCAGGCATTTGTGCCCTTTGCTGTGCAGGCAGTGCATGTTGTTCTTGATGCGTTGCGCCCAAATGGGGCGGCAACTTTGTCTTTGCACATGGCTCAGCGGAAAATTAAATGCTATTGCTGTCCAACCTTGGCAAGTATCCTCACCGTATGTGCAGGTAACATAGCTGTCAGAGTGCCCCAACTCAACGGAAAGCTGCTTACATGTGGGTACGTGTGTGTGTGTGTGCCTTGATGTAAGCAAAGTGGCCATGATATCCAGAGCCTTTCAGGAGACAACATCGAGAAAGAGCCTCCTTGGGTTCGCCAGCTCGCCCAGAGGATCAATGCAACCGCACTATATATATAATATATAATCATTGTTATGTCATGCTGCATCCGATAACCACATCCAGCTTAATTTGTCCTTCTTGAAGCAAGTGCTCAACAAAGTCATAGTCTGAGTCTTAGCGTGTGCTGTGCCCACTTGGTGCTTCTCAGGCTTTACTGATCCTCGAGCAGCAGATGCTGCGCATGTCTTACTTGTCAATTCAGTCATATGTTTGGCCTATTCAGTGTGGTGCTAGCAAGGCATAAACTTGGTCAACTGGCTACACCCCTTGGTGTTGATGTTTTTCCAACTTTTCGCCAAAGGACCCTGAGGACATATGTGGACATATGATCAGAGTTGTATACTTGCAGACACCCACATATATACATAATTGCACATATAGAACATCAATGTTTCCAAAAACCAAAGCCCTTTACTAAGAGCATCGCGTTTAGAACATCCAGGGCATGCAATCGCAGAGCAACGACGGCATGCACTCTTGAGAACATGAGGCGCCAGCACACTTAGAACCAGATGGATAACCATTGAGAGCCGCTGCACCCTTTTCACGCACAAAACAGCATCTAAGATCATCCAAGTCTCCTTATCAATAGTATACTTGTGACGACCAACACGAACCTCACATGGTCACAACCTTGTTGATGAGGTCTCCTTTCTTCCAATGAAGGTGCACGCCTCAATGTTTTTTGAAGGCAGCCAAATGGAGCGAGACTGAATTAGATTTACACAACATCAACGCTGCAGCCAAATGGAGCGAGACTGAATTAGATTTACACAACATCAACGCTGCAAAGCTCACGAATGCCAGGCACACTCCACTTCAAACCAACAAAACTCTGAAAACAAGACATTCCAAGAGAAAGAAGTGACGGCTTTATTTTTTGCCTGTTAAATCTCACTCCCTAGGACCCTAGGAGCTGTATGTACATTTATGGACACACAGGAGGTGTTGGTGACTTTGATGAGTTCTCATGTTTGCTCCTTCCAAAGGTTCTATGTGCAGTTGTGGGCTTTGTTCTACGTGTGTTTGGTGTGATGTTCTATGTGTGGGTGTCACGGTGTCACACATTCAATTCTAAACCCCACGCACTTAGAAGATCGGTTTTGTTCTCACACCTGTGCTTAGGACATCCTGAGCTGTGAATTCCGGTGTTTTTGTCAAAAAAGTTTTGCTTTATTGCTGTAAATCCAAGTCTTTGTCTTACAGTCCTTGCTGGTTGGAATGCATGTATTCACATATTATAGGTCTATACTGTATGTACGTATACCGTATACGATATACATATCATATACATGTGGACCGAACGATTGGTGTCGCATGAGGCATTGGAAGCCATTAAGACCGGACAGGCGGATCCAGACATGTCGGCATGGTGGACACGTGTCCAAAGGGCCAGCGGGAAGTCTTCAGCTTCACTGCGAATCTAGAGAACTACAGGTTTCAGTTTCGGAGTGTTGGTTCATTTTGCTGTCATTCATGCCGACTTGGGGTTAGAGAAATATGGAAATTGACAGGTCATTATTGATGGCGTGGCTATCAAGGCCTCCAAAAGTGCTCGCAGAGGCCTTTGCAAGCGGCTCGTGGCTATGCTAATTCGCCTCGCTTCACTCCCCAGCCTGGCGAGCTGGGCTTTCCCAAGAGATCGTTTAAAAGGTACCATAGGAATTGCAGCACCTGAAGCTCGCTTCGAACTTCACTGTAGGGCGACGAAAGAAGTACTCTTCTTATCCCTTATCACATGGTGCAGTGGAACTGCCTCTACTCAGTCGCAGGTCCTCCATTGGTGTCTCGGGAGCCCAGAGACATGGAAATGGGTAGCCGTGACCTTTTCTTGCAGCGCACCTTGGCTTAAAGTGGAAGGCAAGATCTGGGTCGGGCATGGTCGGGCAAGCGGTGAACAACATGCTGCATGCAACACTATGAATCTTATCATATATGATGTATCTCACATCTCACATGCATTTATATATAATATATACACATGAAACCTTATTCATATTCGGTGTTATCGGTGCACAAGGATCATTTTTGGGGACGACTGTAAAATTGAGCGACTATAGTCCCTAACTCCTTTAGGCCTTTTTTGTTCAAGCACAATTGTTTTTTACTGCGACTGCAGTTGTTCCATTTGATCCGTTTCATGACCATTTCATCAGTTCGCCGTGCCCATTTTTACTGGACGGTTGCGTGAACACGAGGCCAGTCCGGCGGTGGCCGAAGAAGCCGCAGCAGGACGGGCACACGATTTGAAAATTGATTTTTGGGATAATATTACTCACTCCAAAAAATCTGTAAACTAAAACTAGTAGCGATGCCAGGAGCCCCTAGTAGCTCCTTGCTCCTATTTTCTTTAAACTTAACAAGTAGGAATGGCCTTCAAATGGTCGCAGGCAAGAGCGTCGGTCACGTGGAAGGCACTCCAACAGACGTCTGGGAGCTTAGCGTCGATTCTGGTTTCTAGCATGTAAGAGCAGCCGGACGTAGATTGAAGCTGCCGGACAAGCGCTTTCTGTAGGTCATTTTATCTCCACATGTTGTCAGCCCTCGAGCTGCTTCGCTGCCCTTGTTTGAAACCAAGACCGCAGCAACTCCAGAAGAAGAAAGAGGAGCCGAAGTTGAGGTGGGGAAGCTGCGTGCCCTCGGAGAAAGATGGCAACCCTCATCATTGTTTGCCGGCAAACGCTAATTGCTGTTCAGAGAACTTGGCATGCAGCCCGTACTTTTCCAGTGGTTTTGTTTGTTTGCCGTAAAATTCTAAACCTCATGCCGTGCGCAGGTCTTGCAAGCAGTGCCAGTGAGACCGGCTTAATCGCAAGGACAATGATTCCTGCAACAAAGAAGATAAAGAAGATCCAAGAAACACAGCCAACGCCAAAAATACTAGCCAAAATTGGCACTTAACTTTCTTCGGTCAGGCTATACATATACCTGGGTCTTCAAATTGCACAAGTTTTTGCCATATTTTTCAGTGAAAAGGCGCTGTATTTAAAAAATGACGTTTCAGGGGTTGCCAATATGTGCTCATCCATGGACGGGGAAAAGATGCAATTTGGATGCCTAAAAACGCCGTTTCTTTTTGGTTTCTCACTTCGCTAAAACAACATTGTCGTAACGATAGTTTTCCTGAATAGGTGAATATTTGTGCCATTTTGTGCCTCTTCGAAGATCCGGGTGTTTCTTGATTTGTATAATAAGTATATTGTTAATATACATTTAATAAAATACATATTGATATATATATATATTGACTTAATTAATTCATATCAAGGCTTCGGCCTTTGCTCACACATATGGCGTGCAGTTGCTAATGGTCAAAAACTGGACCTTGGTCCTGCCTGTGTGCACAAGTCTCAACGGCTTGACCTCGCTTTGGGGCCCGCGGCCGGTTTGACTGGCGAGGTCACGTGCGCGACCCCAGCGCCTTGGTTTGTTTATCTTCAGAACTCCAAGAAAGCAATAGGCCGTACAGGGTACTGATTGATGTGTGCCGGTCTGGTTATACGTGTCAGAAGGCGTGTTTCCGAGAGTATTAAGTTGTTGGAAGATGTCATGCAATACCGTGGTTGGAGATTGGTTGGAATGATATCGCCAGACGCCAGCTTCAGACTGAGCGCCATTTGGAGAAATGTCTCGAACACAGCGGTCTTGCTTGTACACGGTGCGTGTGCGTTGACACTTCTGTGATCGACTCACGTCATCTCATATGTACAAACATGTTGGTAGGTTGCCGAACTTCAACATGCCTGCACCAGTGCGAAGAATTGATTGGCCCTGCAGGCGAAAAGAGCAAAAGAGGAACTACGAGCAAAGGAGATGTGATTGGGGTGTGGGAACGGAAAGATCGAGATGGACAACAAGCTGAAGTCATTGAACACCCCGGGCATATTCTCATGAGTTTGTGGCATTGGCGCAAAGAGTAGTTTGCATTGTGCCCACAACAATCCACAACAGGAATCTAAGAACAACCTGAAAACCCAGTCCTTGGCATGACATGACTCAGTCGCGTTGAGGACTGCTATGTGTACAAGATCACCCGGGCCATATTGTTCCCAATATGGTGTTTGAGGTTTCCTTCTCTTCCTTTTCACGGACCCCCTCAAAAAGAAGGCATCAGCCCATTGACCGACCCAACAAGAAAAGACTGAAGACTTGTAAACAGGTTCAAGCAAGCAACATCAGCCAAGCACTTACATGCGCTTACCGATTCTGCAGATGTGGAGAAATTGGTATCACTAGATGTGACCGGTGAGTTCATGAACTGGACCTTTGATATCCGCAGCCACCAGCTGCTCACAGCTTCCGAGAGTAGTTTCGCTTGCAATCGCTGATTTCTCGATGAATACCTGTGAGACGACGGAGCAGCCCTCCAACTGCTGCAAACGAAGGTGGGGCCGACTCCGCCGTTTCACTGGCCAAGGTGCGGCCCAAGGGGCAAGCCAACGGAAGGGCCGCAACGTGATGCTTCGGAACTGCCCATGTTGAAACCCAGGAGTGTTATTTGAGCTGCGCCACAACTTCGATGGGTTCGAACAGGAAGAGCTTGTTTCATCTTGGTTCGGTCAACTTTTTGACCCATCGCAGCACTCGCTTGGCTCAAGCGAATTGGTGCGCCGCGTGGACCGTAAGAGGCTTGCTGGTTTGGCTTGCCCAGGACCGGTGCTCGAAAACATGTCTTACTTTCAAGACTGTCTTCAGTGATTTGAGCCAAGAGGGGGCTTAGGGGGTACAATTGGGCATACAATGGTCTAGAGTCTCTTTGTACATCTCTCTATACATAAATGTATATAATATATATATATATATTGAAAATTGAAATCAATGGAAATGGAAAGCTAATGTGTATAGGAAGTGAGCTTTGAAGGAGGTTAATTTGCTGAAGTTATCCTTAGTCGGAGGGTCAGGTTTGTTTGCTATTTTTGAACTGACAGTTGCAAACCATCGAATATAATTGGATTTATCTATATATCAGATCTATCACCACAGAAAGCATCCCCACCACACTTTGCCTGATAGAATCAATTGGTACCCCACCCGTAACGAATTGACTTGGTATTGATTTAAGGGCCATCCCCCGAAGGACAAGCACATAAGTATAATTGGAGTGATTGGAACCAGCATCAAGAAGCAAAGGTTGTTCCAGATTAGTGTTCGAGCAGTAATAAAAGTCTTATTGATGGCACTAGCCGCTGCTAGCGCTGAAGCATCAGAGGGTACATTATTTATATATTGGTGGTAATTCCCTTACGCATCATAGTGGAATGAGCAAAGTAAAGTTGTATGGGTGCTGCATAACAAACCTGCTAAATAAATGAGTGCTGCATAAAATATACAGTAGCTGCTTTGTTGTTTTGCATTGTTGTAGACTGGAGGACCCCTGTGCTTCATTGTCCAAGTACAAGATCGGTTACGGTTGTTAGATTTCCGTGTGCTTTGTGCCCTTCACTTCGTCGTATAGTTTCTTGCATCCCTCCTGAGATCGCCACTCTCTTGCCAGGATCAATGGCACCAATAGAGATTGGGACACTTTACTATGTTGAGGAAGCGATTTACAAGGCTGAAAAGGCGCTGCTATTCCTGCCGCTTCTAGCAGTTTCATCAAAGGCCTCCAGGGCAAAACCCTGCAAGCTTCAGCCTGTTGCAAAGCTGAAAGTTTGGAGTGTGAGTGAGTATGTATGTTGGGTTTCTTTGTGTGCTTGTATGTCGCCCCAGCCATTGTGCTTCCTTCGCTGCCGTCGAACTTGGCAGAGGCCTTAGTCACAGCCAAGTTTGCTGGCCTTTCAATGCTGACCAAAAAGTTCGACCCTGTGAAGGCCCTTGGAGGGTTTGAGGTCAAGTGCACTTAGGGGCAGTGCAGCATGACTCATGCAATTGCAGGGTTTCAATGTGTGTTTTTGTTCTGACTATGTTGCGCATGGTTTTCCAGTGCATTACTTGTACCTTTGACACTCTGACTTAAGAGGACTAGTGTGTATAGCTGCACCACTGTGTTGCCGCAAGATACGGCAAAATGGTTCTAGTTTGCTTGCCTCCAAAGTACCCCTCCCTTTTTTCGGGCATCATTTGCATTGCAACCCCAAAAGGGCAGTTGTGTTGTGGCCACCAAAGATACAATCGGGCAAGAACAGGCCCACTGATCGTTGTTGCACTGAATGTGTCACAGACGTTGTTTGGCGCCAGAAACGGTGCTCCCAGCAAAAAGCGCTGCAGGACTCGAAGAAACCAGACTTTTTGGCATACAACCCGACTGGCAAGGCAGGTGGCAGATGGTTAGCCACACTCAAAGAGTCTCAAAGTTTATTCATGCAGTACGAAGAAGGCACCCAGGAGGTGATTATGAGTCTTGGAGTTTTTGTCTTATGTACTTATATGTACTTATACTTGTACCGATTCAATGGCCCAATGGGGAGATTGTCATGATGGTCTATCGTCTCACTCTAACTGAGAGGACGGGATTTCTCTCCAAGGGATTCCAAGACGTCTAATCTCCTGGCTGCAAGTTCGCTTACAGATTTCATCAGGTTTCTGCTTTTGTGAGCCGGATAAGTCCGGCACTTGAATGATCAGACATGGGACTTGACGCAGGTTCCTTACCTTGAGACGGAGAGAGGCTGCATATTTACCTCCAATGCTATTGCAAGGTTGCTGGCCAGCTATGGATTGTTTGCAGACAAAGCAAGTTTCTCCCAAAGTCCATATTTCTTGAACGGGAGACATTGTGAGCACTATCAGTGTTTCACAGAGAGAGAGGGAGAGTGAGAGCGAAGAAGATCAAGACCAAAGATGACAAATATGAAAATGGAGCTCAAAAAAAGGGTTGAGATCAAGGCACCGAAAGAGCTGTGAAAAAAGATGGAAAAGATTGACAAACGAAGAAGGAAAGACTAAAAGTCTCGACGATTTCGACCAACGTGTCGCTTGCAGATATGCGGCACGCAGCCGCCCTGACTTGGCGCTCTATGGGTCTAGCTTCGATGAGGAATGTGACATTGACAGTTGGTTGGACTTTGCGTTGCATGAGGCCGCACGAAACAGGACTAAACCACGAAACCGCGCTTCGGGGCATTTCGGTGCAAAGATACTGGTCTATGTTGGTGATTGTTGGTGTAAATGTGTTGGTGTATAAAGCACCGCAAGCACTCCTACTTATTCCCAGCCCAGACTTGTACAGAGAATAAGTTTGTGGTTTTGTGATCAGATCAGGGATGTACCCAACCCATGTTAGGCCGTGCTCCAGAATCGTTTTGCCCAGGTGGAGGTTCCCTTGATGACCTGGGTCTACCCTGTGTTGGGTATGATGGAGGACGTGCCAAAAGCGACCAAAGATGCGCAGGCCCCGAAGCTCCACTGCCTTGCTCCATGTACACTGCAGTCGAACAGTTTTGCCACTTGTGGCAACATCATTTGTGCATTCTAGGGTGAATATTATTCACACGAGATGGACACTGAACTGGTCTCTAAGACTAAGCACAGCCGAGTTCAAATTGTTTTGAGAAAGAGTACGGTGTGCCAGTGAAATGCACAGAGAGCCCACATCCTGCAGAGGAAGATGTCAAGAAGGCGCTGAAAGCTTCTTGGCGCAGCTACATCGACTGCCGACAGCTTCCTTTCTTCTGAAGCGACCAATTGTATTGTTTGGTTGATTGCTGTTTTGGCACATTACAGGAGAACAGGCAGCCACCAGCGAAGGGCTGATGGCCCATAAGTGTCCCCACCATGAGAACCTAAGATGGTATGCATGTTCATGAACTGCAGGTTTTGGAAGATCAGCTGAAAACAACGGACTTCTTAGTGGGAAGTTCCGTGAGCCTGGCGGACATCACCCTGGCACTTCACTTGCAAATCAGAGGTTGAAGTTGTGTGAGAGCGCAAGTGCTTGTACGGACCTATATAGTAGCCGTAGCCATTCGTCAAATCAAATCTTGCGAGACTTTGCGCAACATGGGTTCTTCATGTTTTTGTGTCGTCCTTCGAGTGAGGTGTGCTCACTCAAAGAGGGCTTCAAGAGGGTCTTCGATGCAAGCTTCCGGAAGCCGTTTCCAAAGACATCTGCGTGGCATCTCAGCTGCAATGGTGGCTGAGTTCAATCGAAACCGGAATCTCAAAATTGCAAAGTGAAGTCTGGGAAGGCCTCAGCCTTAGCCTGTCAGTGTCGTGCTAGGGTTCTACGTTCAGACAGCAAAACAGATGAGAGTCCAATGGATGCTGCTGAACCACCCATGCAAGCCTGCCAGTCAGTGTGCGCATGTTGAGCTCCCAGGTTCGAGAAGTGCTGTAAAATGCCGCAGTTCAAGTCTGTTCTTGGCGAAGTGCGTCTCGGAAGTGAATCACATGGCCCAGTGGCACATTAGGACCCATAATGCCTCATTTGTTTGCGTGTCTTTATCATCGGGAGATTTCGGGGGAACCCCTTTTTGGTGTGGCTTTTTTTTCAACGGGTTTTGGGAATTTTTCCAGGTTCTGTTGCCGAGGAAGGAAGGAAGGAAGGAAGGAAGGGAGGGAGGAAGGAAGGAAGGAAGGAAGCAGGAAAGAGGAAGGGAGGGAGGAAGGAAACAAGCAAGCAAGCAAGCGAGCAAGCAAGCAAGCGAGGAAGGGAGGAAGGAGCAGTGTGTCAGTGCCGGGATGCTCACTATACTTTGTTTTTTGCGGGGGGGGCGCTGCGCCCTCCCCCGCAACCCCTCCCGCTTTTTTATATTCAAGCAGGTCACTCAGTCACTCAAAACAAAACCAGCAAACCAGTTTGCAAGCGACTGGCCTGCACAGCATTTGACCCTCAAACACTTTACAGAAAAAAGGACCTGGACACAAAGAACTCTTGGTGATTGCTTTTTCAGCGCGTGGGTGCTCAATATACGCTGTTTTCCTTGCGGGGGAGGCGCTGTGCCCTCTCCCGCACCCCCTCCCGCCCCTTTTTTGATGGTATTGCTACAGCATGCTACAGCGCATCACGGTAGCCAAGAAAACAACCAAGCGCATACATACATACATACATACATACATACATACATTCATACACTCATTCATACATACATACACACATACATACATACATACACACATACATACATACATACATCCAGACGCGGTATCAACACAACTCCTCAAAGCGGCACCACCACTCTCCCTGGCACCATTGCTCCAGCTGTACCATACCATGGAAGCCCAAGCCGGATTGCCAACTCAACTCCAAATGCATATGGTGGTGATGTTGCCCAAGAACCAGACTATTGAGAGACCAATCACACTTACATCCACCCTATGGAGGACCTGGTGTAGACTTCGCAAGCCGCTGTTGGACCAATCGCAAAAAAACCTGCCAGCAACAATGGCCCATGATCGTGCACGGCCAGGAGCCAATGTCCTACATGTGGCACTCGAAAGACTCTTGAGGCAGGAAGTCCATCGAGCACGAGGCCTGCATGGAGTCACGGTTTTGATGGACATGTCCACCTTCTATGACACGATCAACCTCAGCCGCCTCCAGGAAGAAGCAATGAAACTGGGCTATCCACCGCTGATGCTAGAGCTGGCAATGCAGCTGTACACTGGACCTAAAGCCATCTCAGCAGAACAAGAGTTCACGCCATTCTTCCGAGTAGATCAAAGCATACCAGCCGGCTGCCCTCAAGCACCACTTCTGGCAAAAGCAGTTTTAGCACCAGCTCTCATTCCATGGAAACAACAACATGAAGAGTGCACTTGTCGAGCTGGGTGGATGATGTTGGCTTTGACACCCATGGCAGAACACCCATACAGGTTGCCCAAACAGCCATCGAGGCCTACCGCAACCTCCACGACCGGCTGGTCCGGCTTGGGCTCAAGGTTAATGCCAAGAAGACAGCTTTCATAGCAACAGACAAGGCAACGGACAGAGCCCTACGAGACCTGCTTCAACCCCATGAACCGCAGGTGGCCTCAGTGATGAGGGATCTTGGAATCGATCACCAAGCCGCAAGAAGAAGACGGATTCCAGTCATGAAGCAGCGTTTTGCCAGAGCCCATCAGAGGAAACTCAAACTCAGGTTTCGTGAAACCTGCGCTAGTCGGGGGTTCTTGCGCTAAGCATTGGGATTGGGATGTTAAGGTTGAAATTGGTTTTACAAGCCCGTGGCCACGCACACAACCAACATGTTCCGAGTATTACTAGCCAGTGTGTTATCACAAGCACATAACCTTATTGTTTGGGGTTGGGATCAAAGACATGGCTCTTTGTGTAAGACATGTGGATCGTTTAAGTTGACCTTTGTAACCCATGCTCGCCAACTTCTTCACAAACACTGAGAGTTAATAACGCGAGGAAGAACAGGGCACGCAGGCAAAAACCGATGTATGCCAGCCAACTCAGCCACAGAAGTGCCAAAGGGGATAGGGCTTGCAAAGACTCAGAACAGATGCTGCTCAACATGGAAAGAGTAGGTTTCTCAGCTTCTGCAACCTGGCAGTCGTTCGGCATATCAATCGTTACATTCAGGTGACCCATGGAGCCATGGGCACAGCAGAATGGTCCAAGAAAGATGTTGCAGCTCGCCTTGAAGATACCCGGAAAGAGTTGGAGAAACTTTACAACCTCGTTGTCACGCACGGTGAACAGGAGCAGGCTGGAAACACAGCATTCACGCAAGGGCCGTATCAATTGGCTTTCGGAATAGCTCCGTGTTTGCTGAAAGACTTTTGATTTCTTTGAGAGCCGGAATAGTCATAGTCAACAAAACGATATAGTTCTGTTGTTAGTTTGTTCACGACGTTCACGATGATAGGTTGCCGACAATCCAAGCATAAACACTTTTTGCACCATGCCCGCGGCCAGATCATTGGCTTTGCCAAAATTGTCATGACAATCAACGACGTATGCGACCACCTTCTCGCAGATGACCCATCCTATGCACTTGTGAGAGCACCAACTTCACAAAGGCCCACTTTGAGTTAGGTCAACTCGAGGGCCGGTGGTTGGCGATTTGAGATTTGCAAGATACTTCTATATGTTTAGGTCATTGTGTTTGCAGTGGTTGCGCCCTGCAGCTGAGTTGTAACCAAAAACAGAAATAGAACACATAGGCCCGGGCCCGGCTTAGTCAGACTTAGGCTTGGGAGAAAGATTGTCGGTCGTGGGATATGAGCTTTGCTGCGAAAGGAGGCGTGTATTCTAGATTTTGTAGGTGATTCGAGAGTCAGCCTTGGTTCTTTTGTTTGGCCTTGATCGGTGTCTAGGGGTCATCACCCTGCCCTGCTCATGATCATGTTAACTCTTCCCACTTAGAGGACTTACGTAGACTATGGCTTTGCGTTGTTGCTCCAGGGGGAGGGCTTGAGGGGGAGTTGGCAATGGGAAAGATCAGATGGCAATCCCAACCCCAGAGCAGAAGACGGCACCCCAGGAAGAAGACCAGATGGGGGTTGGCAAAGATCAGATGGCAACCCCAACCCCAGAGCAGAAGACGGCAGAACCCCAGGAAGAAGACCAGATGGGAGTCTCGCAAGGAGTTGGCAAAGATCAGATGGCAACCCCAATCCCAGAGCAGAAGACGGCAGAACCCCAGGCAGAAGACCAGATGGGAGTTGGCAAAGACCAGATGGCAATCCCAACCCCAGAGCAGAAGACGGCAGAACCCCAGGCAGAAGACCAGATGGGAGGTGGCAAAGATCAGATGGCAACCCCAAACCCAGAGCAGAAGACGGCAGAACCCCAGGCAGAAGACCAGATGGGAGTTGGCAAAGATCAGATGGCAACCCCAAGCCCAGAGCAGAAGACGAGAGAACCCAACGAGGAAGACCAGCCTGCCCGAGAAGAGCCAGGCAAGACCGCTGAACGCAGTGCTGTGGAACCGCACGGTTCAAGCTCAAGCGCAAAGCCGCCGATTACGCTCTCTACCGAGATCTTGCGCTTGTCTTCCTGGACCACGAAGCAATTGCCACTCATCACTCATATTAGTTTTTGTATGCGCAGGGGAGGTATTGGTTGGTTGTTCCTTTGCTCGTCCTGGCCCCGGTCTTCATCTCATGGCAATCCGAATCTTATAGTTCTGTAGTAATGTATTAGAACAATAAATCTAATATTATATATTCACAGTATATATGGTAGGTCGCGCGCCTGCCAGTAGTGAAATTCAGCAACCGTATTTTTCAGTTAAGGCTGGGCCTTGCCGGGGGCTCGTCGTTGAGCCCGGAAGAGATGGCCAGCCTCAAGAGACTCAGACAACAGAGTTGGTTCAGAAGGTTGCCGGGCTTGAGTTGCAGCGGCGCAAAAACTCTGATGTGTCCGGATTTTTTTCACCCATGCGCGAAGAAACCGCGCTTGGATGAGGGTGCAAACTGATAGATCTTAGAGCCTTGGACGCTGCAGGTGCGAAGACTCTGCACTTGGCTTGCTTTATGGATCCGGTCCATATCTCAAATTCTAGTTGGATGGATCTAGGTCTTGATGGATCTAGGTCTTTCCGTTGGCTGGGAGTGCACTGCACACGCTTTGCCAGTGCCTGTTACCGGGGAAATCTTGACAGCGCCTGACGCAACCAAATGACGCAGGAAAAGATATGCTTAAGCTTCGTGGCTTTCTGGACGGTCGGAGTTCGCTGTCTCAAACATGGTCACAGCTTTTGGAGTGTCCATTTGTCATCCAACATGGTCCCACGCGAGGTGTGAGAATGTAATCGTTGATGGGAACATTTGGATCCCTTTTTTGTGTTTCTTGTTACATTTGGATCACTGTTTCCTTCTGTTGTCAATGCTTGGGCCTTAATGTCAAGGCCACACCCTTATTTCCTGCGAACCCCCCCCTCACGAGAAAACCCACTCAGGTCTCTGAAGATACCATCCTTGAAGGCGCGACTCCGGTTACACAGGGGTGGAATCCAGCCCGTTGCCCTCTGGGGTTTGGAAGCTCAGGGCCTGGCGCCACAATATCGTACAGCTCTGCGAACCGCATTGGCCACACAATTGGGGCACCACACTGGCGGCGCACTGGATGCAACTTACGACATCCACAGCAACAAGTACCTCGACCCGGCAGATCAAATCGTCATCCACCACATCAGAGCCCTTCACAATCTCTACCATGCATGGCCAACTGACCAGATTCCCCACTTGGAGCAGGCTTGGCAACAGATCCATCAACAGCTGACCCACAAGACTCACCCATGGAGCTGCATAACCTATTTGGCCGAATGGAACTGTCAAGCCAACAGTCTTCTCAGGTGGACAAGACCGGCCACGGCCGGCCAAAGTGCCCTCGTGCAACAGCAGCACAAGACACTTTAGGAAGAAAAAATACATACATACATACATACATACAGGCAGACAGACAAACAGACAGACAGACAGACACGTACATAGATATACATATGCACGCATGGACATACATTTATATATATCATATATAAATATATTATATATATATCTATCAGACTTACCGGTAAGCGCTACCATTCTCACATGGCTGGCGTATACTGTATTGTGATCTGCAAGAATGCAGCTCGAAGAGCCTCTTTCTCCTTCTCCTTCTCCTTCTCTTCCTCCCTCATTTCCTCCTTTTCCTTTTTCCCCTTCTACTCTTCTGTTCCTTGCCTCCTATGCAAATTGTTTCTCATTTTCCTTTTTCTCCTTCTCCTCCTGCTCTTCTGTCCCTTGCCTCCTGCGCTAGTTCTCTTTCTGTTTCTCTTTGTGGTAACCCCTGACCACAAACAGTGCGAAAAAAAATACCGAAACGCGTTGGAAACAGCTCCCAAAAAAAAAGGTCGCCCGATTTCGATATTTCGGGCGAGCGGCAAGAAACCGTGGATGGCCTTGGTATCAACTGTCGTTAGACCCACCATGCAGCAGCAAGCTGCTTGCTGCAACACCCGAACACAAGAAAAACAATTGTTTTCTTGTAAAGACCGGACGCGTCAGTGATTCCACAACCGCACTGCTCAGGAAGCTGTGTTCCACTGCTGAGAAGCCGCGTGCGATTTTACCAGCCTTTGCACCCAACCCGCGCGACAAGGCCCTTGTGGCCGAACATCGATCGCTGAGTGGAGGGACATGGAGGTAAATAACTATATAACCAGTCGATCATGAATGATCGCCTTTTGTCACTGTTCACGCTGCTCAATGTTCAGCCTTTGTTCAGGCCAAAGGTGCTACAAAGGAGGCAAAGAGCACTGGGGGGCTGGACCATACTTGGCATGTACTTGGAACGTTGGAGATGTAGCAACCATTCACAGGCACCAAAGGGCGAGAAGAAGGCAGAAACATGGTCGCAGTGTCGCAGATATTATATGTTGTTGTGGTCGGCGGCTCTTGGAAGCCATGCAGAAGCCAAGGAGGAGAAGAAGCCAAAGGAAGAGAAGAAGAAGGAAGAACCGAAACCAGCCGCCACAAAAGCAGCACCTGCGCCCGCCGTCGTGGCAAGCGGGGACATCGACGCAGAGATCACTGAGTTGAGCCGCTTGGACAGTTGACCCACATAACTCATGACAGTTCAGTGGTACATACCTGTTCGGTGAACACACTTTTCGGGATGGTCAGGGCACTTTGGGGAATTGGACATGGAACTGAAAACTCGCACATCGGATCACCGTGGACTCGATCGCCGCGCGACGTGTTGCTCGAGCAAGCGGGCACAAGAAGAGCAGCTCAGCGTTTTGCTGTGGTACTGGAGGCAATCTATCATTCTGAGCACATGGCGCTAGTGCCAGGCAATAAAATTCGGCAGAAGAAGGAGCAGCTGAAGGCTCAAGGCTACAGTGGAAAGAAGTGTGACCAGGACCCAGAGGCTCCCAGACATGCATGATCATCCATTCATCGAGGGTTTGGCTTGGGGCTAGGGCCTTTAGGGTTTGGAGGAACCATTCAGTGCAGGAACCATTCAGTGCGACATTCTCAGTGAGTTATCAGACTAGAAGAGCAGCATTTTGAAAGATCCTTGCTTGGCAAACTCGCAAGACAATCGAACAAGTCGACACCACTTGTTGGAGTTGCCTTCAGCGCTAGCACGTAGACTGTAAGTCAAGCCATCTCAGCAATTTCATGCAAATTCCCTAGGTGAAAGAGCTGGTTGAGAAGCTACTGCAGCTGAAGAGTGCGAAAGCCACAGGGGCAGCCGCGCCCGCTGCGCCGGCACCAGCGGCTCCAGCCGCACCAGCAGCACCAGCTGCTGTGCCTAATGGCGCAGACCTGGATGCTGAGATTGCAGCTTGGGGCAACTTGGTGATGGGAGTTCATCGGTGGACGCTACTAGGAACAAAGGGCATCGCTACTAGGAACAAGAAGCTACCAGGGGCTCCTGGCATCGCTACTAGGAGCAAGGACGCTACTAGGGGCTCCTGGCCTTAGTACTAGGAACTAGAAGCTATTCGGAGCAAGAAGCTATGGTGACGAAACCAGGCTGACCGTCTGAACGGCTTCGCCCAGGCAATAAAATTCGAGTGAAGAAGGAGCAGCTCAAGGCTCAAGGCTACAGTGGAAAGAAGTGTGACCAGGACCCGGAGGCTCCCAGACATTGGATGTGTTCAGTATTGGCGATTTAGTGTGTTCCCATGCCTTGTCCTTGTAATCGAAATAGATGGTGCAGTTATTTCCATGATAACAGTATAAAGATGTATAAAGTATACACAGTAATTGTAATCTGTACAATACTTATGTTTTTGTATGTGTGTATTCATATGATATATGCACACCGGCCAGCCTTGCAGGTGAAATCCATGGTCGAGAAGTTGCAAGAGCTGAAAAGCCGAAAGTGAGATGCCATCCGAAAGTGAGTCCAAAAAATGCTGAAAAAAACGCAGCGCGCCGCACACTCAAACCTGTGTAGGTTTGGCTGTTGGTAAAAACCGCTACCCCAAACTCAACTCTTTGGGACTAGTTTCTCGGCCGCCGAAACGTGCCTTGCTATTGACCGTCATTTTGGCGCGCTTTGTTTCTCTCAAGTGCCACGCGCACTCCAAATCTTGGATGTAACTTCCCTTGAATCGACCTGCGCACAAGAAAAGAGAGCTTTGGCTGCATGACTAGACGTTGGAGGTCTAGTCAGCTTGTCCGGCCTCACAACTTAGGATTTTCTGTCGGCGTTTGCGAAAATATTCCATGCCAGATTATCCTGCACAGATGTGGCTGGGCTACTAAATGACTATGCGACAAGTTTGCGCCTTTCGTGTGTGTTTATCTTGTGTGCACATTTAACGGATGACCAGATTCTTGTGTTGAATTGATGTTGTTCTTATGGTTCCCAAGAGTTTCCAAGTGCTCCTTGCGAAAACGGGCATGGCATGGGAGAAGCACTCTGTGTTTGAGCGCCGGCGCTGATGACATGGTAGAGCACCGTCCAAGAACCGCGTCGAGACGCTGAGGTTGCCTTGTGCTGGAGACTCTCCTATAGCCTCTGATGGCATCAACTCCAGTCCTTCTACAACCTCTGAGACGCCTCAGATGAAGGAAGTCAAGTCCACAAGAGATGGTTAGGGATGTTTTTGAGTGGCTGCTTGGTAGTTTCAGAGAACCGAGTAATTACAGTTCGAGCGCATGTCATAGATTCGATTGCACGCCAATTCGTAACGTACAGTACATGAATCGCCGTCAGTCCTTGATGCAACAACGAGCTTCGTTTGCACCTATCAGAGGACTGCAGCAGTGGATTGATTCTGCCAAATGATGCAAAGAGGCGAGCGGTTACCCGAAAGTCAATATATTATTCATCCTTATTCAATCGCTTGAGTGATTGTGATTGCTGCTGGGCGTCGTGCATCACTCACACATTGGCAATGGACTGAAGTGAGCTACGTAAGTAAGGCATCCCAAGATTGAGCACGATGAGACTTTGTCGTGGCAGATTGCGCTGCTCAGTTGTATGAGAAACCAGATGTGCAATTCTTTGAGGTCTTGTTTGAGGTCAGCCTGTCAGTAGCCTGTTTCAATCAGTCTTCATCCGGATGGCTTGGACCCTTCCTTCAATTCAATCTTAACCAAAACTGAAGGCTCATGGCCGATGCCAGAAGCCGAATTGATGAGCTGAGGATGGTGGTGCAGGGCATCATTTTACAAGCTCAGGGGCAGAAGACCGAAATGGTCATGAACCGACACCTGCTGCAAAGAAAGGCGCTTGAACGGAAATGGTATGAAATGGTCAGACTTGAGACATGTGCGTCGGATTGTGGTTTTGTTGGATTTTGATAGGTTTGTTTGTTGTCAATGTGTTTTCGATTAAAGATGGCTTGGAGGTGTTGGTTTTCAATAAGGTGAAAACAAGCCCAATGAGCCAGGTGCCTGAAGCATACTAGGATTGGAGGCCATCGCTATTAGGTTGGAGGCTATCACTATTAGGTTGGAGGCCATCACTATTAGGTTGGAGGGCAGAATTTAAAATGTGTATATGTATATATATATATATTGCTAAGAGTTGAAACATCGCAGGTCACATGTTTGACGAAAAGTCACTCCATGTGCCAGCTTGTGCCGACCATTTGTTGACTTCAGGTGCACCAGACCATTTGTTTGCTTCGTGCTTGCCATATTTGCTCTAATGATATCGTTTTGCTCTTAGCCTGTGCATGTTCAGATCAAGTTGTTGCGACTTTGTTGTGTCTAGAGCTTTCTGACACAAAATATCACAAAATCATAAAGGAGAGCCCAACATGCAGAAGTCATCATGAGTTAAGGTCCTATGCTTCTGCTACGCCTGCTCTTATGCCCGACGAGTTTTCCCGCACATGGCTGGACTACTGGGCGATACTGAGGCTGAGAAAACTTTGACACACACACACACAAATGGGTCCTGTGGCAAGAATGGACCCCCTTAAACTAGCAATGGCCTCCAACCTAATAGCGTCCTTGCTCCTAGTAGCGATGCCCTTTGTTCCTAGTAGCTTCTTGCTCCTAGTAGCGATTCCAGGAGCCCCCAGTAGCTTCTTGTTCCTAGTAGTACGGCCAGGAGCCCCTAGTAGCGTCCTTGCTCCTACTGGACCCCTGACCCCCGTAAACAAGAAATGTATTGTTATTGAAACAAATTTGGTAACCGGACCCTGCTTGAGGCATGACATGGTTAAAACTCCTGCTTGAGGCCGTGCACATTTACATTCTGCTGGCATTCCTGGTGCAAAGCTGGCTCCTGAGAACCAGCTTGGACCATCCAGCTTGGCGGCTGTGCAAATGCTCCCAATATGCGGTTTCGGAACTCGAATCATTGGTGGCCCAAAGAGGTACTGCACCTTCCTTTTCTGAATTTGTTTATATAGTTGCTCTGGAATTGAATACTCTAGATCTCTATAGAGATGAGTTTCACGTAGACTGATACTGCATACTGGCTGACATGACGGCTCTCTTTCCGCCAAAGCGAAAGCTTCACGTTTGGCAAGGCGGAAAGATATGTTACAAGAATAGTCAGTATAGCCAGCAAGGCACAGAATCTTTGGTGAAAGCTTGCTCACAGGCTTCCTTCTCGATGAGACCTGCCCGCTACGTGACCTTGGCAGACAATAGCAGAGAAGCTTCCGCATGCTTCCCAGACCTACTAATCCAACTATACCGTCGAGTTTGAGGAAGCACTCCTGTAACTGTAACATCCTGTATGAGTTTGTAGGCAGAATATTATGTCATATTATGTCTGTGGTTCTGCAAATGGGGTAGGATTTCTGTTGTTACTAGTTCCAGGTCGGCCGTCCGATAAATCAAGTGTCCAGCACAGGCGAGTGGCACAGGCACATTTTCCGGAAGTACTGTACCCCGAAGAAGATGGACACAGCACTCTTCAGTGTTTTTTCGCACCTTGGCGGTGCAGCTTTAAGGCTACTAGTAAGGCCAGCGCCCCGTTCGAGTCGCGTCCGATCGCTTCGTTTGTAGCGATGCCCTTTGCTACTAGTAGCTTCTTGTTACTAGTAGTATCTAGTAGTAATGACCTTGTTACTAGTAGCGATGCACTTGTTACTAGTTTTTCCCTTGTTGGCTGTCCAATAGCAAAAATGCCAACCATCCCTTGCTGGAAGCACTCTGGACACTCCGCCAAACAGCTACTCTACAATACTCTACACTTCAGCAATCAATGCACTCATGTCACTTGCTCAAATTACTCCACTCCAAGGATGCTCAACTTTCAGCTCCTGGTCTCCCATGAAGACGAGGTTCTGTCTTTGAGTGTGATGTCAGTTTCACATAACTTCAGTCCTTGCAGCCCTTCCTTGTACCTTGCGATTGGCGCCTTATATTTAACTTATACACTAAATTGCATATTTTATGTATATATATAATTACATATTACTATATACAGTAACTCAGTATATAACATTGTATATATATATAACATTTAGTAATGTATTAGTATTAACTATAATAGTTGCATATCGATATACATATCACCGTGTGCCTTTGTACTGCGGACGTTCCACCCCTGCTTCCAGCTCGTTCAGGTGAAGTACTTGAGGCAGATTTTGCAGAAGACCTCATGATTCGGCTGAGAGCCATCAACTGGGAGTTGGCCTCCAGAGAGTTCTCAAGCAAGTGCGTTGCCTGTGGTTGTTTGTTCTTTTCATGTCTTTGGAAGCCAGCAGCCCGATGGGTGTTCAAGTCAATTACTGAGCAGGACACCCAGATTAGATCCGAAGAACTTGTTGACGCAGAGCTGATGCATACTGTTTTGCTAACTGTTTTGATTTGACAACTGGTTGCTGTGATGGAGAAGCAGGCTTGGAGCATGTTGGAGCTGCAACAGCTTCTAGAGGTTTTTTGATGTCAGTGCTCACCCAGCTTCTCGGATTTGCACCAAGCAACTCCAAATGCATTCACCAATCCTGCAAAATACAAGCTAGTGGTGCTGCCCAAGGGTATCCAAGGGTAACACCTCACCAACAACTGCGCCTGGTTGTGCAGAAGCAAGCACATGGGCGCGAACTGGGACATGGGACGCCCGTTGCAAGCGTAGAGCTGTCATTTTCACTTGCCCAGCGCACAGCTGTCCTCCTTCTTGAAGAATGGAGGGACATGATGCTGTTGCATCTCTTGACTCGACGCGCTCGTGTGGCTCGTCTACTCGACGCGATGCGGCGAGTTTTCTGAACGCAGGTACTCACCCGAGTCAGAAAAGACAGACGACTGTGAGTACTCAGCAGAAGTTATGCCTTTTTTGGGGGGTGGGAAGCCAGACGGTGCATGAAGTGCAGTAGCAAATTCCAAGAGTCTGCCAATGGGTTTCCTGAAGCAGGAATGTCTTGATCGCTGCAATCCGAAGTGGCCCCTGAAGCGTCAACATGTGATGGGATGCTCGGGCAACGGCCCATTGTTGTAGCTCCAGTTGAATCCAGGGAGTTCGACAACCCTTTGGCAATCTGAGTGCACCGTTGGTGGCATGTTCGACAGCTGCCAGGTGTCAAGATCCATGGCGGAAGCTGGTGCTCCCCATATGCGCTTTCCTCATCCTGGTCGCCATTGTGGTGGCTGTGGTACTAGCAGTGGCTCATAACTCAGGAGGCGCAGCTCAAACGAGAGTAGGACGAGAGTTAAAGAGATCGCTTGCCTTCACCGTGCCATTGAGAAGAGTTCGAGACTCACACACACAATCACACACAGAGCTTTACAAGTTTGACCTCTCATCTTTGCGACGCTCAAAGCTTTTTGCGAGATCCTGTGACGATCGACCCATCCCGCCAGACTTCAAAACTCCCACCGCTGTCCGCTGTCGCTTGCGACTTCCAAGTACCAAATCGTCAGGTGTGACTCCTTCGCCCCCTTCTCCTCCGCCCATTTTCACTGGACCTTTGCGGGCTGTGGCGTATGCTCCGCACCTTGGATGGGACAACACACGTGGGGATTTTTTTTTTTCGGACGGGCCACTGATGACTAAGAGGTGAAAGAGTAAGGTCTACCGACCGTGCACTGATGACTTCCATCTCCAAGATATGGAAGTGGAGGAGAATGGAGTAAAGCCGTGCTCCAAAAGGCCATGTTTTGCTTCCGTGCAGGTCAACAGGTAGAAAGTAAAAGTGGGCTCAGCTGTTTGTAAACCTTTAGGGCTTAAGGGGTTGGCATAATGATAGTAGCTACTTTAACGATTGGTACTTAAGGCTGTGGCTTAACCGAGGTTGCCATGCACTACCGGCTCCTGCAAAGACAAGTTGCCAAACAATGATGTGATGCAGTTGCTCGGATCCGAGATGACTAGCTTAGATGTTCTGCACGAGCAGCCAAGCGTAGGCTGCGTTCCTTCGGTTTCGTTGTCCAACTGCTCAATGTCTCATGAGGTTTTAGTCACAAACATGTTGCTGGGACAATGTTTCAAACAAACTGGTTCAAGGCCTGATTGCTCTTGATTGCTATATGAGTTAAAGTTAAAGCCAAGTAATTAAGAGATTCTAAGATGGACAGCAAGTGCAAGTAAGCGAAGACCGCAGGCTCAGGGGACTTCCCAAGTCCAATTCGGCGTCGGCATATGAATTCGCTCCTTCGTGGCTCGGTTCAAGGCTTGGCTACAAGGAGCAGTGGGGCAAAGAGGGCCGCAACGATCTGGATGTCATCAAGAAGCTTGGCGCGGTACTCAGAGATTCACATCTACCAGCTCAATTCGATGAAAGTGTCCAGCAAACGCAGGAGGCAGTGCTATCCGTCTTTACCATTCCTTCGGGTATGGGCCACGAACTGACCACGGCCACTTGCCCGCAGAAAGGCACGGACCGACATGTCACGTTTGTCAAGGGACCACTCCATGATCCCAGTCGCCTTTAGCGTGAATCCACCCTTAGCCTAGTAGCGTCCATGCTCCTAGTAGCGATGCCAGTAGCCCCTAATGGCTTCTTGTTCCTAGTAGTAAGGCCAGGAGCCCTGGTAGCTTCTTGTTACTAGTAGCGATCACCTATGATGCCTCGGTGCGTGAACGGCGCGTAAAACAAATGCTCGCGCTTGCTGAAGGTTAGTTATGTTTGCTAACGACCAGGGTGAAAAGGCACCACTGTCAAAACTAGATAAAACCAGCACACAAACCCCCAAAAAGACCATCGTTAGTTAGGAAGGACCTTTTCGGGGAGCTGGTGCTCGGGCAATCATCATTTGATTTGTATGATTTGTAGGAAGCGGAACATGCCTTCAGCCCCTAAAGTAGACTTCAAAACATGTCTAAAACTATTGGTTGGGGCTAAAGAGAAGTCATACCGCAGCCAACTCCAACTCAGGCAGTTTTCTGGATGCAGCTCACAGCAATGGCTGCTTGGCCTACATACTTTGTCGTGCGGCTTACGCCAGTTGGATGTTGACATGGCTATTGGATGCTATTGGCATCTATTGGCTATTGACATTTTATTTCCCAAACAGTTTACTGTTGGGGTTCTATCTATCTTAGACAAAAAGAGCTGGCCGCACTGACTGGCCGCGCCCCTGGCCTCTGTGGCCGCGCTCTGTGGCCGGGCTCTGTGGCCGGGTCTTGTCCTCCTCTTGTCTTCTTTTGTCCTGCTCTTCTCTTGTCGTCTCTTGCGGTCGAACAATTAGCGAGGTTGATGCCGACAAAAATCATTGATTAAGCAATTTGCTCTTGGGGGGAAGGTAGGGTGTACTAAGAAATCATGTTTGACCAATATTGGTCCCAACGAATCGTTTTGAAACTGTTTGGGGTCTGGTATAATTGACCTTAGCCACACAGCCACATCGCTAATTGATGCTACCTCAGCAGACAAGCAGACAAACGCTCCATTGGGAGGCTTGAGTGTTTTGCCGGGAGTTGATTCGGATTTGGCGATTCACAACTGCACCGACTTTGATTGCTATGAGACGGTCAAGGAGGAGACTTGGCTCAGCGATACCTAAGAAAAAGATGTGACTATTGATGGAAGAGGTCCTGGCACCAGCCCAGGGACGGAACTCTATTTGCGATGTGATGGGTATTTCCACGTGGTGCATTCTTCCATCAACAGTATGTAACTGTCAATGAAGCTACACTTGCTATCACGTGTTATTGCTTGATTGTGTCAATTATCCGATCGCTACTTGCAACCAGCTAAGGTGATCAAGACTGGATTTTCCGTGGGGTTTGCAAAGGGTGCGGCAGCCGTTTCCCCTTTTCTTGATGTGTTTTTTGGTTTTGTGTAGTTTGTACATGTCACTTCAGCCTGTGCAGTTCTGGTTTCAGTGCGTTGCATTGGCGCATTATTCATAATGCGGAAATGCAGTAGCAAACCTTCTTAGCACACTTGCCTCCCCAACTGCAAAGGGCAGGATCACCAAAGTAGTTTTCAGTTTGGAGTATTATCCCAGAATGGACAGCGGACCAAATGGCAAGACTGTAGAGCCCACGGAGAGACTGTGAGTGGTGCTGACCGCGAGAGAACAAGGGTGACCTTCTCATCCACAGTCCTGGGTGCTTGGCAAAAGTGCCGCTTGCAGGCAAAGAATGGCACCCTGCAATCCACACTGTGATTCTTTTCAATGCACCTTGTCTTATCAAGAGGCCAACAACTGATTTGAACAGAACCTGTGAGTAGTTGAAGACTTCAAGCCTTCGAACCTCCTGGTGAACCAGCCTCAATGTGGGTTCAGGAGCCTGACTTTTTTGGCAACGATCCAAAATGCCCCAAGAAGGCATCTTGGTGCCCCTGAGGCTGCACCGAGAGATTTTTCCGTGTGAGCCTTGTGTTTCTAGTGGCATGCTTTGCATGCTATGCATGTGGGAGCGCGACGAGAGGCGAGGTATCCAGTCTGGTGACATGATGTGAACGCTTTTTTGGGAGCCACCCTTCGCCCTGTGGAGATCGATCTACACAATTCGATTCATTTCGGAGCCCCGTTCGTAGCGTCCTAGTAACTAGTAGCGATGCCCTTTGCTCCTAGTAGCATCCTTGTTCCTAGTAGTAAGGCCAGGAGCCCCTAGTAGCTTCTTGTTCCTAAATTGATTTCACGTTATCGCTTGAGACTGTGGCCATTCTGTTTCTTCAGCTCCACTTAGGCCGGGTGAAGGCGGCGATCTCGGCACTGGATGGTTTGCTGGCGGCAGAGAAGGAGGCGAACATCAGCGCAGGCCGTGCCGAGGCGACGAGAACTGCCGTGCCGCACGAGGAATGGAGGTACCAACTCGTTCTGCGACGTTCGAAGCACGAGTTGTTGGCACGTGTTCAGTTTCGGTCCTTGTGGGTGTTTGGCTGCAGCAATTTGGGTAGCGATCTTAGGTGTAAACCTTACAACCACATGGTCCTTTGCGGCTCTTGACTCTATCGATGGAGACTTGGCTCGATCCCAGTGTGGATTGACTGAGCCGAGCTTTGTGCTTAGCTCCATTGGATCAGCCAGGAAAGTGCAAAAACTGCCCGGGATACTTCGGGTTCCAGGAGCTGACCCAAACTCTGAAAGACGTTGATCAATTCCTGTGAACATCCTCATACACATCATAGAAAGTAAGTAGCCAACCACCGGAAACTGCCAGGACATGCTTGCAGTGATCGAGAATGCATCAATTGCCAAGTACATTCCTCGTACCCCAGCCTAGCACTTGGAATTCCAGCGCCACGAGAGAGACACATCGGAAGTCATGCATTGAGGTCAAAGAAATTGCAGATGCCTTCAACAAAAGGTGCATGGAAACGATGTATGATCGACTGCCAGATCATGGACAGACGTGGGTGTTTGATGAGCCATGCCTGCCCCAAGGGTCACCGACAATCAAGAAAGTTGACCAACGACTTGCTAATTAAAGACCATTTTATGTCATGCGGCTTTGGTTGCACAGGAGTATGAAGGCATGTGTCTTAACTGCTGTGGGAGTGCATCGAACTTAGATGTGTTTTCCTGATTTTGACTATATATCTTGGAGGGTTAAGTCCTATCTCACGTGCATGCCATGTGTTTCCACTTGTTCAGGCTATATAACACTGATTGCACACATGACTGGGAACTAACCTAGGACAACTCTCAAGAACTACAAGCCCCAACTCCTATGTGATTATATAGCTGGTAAAATTGCATGGCTTTAATTAACACAGGGCACCAAGGCATTTTTAATGCACCAAATTGTATTTGTGGCTGCAGATGCAGGGATGACTGGTGGACAATGCAATGCAAATCTATCCAGCTGCAAGAGCTAGTGTCAGCACATATGCCTAATGGAGGTATATAAACTTAAACTCCTAAAAATCCTATAATTCCTCAGGCGAGCCAGGTAGAAGCTGGGAAAAGGACACATGTTTTTACATCAGGTGGGTAAACGCTCTCAACGTGCAAGCCCCTTGGAGCAGCTTGGCTGGTTAAGTGCAACCATTGTCACAGGAAAAGGCAGTTTTTTCCTCCTTTGCCCCGAAGAATTCTGCGCTTGAATTGGTGCACCTTGGCACGTCACAGAAACACGTCAGTGCTACCTGAGCCTTCGTGAAAGAGACCATCACCAAGAACTACGGTCCTTTTGGAAACAGGTGGGGGTGTAAGTCATGTTTACATCCAGACCTTCCAGGAAGATGAATGTGTTTCTTAGAGGTTTAGAAGTAGGTTTAGAGTCATGGCATTCATTGGTTTGCCAGGCCCTGGTTTATCGGCGAATTTGGAGATCTTGGGCAGACGCAAGACGTGCTGAAGAATGACATCCAGGAGCATTGATGCAGTACTCGTAGCACTTGATGTGACCGAGGGGTGCTGGCATTTTGCAGTCACTGAAGTCACTGGACTTGAATTTGAATAGGGCAAGAACCAGGATGTCAGATGAGTTTGACCTAGTCCGTCACTTTGTCCAGACGAGATCATTGTCGGAGAAGATTAGCTTTCCCTATGTTTTCCCCCTTCAGTTGTGTTGAGAGGCACGAGCACATGTGAGCCCGCGCTTGGCCGCACTCCAGGCCATGCATGAGTTTGCCAACTCCAGCAGCTTGTTCCTGGGAACCACCGTCTTCCAGCCCCTGCGATGCAAGCCACACGAGAACCAGTTCGATCGTCGATCCGAGACCGTTCGATCGTCCATCGGTGAGTTCTTCCTTGCCGCAATTTGCTGCTGTCACGTCATTGGTTCCTGACAACTAGAGCACATATCATTACTAACAAAGGGGTAAGTCGTCCTTTCATGGATGGTTGTCAGCTTTTCCTCGGGATGCCAATCTGTCTATGATTTTGGAGACCTAGCCGCTAGCCTATTAGATCATCCTATTAGTTACTAGCATTGGCCTTTGACTTTGTTTCGATGCCACGAGTAACAGCCGTGGCCGCTGTTGCCTGTGCGCGATGGGCCGCCTTGGGCATATACTGAAGACGCTGCTGCCGTTGGGAGATGTGCACCACAGCAGCTGCACAGAAGCATTTAGGAGTCGGAGAGTGATCACAGAAGCATTTGCAGTGCTTCAAGCAGCGAGAACTTGAAAGTTACTTGCTTGTTGGAGATTTGAGATTGAGTTGCTCTTGGGTTGTGCTTGACTTGAGAAGCAAAAATCCGTTGTCCGTGCTTGTTCTTCCAACAGGCTACTTGTCCATGTTTTGGCAAGTTCCATGCTTGTGCCACAAGGTTTCGCAGAGGATCAGAGGCCTCAGGGCGGCATTTCCAGAGTAATTTGATTGACCAAGACTTTTTTCTGGCAGGTCCCATGATTTGTTTGATGAGGGAAAGCCAGACGAATGGCTTGCACGCTCAGATGTTAGACTCCAACACGAGCAATCCACAGGCCAGATGCTGGAAGTTATGACTACTGGCAAAGGCGTGCTCAGACATATGAAGAGGTGCTTTGGACACGGCATGACATTTTTCAGGCATGCATTTGGTTGCATGTCCTTGCTGGGGCGTTGGGTCGCTGTTCATTCCCTGGAAGGATATTTACAAGTCAAGCGAAGAGGACAAGGCCAAGTCGATGTGTTTGTACAGGGAAAGCTTGAAATGTTTGGGGTCAAGCCAAGCCAATTTGGCATACCACTCCCACTATGTGTGCTGTTCTTTTTTCTTTCCCATCACCAGCCTCATTTGTCTCAGGGCATCATTCGTGACGAGATAGATGCAGCTGCGAAGCGGGCGCAAGCTGGCCAGAACTGGCAGAATGGAGTGTGCACACCTGGTCATGGAGAATGTGCTGCAAAAGGCTAGAATCCTACTGGAGCCAAGCAACGCCAGAGGGAATTGCTTATGATAAAGAAGGATCAAAAGATCACATTTTGATACTGTATATCAATTATATCATATGTCCATATATATATATATATATATTTCCCAGTTTGGAAATGTTGGTAGGTGTGGGCCCCCCACAGCCGCGGACTTCCTTTGCCTTCAGGGCGACACGAGGAAGTACCTGAGGGCTTCATCCCTGGGGACAATCTTTTGGCCATCGATGCGGGCTGCGGGCCAGGCGCTTCAGACATGGAAAGGGGTTGCACAGGTCATGCAGTCCAAAGAATTGTTCAAGGTTTTGAATATGTGTGAGTTGATTTTGAAGGGACATGTTTAAGTTGATTCTATACAAAATGATTTGTTGGATGTATGTATATATGTCAACCACTACATAAACATATATATACTATGTATTTATGACTGTGCTCAGCTAACAGTGTTGCTTAATCAACTGTTATGTGTTCTTCTCCGAGAAGTTGGAAAATTGCAATTAATTGGCATCTCCCAGTGTGAGATGTTGCGGAAGAAACTATATAATTGGAGGAGGGGTTGTTTAATTTAGAGGGCATGCTTCAGGTCTGGATGGGGCGGGAACCAATGAGAGCGGACATTAACAGACATGAAACTGATGGAAAAGATTGAAAAACTGGCAAGAGAAATTGCGGGCTACGACTTTTGTTGCATTGGGGGAAGTGAACACCCAGCCACCCTACAATCTATGCGTCGGAAGAAAGGAATTGAGAGGCAGGGGTTTGTGAGAACTCGGCCAGTTAGGGGGTCCCCCCAAGTAAAATCAACATAAATCATCATTCCCAGTGCCAATCTAACATAGGGGTAAGTTTAAGATGCTGTCATACTCTCCAGGCCTGTGGCTTCGCGGACTCAGCCGCCGCTTCTCTCATGTGATTGCTCTGGATCAATCCCAGAACTTGTTGGAAAAGGCCGATCACGGGAAAGAGGCCAATGAGGGTGGAGATCAATCGAGACTTGCGGTGAACATGTGGCTCGTTTCTTGAGCCCTCCAGGCAAAGGAGAATCAAGCCGAGCTGCAAGACAAGCATCATCACGTGTCAAGGCTGAAGCCTAGTCGGAGAATTGGGGAGAAGACAAGTTTACTTCAGACCTATCCAGCTTGTTTTTTTTTTGGGGGGGGGTATGGTTTCAATGCATGCCGATTCAATTCTAAATGTAATCTATAACCGGTGGCGGTATAAGCGGTATGTATGTAAGTTGCTGCGTTGCCATCAACCAAGCCGAAACCACAAACCGAGGTCGAGATCCGTCCCGCTGTGGACCTGGGTCAGCCCTGTTCCAAGACAGAGACGGATGGGAAGGTCTTTTGTGGGCCGGAGGTGCCTGGAACCCGAGAGAAGGCGGATTTGGTGGCGAGCTTCAACGTTTTGATCTCCCCGTCGCTCGGCGGTCGATCGAAAGGAATCCAACCAGTCCACAGCTCCCATTCCAGTGCTTCCGAGTCCATTTACATTGAACCAAGGAACAAAGAAGCAAGGGAGATGCTTGGCCCAGTGTCCAAGAGGAAAGAATAGGAGCTCAGCCAACAAAAGGCTTCTTGAGCCAAATGAAACAAATTTCAACTACTTTTCAGGTGTCGTGTGGCACATGTAACTCATTCAGACAATACAGCAGATTGGATACAGCCCTCCGCATCCATCACAACTACCCCTTGTCGAGGGTGTTGTTTTGGTCATTGATCAGGAACATCCTCCGTCGAGAAGCTGAAATGTTGCGTCCAGCGCTTTGGCGGCAGGTCACAGCTGCCCCGAACAGCAGCTGCCCACAGCGGCATGAATGTTATGTTCAATATGCCTCAACCATTGCCAAAGAGGAAAGCTAACCCAACTTAGAAGGATAGGACGATAGGATATGATGTGTATGACCCTCCACTAAAAAACTAACTGGAGGGGGGTGACCCAGCAATTACTTATTCCCAATCAAGGTGTTTTTTGTTCCGACAATTTGTCGCACATGTTTGGTGGAAACCTAAGTCGGATAATAGGTTTGCCTCCGGAGGAGGGGCATATTAATTTGGTTGGCAAGCATAGACTGGGAAAGTTAAGTTTCTGAAGGAGGCAAAGTAGACCAACGAATGAATACAATGAATACCCTCGCAAACGTGATGCATCACCAGCCTCACAAAAACCAGGCAGGAAAGTAGCCACCGCACTGACTCATGCTCAGGCCGGTTCTCATAGTGTTCTAGTTGATGGCCTAACTCATTTTGATTATCAATTGAGGGGCGTGCAAGCTCTCCACCTCTTGATTATTTCTCAAGTAGACAGTACACATGACCCTGCCTGGTTTTGAGTTCGGTGGCTACTTTCCTGCCTGCTTTTTTTGTGTAGTGGCTACTTGCTTGCATGGTTTTTAGTGTGGAGCTGGTGATGCATCGCATTTCCCGGGGTGTCCTTATCACGCCGGAGACCACCCCCTTGAATTATTTTTGCTGCCTGGTTTTGAGTGGTGGCTACTTTCCTGCCTGGTTCTCATGCGTTGTAGTTGGCTATTATCGTGCCTGGTTTTTAGTGTGCAGAGGTTTGCGATGTTCTAGGGAACCGCATGAACTGCGTGAGCATGTTTCATTCTTGGTGAGGTCCCTATCCTATGGGTAGGGTTTTGTGCGATTTGTGTGTATGTTTTCCTGCGTTTTTTTCCTATTTCCAGCGTCTCAAACAAACTGTGCGATGGGGGCCGGGGACGAGGAAAAGAGTGAAAATTCATTCAGTGGTTTGTGAGTAGTCGGTGTGTTAGGATTGTTAGGGGGGCCCACCCCAAGCAAAATCTACTGGTATAGAAAGTTAATTGAGGCCCAGAGGTACCCTCAAGCAATTTCCAAAAAAAGGTGGTAGGTACCCTCCTTTTTTTTGCTGGAGGGGCAGGGCCTCATCTAACGTAGGGGTCATGGATATGTTAGTTCTTGATAGTTCTTGTTGAATCTTTTGGATCGCATGCGGTTTCCCAACCTGTGCAGTTTGCCTTCATCATTCAAGCTCTTTGAGGTGCCGAGCTCTACGCTGCTGTTGTTGGTGCCGAGCGCTGAGTCTTTCCGTGCAGTGCGGGCCCTCTACCAACAGCAAGGTGCCATTTTTTCCACAGTCGCCACGGCGTTTGCTCCCGGAACCATGTCAACTGTGTCACAGTGCGAACAATATGAGGGCCGTAGTTACCTGTTTTTTGATAGTTGTTGATCAATTCCTGGTGAGAATATATGTTCCTTCATTCCTTCATCGGTTTTCAGGGGTGTGGCACTTTTGGTCTTGGTGGTGTCAATTGTGTCTTCCGAGTTGTTTGCTTTGGTAGCTAGCTGTGGTTGCATGATAGTGTTGGGCGCACGAAATGTTGATGTCCAACGGCTAGATGGCAAATTCCGATTCAGGACCGAACAAACACCAAAAGCAACAGGACTTACCCAAACTATGATTTGATATGGGTTGCTCATTTCTTTTCACGGCAGAGCTTGCTTTCTGCACCCCAAGTGGTTTCACTATACAAGTGAAAATGAGCTACCACAGTCGTGGTGACCAGCTACTACTCCAGTTCCAACAATAAACCTGAAACTGGAGCCTTCCAAAGTAGTTTAATTACAGTGCTTCATGTTTCTGCTGCAGACTTGTTCTAAAGGCACAGACCGAGAGAAGCTCGAAACTCTCAAAGTGTGACGCATGATGACGCGTGTCGTGTTGGCGGCTGGCCAAGGGATAGTGAAAAATCGGGTCTCCGAGACCACGAACAACAGAATGGCATGTCGGATTAGAAGGTTGAGCACATATATATATATAATATGATTTTAATGAAGATGTCAATGTCAATCCCCCGAAAGTCTTAAAGAGTGCCAGGATGAATAGCAACTGGTGTTCAAGTGTTCAAGGCAGCCCAAACAAACTCAGAAGACAGCTAATTTAACAAGGAGGCAGGAACCAGGACGTGAGAGTTTGAGCAGGTGGAGCGGAGAGTGGGCTCGGCCAATATGTCGACTATTTGTCGGAGCATCCAGAAGAAGAAGCGCACAACGTTTTTCGGGTCTACGCACGCACCAAGCACTACACCGAGAAGGAGCATGTTTTGAGACCATTTTGCATCCACAACATTTTTGCGGCCGAAGCTGTCTGAGCTGCCGCAGAGTCCCACAATATTAACTCAGACCCCTGCCTGCAAACCTAGGAGGCTTGTGACATGGTGGAAAGAGTGGGCCTTTCCTGTGCAAAAGTCATCAGCTACTTGTCCTACCAGATTATGAAGCATCCCGCAACACTTCTAAAGTTGGTAATGGATGGCGTTGTTTGTTCTGCACTTGTCATTTCAGCATGCCATGCACCTTTGAAGAACACAACTCAGGCCATCCAATGCGGTGGAGATATGTTTTCCCCTTGGCATCAGATGAGGCCTTTGCATGGACTTTTGATGTATATAGTATTCACACTTTTGATGGAGGTCTTTGGCTTGAGTGTGACTGCTTTTCCTGATATACACACAATGAAACGACGGGAGTGCATGCCTCGCATACCAGAGGCATTGGACCAGCTAGAGAAAAGTCATCAGCCACAAGCGCACGAGCCACTTGGACAAACGTGTCCGCCACAGCCAATTGTCTAGAAGGTGTCGTTCTGTGCAAGAATATGTGCAATTTGCAAGCGATGCGCAGGTCCGATCTAATCAATCAAATAGTCATGCATTCAAGACTTTGGGAACTACCAAGGCTAAAGCCTGTGAAGCCAATTGTGAGAGAACTTGTTTGGCAGTGTTTTCAGCTCAGGTGGATCGTAGTTGCGCATCCCAAAGGTGAGCCTTGGCTCTCTCGTGCTGGGGCTGACTTCCTTTGAGGCCATGCCAGAGCACCGGTGATCACAGACAAGTTTATGGCACTCAGAACAAGAGGACCCTACTAGTACGAATCATTCGATCGAACGCTGAGAAAAGCTGTGAGTCCAAAAGGGTCTCATGCCCCTCAGGCTCATTGACGCAGCCCTTGCCGTGCTGCCTGCGGGGCCAAAAAGAAATGGACGACTTCAAACTCATGGATACCCACGGTATACAATGCAAAGTCAGGATTAATAAATCCCCCCTAGTTAATCCGAGCCCACAAAGTCGCCGGAAATTGCCCAAATTAAAAGTATTATTGGCTGTTGATTTCCCCCCTATGGTCTAGTTTTCTACCAACAATCCCCCCCAGTTAATCCGATCCCACAACCAGGTCAATTTTTCGTACTACTACTACTACTGCTACTACTACCACTGCTACTACTACTACTCCTGCTGCTGCTGCTGCTACTGCTACTGCTACTGCTACTGCTACTGCTACTGCTACTGCTACCACCACCACCATCACCACCTACTACCTACTACATGTTTGATGAAATCCTTAAAAATGTCTAGGGCTCAGGGCCTATAAATTGCCTTATTAAAAAAAACAACTAAAAACAATCATTTGACAAGCTCACAAAGGGTACCCCTCACAAGGGCCGGTCCCCCATCAATAATCTGCACTACTACCCCCTATTAATTTGATCCTGTGTCCCTGGCCTTTTCTTTGTGCTTGTTTAAACTTGTTGTGACTACTACTACCTACTACCTACTACGTACTACCTGCTACCTGCTACCTGCTACCTACTACCGACGACGGCTGCGACTACGATGGCTCCCTGAGCCGATAATTCAGGGGGAGTGGACCTCATGAGTGGTATCTCATACCTTCTTGACCTTGTTGACCTTCTACGTGGGGGGGGGGCAGATTAATCCGGGGTTTGCATTAACTGCTGATGGAGCAGTCCCCAAACATATTTGTTGGAAAGTGAGATGGCTTGCTAGGGCCACCCTCTTCAGGTGTCTTACTTGACTTGGACGGCTTAGGCAGAATACAGATCTTTCCTGCAGCCCCGTAGCGGCTTTTGAGCATGCGACAGATGAATCTGCTGGATGCTGGCATGAAACATGTTTTGCCCCCCTTGTCAAGTTTTGGCACAAATGTCGAACACGGCGTTTGGGCAATTGTCGAGAACCGGAGAACTAGGGGGCTTTGGGAGCATTAAATTGAATTGAAGGGAGAAGGGGAAGCTCTACAGTCCAAAGGTTTGTACGGCTCTAGATATACGTGTATACTGTATACAGATATGGTGCAGAACACAAAGATTTGGGACAATGCAATGTTACTGCGCAAGCTTACTTGCTTGGAGTTTTTAACAGTAAGCTTACTACCAATTAGCTACCTGATATACAATACAATATAAATATATATATATATGCCACATAGCTCCCACGGCTTCCTCACTGACTCACAGCCTGCCCGGTCTTACCCCGTTCCCCTTCCTTCCAGCAAATTGGCATGCAATAGATTTACAATGAGTTTCCCGTCCTACCCGGATTTCATCCACCAACTCGAAGTCTGAGGTTCCAGACATCGTGACTTGCCCACATTTCAGTTGGCCTTTTTTGGATTTTTTTGGTCTTCAGGATCTTCAAGATGCCACATGTGGGCTGCATTGCTGGTGTTGAGACTGCACCGATCCAATTGGCACAGAAACGAAATAGACAAAATCAACAGTAGACAGCTCAGGTACTGGAAGGGTGGTAGTGAGATGGCATTCGGCCTGCTGCTTGTCTTTCTTTGAGCTCTCCCATTTGCTGATGCGTCTTTCTTTGTCTTAGTAGTCGATAGTTCTTCCAGAGCTTCCTGGTCCATCCCGTGCCGATCCGGCAATTCGGGTTTGACACGCTTGGCCTTGTTAACCCAGACGACTGCAGGTGATGCTTTAGTTCAGTGGTTGCGTAGGCATGTAGCCGCTGGGAGCAGATTTGAGGCTTGTACTCATTGTATAGGACTTAGGAGCTTCGGTTTGTGCTCATTGTGTCCACCACAGGTTCCGAGAGAGAGAGAGAGGTTGCATCCAAAAACGATCAAAAACGCAACCCAGGTTCAGCTTGGGCAAGGAGAAGACTCTTGGACGCAAAATCCCTGGGGTGGTGAATGGCACTGATCACGAAAGGTAGCTTGAGCTACCTGAGTTCTCCTTAGGGGCCATGCAGCAGGCGCACTTATATAATTAATGTAAGCGAAGATAACAACGTAGCCGCTAAATGGACGCAATGACACCG
>CAXAMN010026006.1:71481-82887 GCA_963970005.1 Durusdinium trenchii
GCTAAATGGACGCAATGACACCGCTAAATGGACGCAATGACGCCGCTAAATGGACGCAATGACACCGCTAGATGGACACAATGACGAATGCTAAGAGAACACACCAACGAAGAGCCTGCTGAGCCCGTCGAGCCCGCTGAGCCTGCTGAGCCCGTCGAGCCCGTCGAGCCCGTTGAGCCCGCTAAGTCCGCTGAGCCCGCTGAGCTTACGTTTCACAAACATGAGATTCAAGTGTGCAATAGTGTGCACAGCATTATTAAAAAAATACAGCCTGCTATATCGACGCCAAGCATTCAAGGCACGGGGGCCCCCTTCGCTGGATCAAATCCCCCCTGCGCCGGTTCACGCCGTCATGGACTTCTACCGGGGTTACTTGTGATTGCTTGCTACCTTTCGTTCACCCCCTCCTCTCTCAAGTTATTTTGCACCTCTCGTCATGCTGCTTTTCACCATGGCAGGATCGGAGACACGGGAGATGTTTGCAGCCACAAGGGCGACTGTGGCAAATGGCCAGTTGCTTGTTTAAACCACGCTGCGGCTTCATGTTGGAGTGAGTCCTTGCAACCCATGACACTGGTTTCGATTATAGACTTCAGAGCGTTGACAAACGTTGAAGCTCACGAAAGACTGCAGACTGGAGGTTGTGCCCGAAGAGTTCCCCATCGTACGACCGCTGTCAGGTTTATTGCCTCAGCACTGATTTGCACTGGCTTCCAGCTGATCAGGCCACGAGCCTCGTGGCTTCGACTCGAGAGGTTTTTCCGTGCTAGGAACATGGGCATTTCTACTAGGAGCAAGGACGCTACGCTACTCGTAGCTCCTGGCCATACTACTAATAACAAGAGGTCACTAGGAACAAAGGGCATTGCTACTAGGAGCAAGGATTGCTGTACTTCTTGTGGCACGAGCTGCCGACCCCAATTAAGTTTGCCAATATATTTTGTAGCATAGACTCCTCCAATGGCAAATCGACTGCCGCAGCCGCAGCCGCAGCCGCAGCCGCCGCAGCCGCAGCCGCAGCGCATACTGCTTTATTGATTCTCGCCGGTTGCTAAGCAGAGTGCAGTTTGTTAATGTTTTTGTTGCTCATGTATCTCCATGAGTGGCGGCAACGTGCCATGACTAAACATGAGTTGTAGCAGAGAAAAACATGTATTGGTCATGCTATTCGCGGGCCACTGTTTTGTCGCACGTTGTAGCATGGAGTTGTAGCGGGGTCATGTTGTGCTTCCTTTGGACTCCTTGGCAATCCTTTTCGTCGGAGGCACAACGGGCTAATGCAGTTGCTGCAGCATGGAACGGAACAGTGACAGGCCTTTGCAGCAACTGGGCGAATTATTCACAAAGTAATCAGCCAAGAAAAGAAAAGTGTTTTTTCACAAAAGCTAGCGAAGCTAGCTGGAGTTACTCTTGCGATAGCAAGGTTTCTTTCGATCGGGTGCAAATCCTAACCCCTGATTTTTCAGGTCGAAGACCCCCCCCTCACTCTCACTCTCACTCTCACACTCACACTCTCACTCTCACTCTCACTATCTCTCTCTCTCATCTCTTTCTCATCTCTCTCTCTCATCTCTCTCTCATCTCTCTCATCTCTCCCTCATCTCTTTCTCATCTCTGTCTCATCTCTCTCTCCTCTCTCTCTCTCTCTCCTCTCTGTCTCTCGTCTTTCCGTCTCTCTTCTCTCTCTTCTCTCGCAGGAGGATCCGGGCAAAGAGCCACATATAAAGGACTCTTCACCTGGAATCGTTTGCCCCGCCCAACTTGTGCAAGGCGTCCTGCCTTCTGCTACTCCGTGCGACTGCCTCCAAAAAGAGCGCCGTGTTTTTTCCTACCTCGCTGCCCTCCACTTTCCCATTCTGGAGCGCTAGCTTTCGCCCCCCCCTTGGCCTCAAGTCTTACTTGGCGAATCAGTGAATTCCGGGGGGGTGATGAGTGATCCTTGATAAAGGGACTGCTCGATCGGTTGTCCAAAACATTTGAACCTGACATTATGACGACAGTTTCTGGGATTTAGGAGAGATAGCCTGCAACTGTCCGTGGCAGTTACTGAATCAAGATTCTCAAGAGATCCCAAGAGCAAGCCTATACCTGTACCCCATTGTTTCTCGGGCTGAGTTTTTTTGGCTCCAAGTTCTGGTGGGTCTGGATCGATTCTGAAGATGAGTCGTCTTGCCGTCGGCTGCGCGCTGGCCATGGCCATTGCCGGAACAACTTTTGTGGTGGTGCCGGTGCAACGACCAGTGCCGAAAGCTCCACTTGCAGCTCCAGGGAAGCCGACCACAGAGGGAGCCAGCTGGGGTGTAGCAGCAGCAGGTGCCCCAATTGGCATTCCATCGCTTTTAATTGTTGAAATGCAGATATTGGCTTGTCGATCATATGAAGACTGCCTTTTCCAGATTCTACTCTTCAAGAGTGCTTGATCGTGCTTGTTGGTCCTTGTATATCAGTTGTTGGCGATAGAATATGCATAGACCATTTCTTGACGAAGGCTTAGGCTGCGAAAGAAGCAAACAAGCCATAGGCCTTTTTTGTCGCACAATGTCTGATCAATGGAGCATCAAGAGAAACGGCTTGACCCCGTCTTGTTGGGGTGTGTATATATATATATGTGTATATATATAGTATAGATATAAAGTATATTCTATTTTGTTATATATATATATATAAATATATACACATATATATTATATAATATATGTCCACTGCCTGAAGCCAAGATCGATCATTCGATGTGGCAAGCTTTGCGTGAGATAGAGCAAGTCAACAAAATCCAAAAAAATCACTTGCTTCCGCTTGCTTCACTCAGACCACCTCAGAGTTGCCACTCCTCTCCAGGTTTGGCATTGGGTGCCCACTTGGGTCTTGCTGTGGCTGGCCGTGTGACGCGCAAGGCCAAGGGCAAGCCTTACGTGGAGACACCTGCGGATGAGAGGCTTTTTGAACAGGTGTGGCGGGATGCAGTTATGCTCAAGGCTTTCTATCTCAGCATGCGTAGCAACAGCACAATGTTGGTGAAGTGAGCCAGTGAAGAAACCTGCCCAGTGTGACACGGTTGGCCAGAAGAGGGCATGATGTTGGCTTCTAAAGACTTGCTGAGAAAAATGCACGATATAGAAACCCCAGCAAGCCAGCAGCACAGTCAAGAACAACTACATGTGATATGGGGGTTAGCTACCAATTCTGCTCCGTGGGTTCGGATGGTTTGGCCAGGGAAAATGCTAAAATACTCTCTCAGAAAATCAATAGGGAAGGAAACATTGACATGTCCTTTTTTGCCTAGCTGCCTGGACGAGAAGGGGTTGTGATTCTTGATGATTATTGCTGAAGTATTCATGAAGCTAGATATGAAACAGGTCTACTTGCAGTACACCTCCGAGTACATGAAGGGCCCAATGTATTGGCACCCGGACAAGATGCAGGGTTTCGCGCCAGACTACCCGGGGCGCCCCATTGTGAAGAATGGCAAGTACACCAGCAATGTCATTGGAAACCTGAAGGCTTTCAGCTCGAATGAGTTGGCATTCCTCTCAATGCTCTTCTTTGGAGTGGGTCTCTATGGAAACTTGCAGTTCAACTATTACGACCCACAGTGGGCCAAGGTGGATGCTGGTGGATACTTCAATGCTTCATACATCGTGGAGTCCTTGCTGCTTCCTATCTCCTTCTTCATGCACATTGCTTGCTACATCCAGAAGCAGAACGGGAAGTGAGTAGGCAGCGGCATCCAGCAGCACTGCACCGGTGCAGTTTCCGAAAATGGGCGCGATACCAACTGGCAGGTTCAAGTGTTCAAGATACGCGTTGCGGCCAAGCGGTTCACCTAACTCCCTAACCTTTAGCTTTGATTTCACTCCAATCACACCAATCTTCACAACATGTTTCACGATTTCGGGCTTTGGGCCTCTTGGTAGGTGATGCTTGGACGTTGGGTCAGCATTGCTTGGACGTTGTTCGGTCAACGCATTACACGAGCGTAGTTATACAGGTTTCAGAGAATATAATTTGTTGAGGAGTTTGCTCTTGTGATTGGGCAAGAGTTCAGTCACTGGAAGCTGAGGCAACACTACGCGTATCATCGTGTGAGCACTGGCACTGTCAGCATGCGTCAGTCATCTATTCACTACGGGTGCTGCAAAGGATGGAGGGAGTAGTTAAACCACGCTAAACTACAGGAAGGCCCAAGCCCTTTCAGACTCAACCCTTCCAAAACT
Source organism: Durusdinium trenchii (assembly GCA_963970005.1). Taxonomy (NCBI): domain Eukaryota; class Dinophyceae; order Suessiales; family Symbiodiniaceae; genus Durusdinium; species Durusdinium trenchii. Next base: position 75,693 of record CAXAMN010026006.1, read on the forward strand.
GCAGTCCAACCATCTCCAACTCAGAGAACCCTTTCAAGAACGAAGAAAGGACTACTGTAGAGCATGGTATGTTGCTATTGGTTTTCACATGCCAAAACGTCCAGCTTTGCGGCACCCAATGTTCCAAGGGCGACAGCTTTTGTGCTGCTTGAAATCCCAGCTTCCACACGTTCGCTTTTGGCCTTGTGAAGAGCCATCAGTTGAGTGCCATCAGTTTGCGACCCTGATGTGTGGAAGGGAACGACATTACGATGTGACTTTGAACAAACCAATCATTTACTGCTCGAGTAGGCTTGCTACATGAGCTACTGTATGGCGTAGGTTGGGACTCTTTGAGACAACTCGATCACAGAGCGTTCAAAATCGTGGAAATCGGGCATGCCTCCAGCTGCGTTGACCAGAAGCACACATCCGATGACACATTGGAACAAGAAGCTACTAGGTGGAGGCCATCGCTATTAGGTTGGAGGCCAATACTACTAGGAATAAGCTTACTAGTAGCAAGGACGCTAATTACTAGGTGGAAGCCATCGCAAGTAGGTTGGAGGCCATCGCTACTAGGAACAAGAAGCTACTAGTAACAAGCGATCCACTCAGCTTCAATGGTGCCACGGAGGAGCTCCAGCAGTGCCGCAGTCAAGCGGAAGTGAATGCGCAGCTTCGTGCAGAGTGCCCCTGTTTGGCAGTTTAACGTTTCCACAAGTGTCCACCTTTCTTGTTAGTTCATCTCACTGTCATCAAAGTAGTATTGTATGACATCTTCTTCTTGCCACACCTGTGTCGCTCCAGGTACGAAAAGCGCAGGTATCAGTCCCAAAGCACTCAGCAGGATCGATTGGGCTTTGCAGCATTCTGGGGGAAGCCAGCCAAGCAAGGGCGATGAACCGGGTCACTCTGGACTAGGCCGAGCTTGGCTCGCCGCAGCCCCTAATCTCAGGGAGAGAGAGAGAGAGGGAAGATGAAAGAAGTAAAAGTTGAATTGAAAGAGACCATACAAACGGCAACCTTTACTCTTTTGCTGCTAGGGCGGGGGTTGATGTTTGAATATATAAGCTGAAGGAAACTAAATCCTTCAGACAAGGGTACATGTTCAGGCTCAGCTTCCGATTTTGAGGAGATGGACGCCTTGCTTCACGAAAACGCTGCGACTGGCTTTGATTTCGAGGCCTTGGAGCCTGGGCGCTCAGAACAGCTGGGAAACAAGGTGAACGATGTCTCAAGGCTCCTTGCTCCTGGTAGCGATGCCAGGAGCCCCTAGTAGTGTCCTTGCTCCTAGTTTGGGATGTTGGATGATGTTCTTTGATGTTCTTTGTGTTTCACACACCTGCAGTCACAATGATTCAACGCGCACACACTCTCATCCGGAACGTTTGTTCATCAAGAGGCAGAGGCAACCAACTGCTGTTTTGTGAGCAAGCCGCCAGAGACCAACAAAGATGAACAAAGCACACATTCAGGCTCAGGAAACAAAAGAAACGCATATATATATATATGTAGATATACAGTTACATTGGTGGTGTCCTATTACCTGCAAGAGTCGGTAAACAATTATCACTATTTATAGGGAAAGGCTTTTACTAACCATCGTCCTCCATTGTTGCAGGGAATCGGATATACCCACCACAGCAGTGAAGGTTGTCCCACCAGGACCACCAAGAAGAGTTGCAGCAGCTTACTGAACATGGCTGAAAGAACTATGTATACATATAAGCGGAGTTATATATAATATATACATTAAGAGAGAGAGAGAGAGAACATGCCTCGTACCAGTCACTTGCGGAGACGAGCCATATGATTCCCTAAGACCACTGCTGTTAGTTTCAATACCTTGTTTTTGCACTTCAACATGGAAGGAAAAATACATTGAGTTATATGTACCTTGCCTGGTAGTAGTCGTTTGATCCGACTATCTTTTGGCTCGGACCACAGCGGTTCATATGTTCCACGACCTACCCGGGCCCCGCCTGGTATTAAGGCCACACAAATATCCGGACGGACCAGAACAACATTTCTTGCATCACGCTGTGTTCCTGCATTCTGGTGTTGTGGCCGTTCGTCGCCTTAGTAACATTTGGTAACCTATTTTTTGGTACTATCACCAGGGTGGGGCCTGTGGGCGATGGCAAAGGACAGCGGCCCAAATACTAGCGGAGAGAAATGCACCTTTCACTTTCTAGGAGGTCGGGGCGGCTGACCTTGCCGCTTTCGATGGGGATTGACCAGCCTCTGTTGTCGCGGCTGCTGTTGGTTTGCATTTTTTTACCGAAGAAAGCCGGTTTCATGTGTATAGCGCGGAGTACCTCCAAGGAAGCCTCCTATCCTTTCCGAACCAACGCGTATCCACCACCTCCTGGCTAGTGTTTCTCCCGTCTCAGGTATGCAACTGCTGCGGTAAGATGTAGACCAGGTGGCGCACGGACCGGTTTAACAAGCCAGCAAGAAATGCCCCAACAACATCCGCAATCTACCACCCAACTCTTTGATAAGCCTCTACAATGCTCAACCAAGCCCATCGGGCCACGCTATTTCAAGGAGGAAGTCAAGCACACAATTCCAATTCCAAGTTGGCTTTGTAGCTTGAACAGCCGGTAATTAGATGAGAAGCAGGCAAGTAGCGGCGGTGCAACACTTCCAGTAAATCACAACGCGATGCGCGATTCAAAAGGGCTGGTCGGGCCAACTGGGTCAGCAAATTTTCCAGCACGGTGGTGTTGGAATTGGAGGCCGTGTTCAGAACAAAACGATTTCATTGTAAAAAAATAAAGCTTTGCATGGCGAGAATCATTCTAAATCATGCAGCTTGAAATGAAGTGTTTGGAATGTTCTTCTCTTTTCAACTGACGCTCTATCAATTTCAATCACGATGTTCTCGCCCTCTTCGTTTGCAGAAGCACGGAGATGTACAGAATGATTGCGGTCTGCTCATTGAATGGTTTCATTGATGAAAAACGCTGCTGAAAACCATTGAAAACCTTCAATTTTGTCATTGCAACGCACATGGAAGCTTGAGCTGCTTTGAAGGCAGGCACCATGGGCAAAATCCGTAAAAAGACTGAGAATACGTGTTCGAATGTTTGGTTCGGTGGCGCTTGTTTGGGCTACCGGCACTGTTACGTAACAAACCGATGGCAAGAATGCATTGACAAAACAGCGTTGGGTGGCGGGAGCAGTCCGGCGAACGTGCACGGAAGCAGTGATAAGTGTTATGGCGTGTGCGAAGCGGCAATTTTCGTGGGTTTGATTCAAAAATGTCAGTCCTGTACATTGAGTGTGAGGCCAGACACAGGTTGAGTAGTCAGCAAAAGGAATCACAGGGTGTGGGGGGGCGGTAATTTGCGTCGTTGATTCGCGTGTCTGGCGCATTTGTTCCTTCGACGGCATTTCTGGTTTCAGCATGCGCTCGCTTTCACCGCGGTCACTTTTGTCGTTGTGTTTTGTGATGTTTTTGTGGTTTTGTTGCGTTTGTTGAGGGTTCCGTGCCCCCATGGACAGTTAGAGGTTTGGTTTCAAATTGACGTTGGAATACGTGGATGGTTGTTCTAGTTTAGAGCCTGGGAAACTTGCCTTTAAGCCGCGCAGACTTTGAGTCTCGGTAGAGTGGTTTCGAAAGGTGCGTGTACCCCAACGAATGCACATTCAAACCGGATGCTCACTGGGATAAAAAACAAATGACCTCAATTCCGTGTAAAACAGTGTAAATTATTGGGCGAATGAGACACACCAGTTTCCATGTATTTCCGAAAGCTGTACACCTCTCACTTTTTGCTTTTTGCCACTGCGACATGCCATTCTGCATTCACCGGGTCTTTAACAACGCCGGTACCTTGTTGTGAGCCCGGCCGCCAGATTACAATTTTTTTTTGTCCGGCTCTTTTGCAGCAGCTCACGAGTTGGGCTCATGCCAACATTGTCCTTATGTCATGGGACTGAGACGTCTGGCAGCGTCGTCGGAGCTTCTCGGTGAGGAGGATGACGTCGTTCTGGACCCGAGTGCGAAGATGGCACTTCTGACATTCCACCATGTTCCCAGTGCGGTGCATCTGGTGCGTGGAGTGGCCCTGCCAGCGATCACTCGCCAAGGGGCCATGATGGCAAACTTCCCCCAGGAACCTGTTGAAAATGTCCTCACCAGCCCTGGCCAGTACGTAGGAGCGGCAAAGGTTGCAGCGTAAGTACGCTTTCTCCAACCGCAGGTGGTGTATGCCCGGCTTGGCCTCCCCTTGAGTCTCAAGGAGGTCGTGAATGATCTCAAAACGGGTCTTCTTCTGGGTCTGGCAGGGAGCCGCCTGAGCACAGGGTGCAGTGAGGCCTTCACGAAGCTCCTTGATCAGCGATTTGGTGTGAAAGCGCACCCGGCAAAGGCTGCATTGAACTCCTGATCTGTAGACCTGCCATTGGTGGCCATGTGCCTGGGGTTCTTTGAGAAAGCAGGCCAGAAGGTCCTTCTTCTGCTGGACCATGGGGATTTTGGAGTTGTCCACCATGGCTGCCTTGTTGTGGAGAAAGTGTTCTTTGCAGGTGAGTAGGATGTTCATCCTGCTACCGGCGACACTGAGGACATCTCGTGTGTCTTCGTCGATGTGCTTCTGTAAGTCAATGATCTCTTCCGGTCTGGCTAAAAGCGCAGCTTGCGTGGCCTTAGCCTGGGTGTCCTGCTGGAAGGCCTTCCTGTTGAGATTGGAGTCCATCTCACGACGGCTGAAGAGGAGAAGACGGACTTGATCGAAGTCTTCGTGCTCCAAGCCCAAGCTGAGGTCTGGGAAATGATCATGAGCCGCCATGAAGGACCAGTTCTTCCATATGGAGTGCTGGAAAACTGCCACGTGGACTTTGTCCCTGATGTGAAGAGAAAGGTGCTTCAGTCCATAAAACAGGGCCCTGAGCCTGGTGGCCTTGCCCGGGCAGATGCCAGTCAAAGATCCCACTCGTTCCTTTGTGAAGACCTGGTGAATGCAAATGGCAAAGACATATCGGCGATGACGAGGATCTCTGGAGGTAGGGGCAACGGCCAGAGAGACCGCGTGTCCAGCCGGCAGGGTACAGGCTTCCAGATCGGCCCAGAGTCCGTCACCAGAGAAAGTGGCCATTCCTCCATCCTGGATGTAGAAGATGGACTGAGTCATCCCGCGGCGCCAGAGTTCGGGCTCGGTGTTTGCCTGTATCCTGTCTCGCCATTGATCCGGTAGCGGTTGAACTCGCCCTTCCCAGAAGCTGCATTCCCAGAGGAGGTGGATGAAAGTCAGCTCAACCCCACAAAGCGGACACTTGCCAGTCTGGCCGTGAAGAGTGCCCTGGTGGAGGGCCCGGATGCCGACGGCATTCTTCTCGCTCGTCATCTTCTGAAGCGTTTTGCTGACGGTCCAATCTAATTTCCTTTCCAAGTCGTGGCAGCCCTCATACCTGGTCAGGCGCAGCAAGCGTTGCCAATGGAATTCCTCAGTCAGCTTGTGAAGGATCTCAGGCCACAGGGCTTCCAGGCTGATGGTGCAATCAGGGATGCCCCCGTAGCCGGTTCGCTTCCAGAGCTTGCCATTGGAGATGTCGAAGTCGTAATCCAACAGGTAGGCTTGCAGGGCTTGGAGGGGCCCTGTGACAACTTGCCAGCGATGCTTGGCCTTGAGGAGTATGTCAAGTGCTGAGTTCCAGCTGATCCAGAAGAGGTTCTGGGCGCTTTCGTCGAATGAATGCAGAACCTTCCAGACTGTGTGAATGTGTTGCAAGATGATGGAATCGCCAGGGTCGCTCTTCTCAGAGTGGATGTCGAAGACAACGTCGACGGAGCCGGATCGCTGGAGGCCTAGACCTCTGGCAGCCAAGACCCGTAGTTGTTGGCGACGTTGTGGAGCCAGCCCATTTGCCTGTGCGCCCCAGGACATCACGGGGTGGATAGCTCCTCTGTGGAGCCTGTACTTGGTTGTCATGCCCAGCTTGAGACGGAGCATGATCCCAACTCGGCCTCTGCCCTTGAGGAAGCGCTTCTTGATCTGGGTGATGCGTCGACGCCTGGAGTTGGTGGCATCGATGCCGAGGTCACGGAGGATGTTGTGATGCTTGGGATCATCTTCTCTGAGGAGGGCATCCAGAGCCTTGGCGGATTCCTTGCTGCTGGTGATGAAGCCGGTCTTTTCAGTGTTGAGTTTGAGACCCTCCGCAGCCAGCTTATCTTGCAAGGTTCTGAAGGCCAAGACCGCCTCTCTTGCTGCGTAGTCCGGATCCTTCCCTTTGATGTCGAAGGAGACATCGTCCACCCAAGTCTGTAACATGACTGCCGGATGTTCGTGAACAAGGGCTCGAAGTGGCCGGAAAAGCACCAGTTTGGCAATCGCAGGGGCTTGGGGACAGCCTTGGAGGATGCCTTTCTCATAGTACTTGGGGTCACCAGCAATGCCTTCAGCTTGGATCAACCGAGGGCCCGTGTAGAGGTCCAGAGCCAGCTTGAGATGAAGCGGGGGGTAGTCCAGCTCCATGGCGGGCTCGATGAGATGGTCTAACTGCACCGTGTCATAGAAGCAAGTGAGGTCAGCAAGGCAAGTGACGGTGTGGATGCCCTGGTGCTTGCCAATCTCGGCTTTGAGCATTCGTCCAGCTGCAATGGAGAGGCAGTCCTTATTAGGACGCGCATGATCCCATGGCATGTCCTTGTCCAGGCCGAGCTGCCATTTGTGAAGATCGTGCTTGCGATAGCTGTTCCAAAGCCGGTAGATGCAGGAGGTGAGAGCGATAGGTCGCTCAATGCGCTCGCTCTTGGGGATCATGACGATGTTGGTGCGCCTCAGTTGTAGAGGTAGTTCGGCTTCCTTTTCCATCTCTGTGAGGAGGCCGGCCAGCTTTTCCACCGCAGGGTAGGGAAGGTGGCGAAGAAAGTCATAGGAGATGCCATCCGGCCCCGCAGCTTTGTTGGGAAGTCGTCTCATCAACTTTTGGAGAAGGCTGGAATCGATGGCCTTGATCTGCTGGGCTTGTGCTTGGGCAGCTCTCTTGAGATCTGGTAGGCCTCTGATTTGCAATGGTTCAGTGCGCGGGTTCCAAATGTCCCCCCATTGCTGTTCCCTGGCTTGAATGCGGGAAGTAGAAGGCAAGTCTTGAAAGGGACGTTGCCAGGCATGGTCCTTCTGTCGCAGGCTGCGAAAGAGTCCTCTAAGACCTTTGTCATGGGCCTTTTCCAGCCATTCCCTGAATTCATGGTTGGTGGCGC
>CAXAMN010026006.1:90461-105182 GCA_963970005.1 Durusdinium trenchii
GGAGCAATGTTTTATAAAGGGTTTAATTGGGGAACTGGTGGTTTTGGTCAGCTGTCAGTTTTGAAGAAGCCTAGAGAAAGCTATATCAGCTAATGAATCAGAACCATTGGCCTCAGGAGCTAAGTAAAGGGAGATTCCATGTGCATTTTTCCAGTGGAAAAACTTTTCACAATTGAGGTCCCAAAAACAAATTTATTTTTGAGGATCAGGTGCCTTCCTGGTCGACTACCTTGAAAATTTGTTTAGGAGCAATGTTTTATAAAGGGTTTAATTGGGTTCAGAAGGAAGGGGGGGGAGTGCAGGTGGACAGGGTTCAGAAGGAATTCAAACCCTCATTAATTGGGTTTCCAATTTAAAAATTTAGGGCCAAAAAAAACATTAGCATTATAGAGGTACCATTTTTCAAACAGGGGGGTCTGAATAATTTTGGAAAAATTTAGCATTATAGAAGTCCCCTTTACTAATCGTGATCCAACATTATTCTACGTTGAAATGTCACCAATCCTTCTTTGGGCAAAGTTTCAGTACTGAGGCATTTGGACATGTCCCTCAACCAACTCTCGAGTACAATGTCCTAGCGGAGTTGAGCCCAAGCAGGATGCATGCAGCGGCGGCGGATGCAGTTTTTTGTGTTGAACTATTGGTCATGCAGATATGCCTACCTGCTACCTTTTGATGGACACCGGCCATTGTTTAGTGCAATTCTAGCTTGCTGGTGAAGAACCGCAGATAAACAAGTTGTGGAGCTACAAAAGCAAACCCTGCTGAGATTATTTATATATTTGGGACATAAGCTCCCTTCCCACGCTTTGAGTACAGCTTACACCTTCCATGGTTGGAATGCGCCGCTGGCAGGGAAAAAAGATAAACTAGCTTCGCATCACTCGCATTTGCAGAGTTGGGCTGGAATAGATTGCATCCAAGTTGTCGATGTCCTCCTGCTCCATTGATTTCCTTTGTCAAACTGCTGGTTGTAAAAGCGGTGTTTGTTGAATTGGACGACAACCAGAAATGACCATCCAGCAACCCCTGCACATCACACTTTGGTGTCTAAACCGTTGTTTTGAACCAGCACCCCCCTCCAACAAAAAAGACAGAAAGGAGAAGCCAAGAATCCAATGATCCAATTTTGAGCGTTTCTTTTTGAGCGTTCTTTTGAGGCAAGGCAGCAGTGATGCACCTCACCAAGATCTCGGCCTTGGACCTGGCGCCCAGCAACGTGCGCGTGAACTCCGTGAGTCCGGCGCGGAGGGTCCGCGGGTCCGTCGCCAATGCGTTCGGTTCGGTGGAAATCATCGAAATGTCCGCAGTTGGACGCATGAGGATGCAAACTCGATATGTTGGGTGAGAAAGACAAATGGAAGACCATGCAATTGAGAGACCTGCAAGGAAAGATTAAAACATATTAAAACATATTAGAACAAAAGGACCATGGGCTGATGTACATGCAACACGATGTGACAGGTAACATGGTTTGTATAGAAACTTGGATGTTGTGCTTTCTAAGCGCCCCGAATGCAGAAGCATCGGACATGTCCTTCTTCATCACAAAGCATGGGTTGCATCGCCTTTTCATGCAATGGAAAAGTGAAAGAGGTTGCCCGAGTTTCACTGACTGACTCGATAGTCCAGCTGGACAGATCGAACACAACAAAGCAGTGATCAGTCATGTTTCTGATACTTGTAAAAGGAATTTCTGCATATTTCTGCGCGCTCGCAGGTCAAAATATTTTCAGACTGCCGTGGTCACATTCTCGCCCTTTCAGTTTCGCTCCCGCCATTCTGCTACCAGGCCTTTATTGGACCGGAGGATGGCTTTATGTGGCGCAGACAGGTGGAACTTCAGGCAAAAGCCAATCCAACCAACGCTCCGGAGCCACTCGTCAGACCGCCCGAGACGCCCGAGACGACGCCTCAGAGACGTGGGACGCGTAGACCGCGCCGTATCACCGGGAGGAGGGCAGCGGTCGACATGAGATGTCGTAACGATGGTGCAGGTTGACTCAAGAGATCCAAAAGAACAAAGAGATGTATGACGATTTGTAGCATAGGTGATGTTACTGTTTTTTTCTTTGGTTGTTTGTTTCTGTCTAATTAATTGTGTTTAGACGTTTTTTGTTATGTATCATTATTGCCTCAGGGTGCTATCACATTGGGGAACTAGCTGCATTAGCCGGAGTTCGCATGCCAATCATGTGCATCAGATGCTTTAGAGACCCCGCTCAGCTGGTTGACAGGTGAATCAAAGATATTCAAATGAGAAAGTAGCCGCAAGTAGCCGGCACTTGGATCAACAGCGAAGACTCAAAACTGTGGTTGGTGGACTCTTTTGTTTGGTTGCCATTGTCCAACATGGAGCAGGGGTTCAATACCTACGCAATTCATGGCAGATGCCTGCCTTTTGCAGGCCCACAAGCCATCCCTTCGAGCGACCTTCGTGTGACCAGGCGGTACTATTCCAATGATCCAGACGAAGTGGCAAAGCAGATGTTGGTGCGGCCCACACCTTTTGATCAGACCTCTTTCGCCATGCGAGATGAAGTAGTATGAAGTCGATGTCCCATCGGACTTTTCTAGGCTGCACCCTAGCGCCGAGTTGTTTGATCAGCCAACTGTTCCCTTCCTGTTTCACCCTTTGGCGCCGATGTCCCAGGAGTCCGTTCCTTTGCGACGCTTGGGCACTCCTGAGGAGGTGGTGCAGAGCGTGATGTTCCTCTTGAGCGAGGTGGGGGCATTCAGAAGCAGGCTTTCCAGGAGGCATTCGAGATGTTTTCTTTGCAACACCTGTCTACATTATTTCTATACGAATTAAGTGGGCAAAGTGAGAGAAGATGATGGAGATTGAAGCTTCTCGTCAGCCGCCAGCCTTTCGAAGATTTCCTTGTACCAAGTAAGCATGCCGGATGCCTGTTCAGCTCATGGGAAGGAGTCCTCATATATCACCGGCATCGATATCAACATCTCTGGTGGGAATGTGTTGGGCGGAGCTCGTGGCTGAGAAGTGCGCTTCTCGTACTTGCCCAGATGTACAGGCGAAGCGCACGATCTTTTGATGGTGGGAGTCAGTCTCCCACAGTAGCTCGTTGGATCTTTGCAAGGGATACTCTTGAAGATAATTGCTCAGTGCAAAGTCTTTTGCAAAGACAACCCGGCGAGCAACGCCTGCAATTTCGCCGGAGAAACTGGATTGAACATTGCGTTGATTCCTCAGGGTCCTGCACCCAGTCCTATAACGATGAGATGTCATCTTTGCAAAGGGCTGATTGTAGTCATCCATGTGTGAAAGGGAGTACAGGAGGAAATCACGAGGATTCCCTAGCGTCCTTGCTCCAAGAGATCTTGGGGTGTGTACAACAGGTCCACAAGTTAGAAACCTCACTAGCGGCGCTTCAGGCCAAATGTTGCCACCTTCCGGCATTTTTGGGCAACTTCCTGCGAATGTCATACTGTAAATGAAAGAACTGCCACGACATCGGAGCCAAGGTATTCCCGTAGTATTCTCACTGATGGAACCCATGCCGACCCATGGCATCAAGTCGCGTGGCTGACTCAAAGCCGTGACAGTGATTTCATTGGAAAGCCGTTACTGTAAATGTTGGGTCCCGAAAGCGTTGGCAGGTTTGTGATTTGCATGAAACCAAGCCGTGCTTATAGGCCTTGCGCGGGTGTCCTTCGTCAGTTGGCTTGTAGGAAGCAGATCTTAGGAATAATCCATCATCAGACATGTTTGTTTGCACAGGTTTAGAACGGCTTCCATCGAAGGCTTTAGATTGGTTTTGCTCAAAGACTTCAGCACACATCAAAAAAAGTTGAGGAAACGAAAAGGGACTCTATAAACCAGTCTTATAGATACCCCCTTGGACCGTTTGGACAACAGGACTGTTTTGTTCTCAAATGTGTAACATGTAACTTATAGCTTGTAACTATTTATAACTAGACTCTAACACTCGCAAGAGTGAGCTCTACATGGCCAATGACGTCCTCAACCTTCGGACCCGGCTGTGGGCTTCCCAGACACTTCGACATGTTCGTCACGCATGCATTTGGCCAAAGTAATCAGGTGTGTACAGCCAAGTGCTTTTTGGGGAATTAAGGAACTGTGGTGAAAACCGGCAGACTAGAGTCTGTGACTAGAGCGGAGTATGGGGTACTTGTTGTATTCAGATTCCAACATCCACCTTTGCTTGCGAAGCTTACCAGGTTGCTTAGCCACTTAGCGGCCTTGGCCCGGGGATGAATGAGAGAGAGAGAGAGGCCGTGCACCTTTCTTCACCACTCGCATCGGAGCTTCCGTCATGAGCCAAGCTCACTAGCGACTGACTGTGACCTTGGGACATTCAGTTTGCCTGACTCAAGCTTGGGAAGTTGCCGTGCTGTAGATGAAGCTTTACTAGATGAACCCAGCACAGCTTGCCCTTGTTATGGAGTGCGTTGAAAGATCAGATTCTGCAGCTCAGAGCTTTGGCGGTTCCAGGTTGTGAGCCATGAACCTCAAGATCCACGAGCAAAGTCCCGTGGCCCAGTGGACCGACATTGATGCACGGGGCCCAGCAAAATCTCTGAGGCGGGGCCCTGCACAGATCCGCAATGATCCAGGGGCACGCTTCAAGGACAGTGTAGAGAGAGGGAGAGAGTTCAGCATGCAGAAAGAAAGAGGTTTGTAGGTGACAGAAGGGACTTGGGACAGGTGTTTCTATATTCTGGAAGCAGTTGAGCTCCAGAAATTGAGGTAGATGCGTAGAATAAAGAACCGGCTCCGCTTCCAGCTCAATATACAGCTTGGGTAAGCAATTGGACATACGATGATTTGCAGGTGTCTTTTGCTCTTTGGGTTGGGATGTTTGGAAGGATGGATTGATGGTGGGGGAAGACATCGGGAACACGTGCTTATGATAGGAAGGTTTTTTGGGATTCGGCTCATGTCCAACTGGCGGGTGGTAGTCATCACATGCAAACACCATGTTGACCATTTGGCAGTTGGAGCCTTTGTGTCGAACAAAGCTCACTTAACAGCTGCCAGCCAGTAGGTGGACATCTCATTTTGTTTATGGCGTCTATCTATGTCAGGTTTGGCAATTCCTGGCAATGATCCTTTTCACAAGCCCATATGGCTTCCCCTCACATTATATATGATCAAGTCAAGAGGGCCTGGTGGAATCCATGTTCAAGACTAGCAACGATGTCGCAAGACAGACAAAGTTTATCATTTATAAATATATAATCGTGTTTTGCTGAATGTGTGTACAATATATTGGAACTCGCATGCAGCATGATAGGTACTACGAGTCAAGGATGCCGCTTTGGCTGTTTGGCCACATCTCTTCAGTTGCTAGATTCAGTGTAACTGCAACCTTGGTGTAGGATTGGTTTACATCACATCATATCCCAGAAGCTGTTTTCGTGCAGGATAGCTATGCGCAGTTTGCAAAGCACTTGAACCAATGGCTGCGGCAGTAGCAGCCTTGGGCAAGCAAAAAACAAGCTTCAGCTTGCACTTGCGCACGCTTTATTAACTTCTTCTTCACTTGCCTTGGGTCATACAGTCTACTCGCAAAGTTGGTAGTAAACAGTTAGATGGCACCGCGAGGAATACATGCATAGTTGGCCAGTGAATTCCACAAGCTAGCAGGGTGGCGCTGGAATAGGGACCCTTTTTGGATTTGATGCGGATGGTGTGACACCGCGGTGTTTTGCGAAGACCGGCCAAACTGCCTCATTGATGAATCTGAGGTTCCCACTGGATGGCACGAATGGGCAGCGGGCCCAGGGACTAAAGCGATGAAATGAATGAAGAGGTGGTTTCATGGCGCATGGCGCGGGTGCAATGCCAGTCATAATGAAACGATGATCCGTCGTGCTGCGCTGGTCTCCCGGTTTGTCCATTTCGGTTTGCACAGAGATTCCAGTCACCTGTTCTCACTCACACCTGATCCAATTTGGACTCACGAAACTTGGCTCAGCAAGCAGTAGTTGAGTCTCGTGCGTCACCCATTTAGGGGATGCAGTATTCATGGCAGGCATTTTGCCCTACGCTTTTTTGTTGGCAGTGAGCCAGTGGTTTGCTGACAGCACGTTTATTTGCAGAGAAGATTGGCCCTATGGCTTCAGTCAGGACTTGGCATAAGCTTTGAATCTACACGTGCTTTGAGTCTGCTTGTTCTTCCGTGTTTTTTTCTTTACAGCAACCGCAGGAGCAAGTCGCTTTCTTTGGCTACCACCACGCAGTGGGACAGTGCAAAGGTGACCCGTTCGTGATTGCCAGCACAGGGCTCGAGCAGATTGAAGCTTGGACAAGCAAAGACCATGAAGGCATCGCTTTGAGACTCAGGCCGGGCATGGCTGAACAGAAACTGTGGATGTTCAACCATGATTGGCCCAGTGCAGAAACTTGCAACCTGCGACTTCAAAAGAAAGCATGTGAGTGCAATTAGAAGAGAAGCGCCCCATACTGTACTCTCTCATGTTGTTTCTACACAGGATGCATTGCATGTTGAAAGAGTGGCGTGGCAGGTACTCTATTGGAGGTGAAGTGGCCCGCTTTGCCGGAGAACCAAACTTTTCAAGCCCCGAATCTCACTGTGACTTTGTTGGGCAGAAGCTTGATAAAGTCATTGTGTTCACCACGAAGGTTCAAAAGAATCAGACCTATCACAACACAGAGGGCAGCCCGATCACTCCGGAATCTCCATACATTCAAGGAATCGAATTTGTTCAAGATGACCAGCGCTGTTTGATTGGCAAAGACCAAGGGCTCGGCTACCACTTCTCCCCCAACTATCGCTTCCACTTGCTGGGCCTATGGGGTCGAGCGTCGACGTCGATCACTCAAATTGGGGTTTTGATGCAGCCCTTGCAACACCGAGAAGTTTGGGCAGGTCGCACCGTTTTTTTACCCGACTATGCCCAGAGTGTCGCCTACAATGAAGATGGGTCCCTGCGTTGCGCTGGTGGCACTTCAGGTCGCTTCTTTGTAGATGTCTCGCACAAAGGGATTCAAGAGCTGGGAGTCTATGCCGGTGCAGAAGGATTGATTACAGCTCTGCGCTTTCGATTTGTGGGCTCTGAGGAATACATTCGCATTGGCCAGGCTGTAGACCTCTCCAACGTTGATGAGCAATGCACACTCCATTTCAGCCCAAAGGAAGTCGCTGAGCCGAATGGGCCAAAGACCATGAGGATCATCAAGGGTTTCAATTTCTCTCATTAATACATGTAATATCATGTAATTACTTCACAAAAATTCGAGCTCATCCTGAGCAGAACAAATAGATAATACAAAATAATTTAACCTGATTGATGAGTCGAGTTTTGGCGTACATTGGTAAGTGTAGTACTTCAGAAGTGTTTGCTTCTTAGCACCTTTTGCTTCTTAGGGATTTCACAAACTCCGGCAACGTGACATTTTTGTGGCGGGTGGTGGCACGATCGTCAAATATGTCCTGCTGTTAAAAAGTAATCTTTTTCAATTGACGCACCAATATGCATATAGGTGTTGGTTTGACCCATCCAAGATTCTTGGAGAGATGGAGAGTGGAGTGTCGTGTGTGCGTGTGTGTGTGTGTGTGTGTGTTTGTGTCTGTCAAATTTTCAAAGGGCTCGCAGAATCGATCTTTCGAGTTCGTTCCAACTCTATGAATATGCAGCTGAACCGTGAATGTGCAGCTGAACCAGCAGCGGGGGAACTGGGCACTCTGTGACTGACCCAGTTCAACGAAGCTAGCCTGTGCACTTTGTGACTGACCCAGTTCAACGAAGCTAGGTCACAGAATGGGATATTCGGACTGATCATCCGAACGTGCCTGCTGATGACAACACTCCAATCTTCCGGCGCTGTTTCTTGGTTTCATGGTTGTTGCATGCTATTCCCCCAAACCACTCTCCAGCAGATGTGCAGCAGCTTTGCGGCAGAATCTCGCGCAGTTCAACCAATTATGTTAAAACACCTTCACATCGACTGACCCAGCGATCTTGCGGTTCCTGCATTCCTTTCTCCGTGGATTATCTCACTGAATGAAACCTTGTCGAAGTGTGAACTGCTGCGCTTTCCCACTCGGGTGCGTAGGGGCGCTGAAGCCACGCGGGACTGCCACTAATTAACAGCTTTTCGTGTTGTGCACTGGATTGCCGCTAACAGCTCCATCGGTTTTCATGAACCAACTGCAATTATGCCGCCGGGCCCACTGTTTTTCCATCGGATTCTGAGTGCTTGATCGAGTCAAGGGCTAAGTTTTCAAGTCAAGGGCTAAGTATTCACTAGATGTAGGACCTACATAATTTCCAAGCTGTCTACTGGGCAGTTACCTTATTCTTAGCGCATTCGCAACTGCGCTTGATCGGGGCAACAAAGGACCCTGATAATCGAATTCAATCAGCCGTGCCGCTGAAGCAGCCGCGCCGCTGAATCTACTGAGTTGAGCTGCTTTCCTTCCTTTTTCGTTCTTTCTATGTCTTTCGTTCGTTGCTAAAGGCTTTTTAGGTGCTAAATGATGCTTTTTAGTCAAGTGAAGTGTACGCCAGACACGGCTTTTCACCTGCGCAGTGCCGCCGCGCTGCCGAGCTGCTGAGCGCCGTCTACACCAAGCCACACACTGCAAACATGCCTACAACCTTTTCCCTTTCCCTTCCATACGAGGGGTGCCTGGGCCTTTCACTGTGCAGCTGGCAACCAACACCAACCATCCATGTTCTCCTGCCAGGTAAGCGCCAAAACGATCCAAGTCCTCCAAGAAAACATTCAAGCGCCAGCTGATTCTCTTCATTAGCAACTGTCCGGATCAGTGAACTCACAGCCACAATCCTTCTAGTTCGCTCACCCCTTTTGTGATTCACCACCAAGGCGTGAATGTCTCTTCGTGTGTCTCCCGACGGCTCATGTGACAAAAACCAGGCATGCAGCAGTCAGGCCCTTTAGTCAAAAGCGCCAGAAGGTCGGCTGCCTGTGTCAAACCCTGTTTCACGCAGAATCAATCTTTCGAGTTCGTTCCAACTCTATGGATATGCCGCTGAACCAGCAGCGGGGGAACTGTGCACTTTGTGACTGACCCAGTTCAACGAAGCTAGGTCACAGAATGGGATATTCGGACTGATCATCCGAACGTGCCTGCTGATGACAACACTCCAATCTTCCGGTGCTGTTTCTTGGCTTCATGGTTGTTGCATGCTATTCCCCCAAACCACTCTCCAGCAGATGTGCAGCAGCTTTGCGGCAGAGCCTTGCGCAGTTCAAACAATTTTGTTGAAACACCTTCACATCGACTGACCCAGCGATCTTGGCGGTTCCTGCATTCCTTTCTCCGTGGATTATCTCACTGACTGAAACCTTGTCGAAGTGTGTGTGTGTGTGTATGTGTACTCCTTGGAATCACAGGGATCCTATCGGATTGTTCTCACTTTTGGAGTTTTTGAGTTTTTCAGCAGGGGGACCATCCATGTACTGTGAGCGATGGTCCAACGAAGCGGCCACAGTACATGCGGATATCTGGCCTGATCAGCCAGACGTACCTGCAATTCCTTTCGAATGGCATGAGGCTAAGCCCAGAACCTCCAAGACATGACACTGCACGTCGCTGCACAGTCACGCACGGAACGCCGTCACTCTGTCGGATCGGTTTCGCCTTACGAGTTTGGCCCCCTCTCCGTTTGAAGACCCCGAGGCACCTGTGGTTCTTATTCGTACTCTTAGGAAATGGAACCCTAGGCCGGCGTGTGGCACCGCTTTCAGTTCCGTACACATATCTTACGCGTGTTTGGCCTCGTGCCAACCCGGGATCGAGCCCGCAGAGTGCCTCCCGTAGACCCGTCGAACGGGGGTTTGTCCATGTTCCCCGGCTCTGGGAACGCAGATGTCCGCAGCGGACAGTAGCTGGCTTATGCCATAAGAAGTTGGATGTTTGTCTCATTTTTGGAATTCCAAGTTGGCTCATGCCCTTACGTGACCGCAGCGGTCAAAGCAGCCAGCCATTTTGGCACGGCGTACGCCTAGGTTCTCTAATGAGGTTCTCCCGTCCCCTCCATTTGGTTCCCCTTTTCATTCTTTCCCCTTCACACACCTCTTTCTCTTCTTTCTTTTCATGTCTTCCCTTGCTTCATGTCCTTTCATCTCACTCCTCTCTTTCTTTTGCGCGCACAACGGTCTGGGCCTTAGTCTGTACGCGCACATCTACTTGCACACTCAGGTTTTAGGTCGCCCAGGTCTCGACAATGAGGTGGGTTTCATCGGTTGTCCCTGTGCACTTGGTTTCTCTTTCATCGCAACCACACACACTTTTGTCTCCGTCTCGTCCTCCTTCTCATGTCTTCACCCTTTTGTCCTTGAGGCGCGCACATTTGCACTTTCGTCCTAGCCTTAATTTGTGCCTCCCTTTGGGGAGGCGTGTGTGTGTACCCCTTGGAATCACAGGGATCCTTTCGGACTGTTCTCACTTTTGAATTTTTGATCTTTTCGGCAGGGGGACCATCCATGTACTGTGAGCGATGGTCCAACGAAGCGGCCACATTACATGCGGATATCTGGCCTGATCAGCCAGACGTACCTGCAATTCCTTTCGGCATGAGGCTAAGCCCAGAACCTCCAAGACATGACACTGCACGTCGCTGCAGTCACGCACGGAACGCCGTCACTCTGTCGGATCGGTTTCGCCTTACGAGTTTGGCCCCTTCTCCGTTTGAAGACCCCGAGGCACCTGTGGTTCTTATTCGTACTCTTAGGAAATGGAACCCTAGGCCGGCGTGTGGCACCGCTTTCAGTTCCGTACACAAATCTTACGTGCGTTCTCATGTTTTCATTGTTTTTCACAAGCCGTGTCACTTATATATTACGGCCCAGCTCCGGGCATGGTACGCCCAGGTCTTAGTCTCGTTGCGGCTGTTCCAGCATCCCACCTGGGACTTCTTCGGGCGCTTGGAGCTTCAAACATCAAACGGTCAGAGCTGCGAAGCGGGGGAAGGGGATCCCAACCGGAGCATCGCACTGGAGGGCTCACAAAACAACACTGCGCTCTTGGGCTTTTGGGGCACCCAAGGTGATGCCATTGACTCTCGGCATCTCTTGGCAGGCTTGGGAGAAAATGAGGACCACACAGTGGATTTTGGATGATAATAGTAGCATTTGTTCAACTCTGAGTTGAAGTCGAGCTTTCTGTGTTGGCATTATCGTAGAATGTGTTTGATTTTGCTGTTCCGCTCGAGCATCAGCCTTGTTAGATGTACATGATGGGCTCGGCTGGGGGCCTACTTACACGAGCCATGGGGAGCACCAGTGGAAAAGGTCCTGCCGAGGGTTTTGCGCCACTGGGAGAACCTGATGAGGCCTTAACAAAGGCCTGTTCCTGTGAGGTGCTGAACACGACGAAAGGACTCTTGCGTGGGAAATGGGGCGACTTCCAGGCAGACGCGTTCTACAGACCATTTCCAGGCTCTGACATGGTCAGGGTGATCCGCCATATTTTGATAACCCTCCTGGGCATTGAAAAATATGCTCAGAGAGACGGAGAGACACTAGAGCATGTGGAAGAGTTGGGGGAAGGCAGTTACGCAAAGGTTTATGGGCTCGGTCCAGTTGCTGCAAAGATCATCAGCGACAGTGAGCGACCCTGGGTTCATAAGGCTGCCATCGGCAACAGCCTCCTGGCAGATCGCGAGGGCTTTGGCCCGGCAATTTTTGGTCATGGCCGCGTACAGCAGGTCCTTGGAGGGCATTTTGCGGGAACGGTCATTTTCATGGAGCGCCTGGAGGCCTTTACTTCCGAGTGGTCCAAGGTGGATGTTGATGCCTTGTTGCAGCAGGTGATGCTGATGCGGCGATTTGGGTTCCACAATGACCTCAAACTGCCCAATGTCCTTCGACGACCAGATGGGAGACCTGTTCTGATTGATTTTGATTTGCTCTCACAGTGGTCCGTACAAGTGGCAGTTTCCTCCAGCTGCATTGAGCACAACTTCCAGTCACAGTTGGAGTCGGCTGGGGAGTTGTGCATTGAATCCTTCAGAGAGTATTATGACCTGTTTGTATTTTCGTTGACCCTTGAGGATGGATTTTTATATCGAAGCCTCCTCGCTCGGCTTTGTGAGCTTTGGAGACACCTCGAGGAACCTGTGCTGAAACCACTGTTGTCCTTGGGCGAAAGCAAACTCTCCGAGATTCCTTTTGAGGTGTTGATCCGAGTGCCTTTGAGGGGCGTCTCTGTTTGCCTTTTGGACTTACGTGGCAATCTCTTTGCACATCAGTCAGAAGGTGTCGAGGAATGTTCGAAGCTGCCTCAGCTTGTAAGGTCGAATGGGGTATACTGGCCAGCTGATCCGGTGACCTGAGCTCCAGGGCCCTCGACACAGCCACTTGGGGCTCCTCGTACAGGCTTGTATACTGTGCTCTGGCAGACTTTTTGCCTGGAACTTGAAGATGATTGCGCGTGAAGATGTGGTCCTGGTGCGAGGTTAGTTTCACTGGCTCAATCCCGCGGAATTAAGAGTGATATTTTTTCATTGAGTATGACAGCAGCGAATGAGCGTGTAATCCGTGGCAGTCTTTGATAGTCAGGTGTGTGTTTATCTTTACATGAACCACATAGATTCTTTGAGCTGCACTCACCAGATTACAAGATATTACAAGTAGCAATTTTATTCCTACAGTATCATACACATGCAGGAGCAGTACAATGTAAGGGAATTTCCGGGACACTGTCGGATAATTGGAAATGTACATGAGTACACTCACCAGGAGTTTGGTGTGGTCACACACCAATCATGGTGAGCTTGCTTACCCAACAAAGAGAGTCACACCTTCCAAGATATGTTGTGGATGAATTTGATCATTTTGTGCATGTAGAAAGCACTTTTACGGACAACACTGCTGGTGGCAATTCAGCACCAAGGACTGCCTTGGCGCACTGGTTGGAAACACGACCTCTATGTTGACCGACCCTGACCCTGGCACAATTGCTTTGGACGCCTACAATGCATTGATAGCCGTCTTTGCTGGAGCTGTGCTGGTAAGCGCTGGTCTTGTGAGGGGCTCATGGTGCGAAGGGGAAATACTTCTGAACTATTTTCAACTAATGGGCAAATTTAGGATCGAATTGTTAAGACATGTCAGCATCAGAATCACGGAGAACCAGAGACATTTGACATGCTGGATGATGTGTTACACATAGAAGGCCACTTGCATCCACGTGCAAATTTGAAAGTCTGACAAATCATGTGCTCCATTCAATGATGTTTTGAAGATGTTTGAAGGATTTGGCGCACAAGTGCAAGGCGCAAACATCACTAGTCTCAGGCGAGAGTGCCTCACACATACATCAGGTCCTATGGTTTCGACACCGTCACGACCGCGCCTCTCGCTTGCAGAAGCTGGGGCGTTTGCAACGCAGCGTGAGCAAACTGGAGGATGGCAGCGCGTGTTTTGGGCAACCAAGTTTGCTCAAAGAATGCTTGAAGAAAGACAAAGTCCATTGCACAAGTTGGCTTCAATGCTCAAACATGGTCAACCATCGTCATGACACTTGCATACTTGCACAAACCGATGGCCAGGACATTCATCAGGAGTTGGACCGCACTAACTACCAATGCCTTGCATGGCTACTTGGCCGTGCCACTAATGCAATCGATGCAATCGGTTGGCCCCGACCCGTTTGGATCCACAAAGCCGCAAAGTGGCATAAGCTTCCCAAGCACTTCAACAACAGTTCAAGCTCGTTGGAGCTTTGTCCCGACGACTAGGGTTGCCAAATGAATGCCAACGGGAGCATATGTGAGCATGCGTGACAAGTTTCGCCCGTGAGGGTGAGTTCCAGGCATCAAGTATGCAAGTACAATTGGTCAAGCATTGCTTTACACAAACCTGGGACTCAACATGGAGTGTAGTTCATGATGCTTGGTTGGCCAGCACGGACTATCCATATATCACACTGCCATTGCCATGAGTTAAAGATCTCTGAGGCTTTTGTCTTTCTGGGCAGCTGCCCGGAAGCGGCGAGCGCACCGCTTGCTGCAGGAGGCAGCTGCGAGCGCCGCTGGTGGGCCAGTCTTTTGGGGCCTGACAGAGCCATGTCTGGGCCTAGTGCCATTGAGTGCCCCCAAAATGGCCAATTCCCGATATTGAAATGCTTTCTTTGTGCCCCGCTCTTTCTGTTTTAAAGAAAACCTCAGATCACTTCCTTCTATTCCTTGCACCAAGTTGCGACAAACTTCGGGAATGGAACACAAGTCGGCCGTTGAGGGATGGCAGGTCCTCGCTGGAGTTGTTTGAGCTTTCAGTACGGTTGTTCAGGTCAACGTGGTCAGTTCTGGGTTTCACTTGTTGTGGCCAAGGTGATGCAGCTTTCTGAGTTCTACCAGCAGCATGATGCCTATTTAATAGACTACTGCTGCGACCACGTGCTGTCACATGCTGGATTTGAGCATGAAACTTGGTCAGGAAACTCACTAGGGTGGTGTTGAACATTCTCCAATACATGTCCTGTGGTTCCGCTCTTGCCACGTTTGCCCGGATAGATACATCGGGGCTGCTGTGAGGTATGCTTGAGGAACCCTTGCCCTCATCGTCATGGAAGTTGCATATTTCGACAACCTGCCTTGGCAGAAGATGTGTAGCTTGGATTGAATCCTGCAGTTGCAGATGCCAGCCTGCATGGCACTGCATGGGCAGGTAATCGTAATATACTGTATGTATGTAATGTAATGTAATGTAATGTAATGTAATGTAATGTAATGTAATGTAATGTA
>CAXAMN010026006.1:105192-133860 GCA_963970005.1 Durusdinium trenchii
TAATGTAATGTAATGTAATGTAATGTAATGTAATGTAATGTAATGTATGTATGTATGTATGTATGTATGTATTTTTCTCCTGAAGTTGAAAGTGCGGGGGTTGGCTCCATTGGCCGGTCGTTCTATGGCGGCTCTGCTGGCCTCATGGTCTCAGAAGTAATCGACGTTGATTTCCGGGTCATGGGCCTGCTCGTTCTCCTCCTCTGCTTCTTCATTGCTCGAGGGCATCGCTTCATCAGCAGCGTGTGGAGTCACGGCCGAGAATCGGAGCTTCTTGGGCACTGGTGGTGAGAGTTCTTCCGTGCCGTGTGAAGCAGGTGCTAAAGGAACCGGCTTTGGCTGGGTTTCATGGCCGGTGTTGTGACCTGTGGTGGCCGGTGGTGCCTCTGCAGCTGAGCTGTGCTTGGGCTCTTGTGGCTCTGTCAGCCCTTGGCTGGAGGGACTTGCTTGACTGAAGAAATGCGCAAGAGTGGGCGAGGTCGGTTTGTGACCTTTGCACTCTCTCTGGAGCCCTTTTGTGAGAATCAGGCGGTCTTGTGCATCTAGGTGGGTGTGTAGTCCACATCCTTTGCATTGGATGCCCTTGCCGATCTGCCACAAGGTGTGTGTCCCATGGGCGGTGTGCTCCTGGGAGAAGGGTGCATCAATGCACGTGCTGTTCAGGAACTGATTGAACAGCTCTTCATTGGCCCTTTTGTGGATGGCTTGGTTGCATTTGGTGCACTTCAGGTATCCAGTGGTTTCCTGGAAGTGGTGAATCTCTGGCGTGGTTGGATGTTCATGCTGGAGCTGAAGTAGAGAGGCAATGCGGCTCGCTCGGGTTGGTTTCTTCCCCACTGCTCTACCAGGTGGTAAGTCTGGTTCCGGGGCGGGAGCTGTGAGTTGCGCACAGTCTTCCTGGAGCCGTTCTTCAATCATGGAAGCAGCCAATCCCTGATGAACTCGGGTTTGGCAAGTGTGACACTGGTAGCCGCTGCGGTGGGCCTTCCATTGGTGTTTGCCCGGTTGCCATGGCTGCTGGCACTGGGCGATGAGGTTCTTTTTCCTCTGTTTGGTCTTGTGGCCAACAGCTCGGCCAGGTTTGGTGTGCAGGTAGTGGTCCTTGTCGTCGTAGATTTTGGCCAATCGAGCGGCGGCATGTTTGTAAATCTCAAGGTGGTCTTGGTCGAGGATGCGCTGCCAGGCTTCTTTGTCTGGGTTGTGGATGCTGGTTGCCCGCTCCCATGCCGCCAGGGCTGCGTCCCTTTGTCTCTGGCGTAAATGGGGTTCATTTCCGGGGGCGTCCGGGGTCTTGTGGTTCTTGTGGATGTAGAGGGGTGTGATCAGAGTGAAGTACTCTGCAGGTTGCCCCTGGACCAGATCATGGAAGCCCTTCCTCTTAGCCGGGTTGGTCCAAGCTTCCCAGACCGAGCTCACCTGGACAATCACCCTGGTTGGTGTCTGGATGAATTGGGCTAAGGTGAGGAGCCCTTGGAAGATGGCCCTGGCTTTCGTTTGTGGTCCCCTCGCCATGCCAGTGATGGTGCCTTTTCGTTGTAGGGCTCCCAGCGAGTAGCCGTGAATGCAGAGGGCGTAGATCCATGCTTGGGCTCTTTTGTCTCCGGAGGTGGGAGTGGCATCAACTGTGACTGAGAGTCCTTGCCACGGTTGGAGTGGAAGTGGTTCAAGGGACTGCCAACAGCCATGTCCTTCCAGTTCCAGTGGTCGATGGAGATGATCTTGTGGTTCTTTTGGTATCCACCCGTATGCCCAGAGGGGTTCTTCCAGCGGATCGTGCAACCTTTCGGTCCAGGGCACTGGAAGTGGCTGGTGCTTTTGGTTGTGGTGCCATTTGCAAAGCCACAGGATGTGTTTCGGTGTTGCTGGAACTTGACATAATGGACACTGTTTGGTGGCAGTGTCATCCTTGAAACGGATGGCAGCTTGGTTCCAAGTGCGGATGTGGTTGGCCTGGACCTTGCTGATGTGTTTGTTGACTTTGGATGCCGTGGTCCAGTCAATCCCGCTGACAAGGGTTTGACAGTTGCGTCTGCTGGCAAAGCGATGCTGCCGCTGTTGTTTGGCCTCAGCTTGGAGAAGCTCCTCAACCTGCCACCATGGTTGGCGAAGATCAATGTGGGCTTCAGTCATGAAGGCAGTCTCATTCCGGCGCCATTCATAAAGGCTCTCAGTGTGCCACCCCCATTCTTTGAGATAGGCCAGTGTCGCGGCCATGGGCCCTTTGACGTGGTACCAATGGTACTGCTGTTGCCGGAGCTGAGATTGCAGGTCCATCCATGCCCGTTCAACATGGGGTAGGTGTTCCGTGGGCCAGTGTGTGATGAGGGCGTGGAGGGCCTGGACATGTTGGATGACCACTTGGTCTGCAGGGTCCAGGTATTTGGTCTGGTTCTGGTCGTAGATAACGTCAGAGAGTCCTCCGGAATGAAGGCCAAGATGGGTAGCCAGAGCCTGCCGGAGGGCCTGCCTGTAGCGAGGAGCCAGTCCCTGGCCTTCGACTCCCCACAAAGCAACAGGTTGGATGCCTCCTTGATGGAGCCGTAGCCTGGTACGGAGATTGGGGAGCCGCAATGTGCGCAGCTTGATGCGACGCTCCTTGTTCTTCTTGAACCGGTTCTGGAGGGTGCTGATGCGGCGTCTCCGACCAGCTTGGTGATCTATCCCAAGATCTCGCATGACCGATTGGATAGGAGGATCTTCAAGGCCAAGGAGTTTGGCCAATGCTTTGTGGGTGGCTCTGTCAGTGACTATAAATGCGGTTTTGTGGTTGTTGACTTTGAGGCCAGCTTCAGTGAGTTGCGACCGCAGTTCATGCCAGGCCTGCACGATGCGGGTGGCCAGCGTCTCAGGATTGGAATGGCTGCCATCAAAGCCAATGTCATCGACCCATCCATTGAGGTGCAAGTCTGGATGTTTGGCTTGGAAGGGGCTGAGGATTGGTTGGAGGAAGGCTTTTGCCAACAGTGGAGCCTGAGGGCAACCTGCAGCAACCCCATGGGTGACATGGAACCAATGGCTGAGCTCGGCATCTGCCAGCACTGCTTTGGGCCCTGTGTAGACCTGCATCGCGAACTCCAGTGCTAGTGGTGGGTAATCCAGTGCTTGTGCCACTGACTGGAGCTTCGTGAGGTTGATAGTGTCATAGAAAGTGCTCATGTCCAAAAGGACGGTGATGCCGTGTTGTGCCAGTGTTTTGTTGCTTTCTTGTCGGAGTAGCCTTTCGAGAGCAACATGGAGTGCAGTCGCGCCAGGGCGTGCTCTGTCATAGTTCATGGATGGAGGCAAGTTGAGTTGCCAGCTGTCAAGTATGCTCTTGCGGAGCCGGCACCAGGTGCGGTAAAGGACGCTGGTGAGGGTGATTGGGCGCTCCACCTTCTCGTTTTTGGCCAACATCACAACCAGGCTCATCTGGAGTTGGGTTGGCATTGTGGCTGCTTTCTCCATGTCCTGGAGTAGTTGGAGCAAAGTTGGCAATGCCTGAGGTGGTGTGTTCCTCAGGAGCTGTGTGCTGATGGCATCGGGTCCACAGGCTCGGTCAGGTAGTTGTTTGAGGGCCCGGGCCAAGTGGCCTATCGTGAGTGGCGGTAGTTGGGCAGCTTGTCGTTGGGCACTGGCCTGGATAGAGTCCCTGACCAGGGGTTGGTTGTCATGGGGTTGGTGCCAGTCTTGGAGCCGATGCCTCATTCGGTCGGCCATTGGGATATCGCGGTATGGCCGTTGCCAAGCGAGCTCACTAGCTTTGAGGTTCCTGAACAGCCCTCGAAGGCCTTTGGCTTCGCCTTGACGGATCCAGGCAGCGTATTGTAGTTGACCCTCTGTTCTGGATTGCTCAAGGGCCTGGGTGAGCTGATGTTGGATGGTGTGTTGCATGAGCTCCAGCGTGCGGGGATCCTGGTGGTGGTGCCAGTGCTGTGTCATGTCCAGAAATTGGGCCCAAGCTGGTTCTCCCATCCAGTGCTTGGGTGCCGATTCGGTTGCTTTGATGAAACCTTTGATGGTGCCATGGGATGGGTGTTCGTGATGCTGGATGTGGTTCAAGCGTACCTGGAGCTGTTCCCAATAGGCGGGCTTCCCTTTCTTCCACATTGGACCTGCTTTGGTCGATGTGAGGGGTTTGTACTCCGCTTGGAGGTTGGAGGCACGCCCTTGAGGTGCCCAGGGGTGCTGTTGTAGAAGATATTGTTCAGTGACGGAGACCCAATCTGCAAGTTGCTTTGCCGATTGATTGGGCATGGTGTCATAGAGCAAGACGTCCTCGACATGTGTGACGTATGTGGTCCATGGTCGAAACCCGGGATTTGGCCTGTCTGGGAGTGCCGGGAAGGTGCGCAACTGGTTGTAATTCCTGAAGTCATCTGGCAGTTCAAAAGCATAGGTGACCAGACAATGTGGCCGCCAGGGGACTGCCCACTCCGTTGACATTGAAGTAAGAGGGGCCAGCTGGTTGTGGATCAAGGCATAGTCCAGCACGTTGCCATTGAGGAGGGTAGCATCTGGCGCCAATCTGCCAGTGGAATTTGGATCCCAGGACGGTCCCTTGGAATTGGCTTGGGTGGCTGTTCCAATCTCCCAAAAGGATGTACTGTCTATTGGATGCTTCGACCAGAGCCAAGAGTCGCCCAAGGAGTTTGGAGTTGGTGGGTCCTTGGATTGTCTCGTTGGTCTTGAAGTAGACAGCGATGACGAGAATGGACCTGGCTTTGGCTTCCCAAAGAAAGGCTTGGTACCCACATCCTTCGATGTGGTAGTTCTCCAGCTGAGTGACTCCATGGTGGTTTGAGTGGAGGATGAGGATGCCTCCATGATTACCATCATTGGTACGGTTTGTGTGGGCTGGCAGGCCGAAAGCATGTTTGCCTCTGACTTCAAAGTATTGGCACATGGTGTTGTGTTTCTGCTTGTCCAGGTGTGTCTCCACCATGGTGTGGATGTCATTGTCTCTGCTCCATAGCCAGTCGAGAGTGTGCCGACCAAAAGTGGTGATGTTGGCTACATGGAGCTTCATACTGTCCTGTGTGTGCCTGGCCTTTTTGGGCGGTGTGCCGTGCATTGGTGGTTCGTAGTCTGGAGTTTCTGGCTGTGGCAAAGCCCTCTGGATCTGTCTCGGCGTGACGAATGCCGTTGTTTCGACAGCCCAGATTTGAACTATCTGGCCGGCAAGTTGGGGCGTCAAAAAGGGGAGCACTGTTGGATGGCCACCGTCATCAGCAATCCACATCAAATCCCTGTAGACAAGAATGGTGAAGTAGTGGCCGCTGTCATGGGTGGGTCCTCTGTGGCAGATGTACGCGATCGGTGTGTACTCTGCGCTAGCCCTGGAGAAACCGTCCAAAGATCTGGGGACTGTGAAGGCGCCATGAGGGTTGAGGGCTCTTTTGTGCTTGGTCAGGACCCCGTCATAGGTGACTGCTCGGTTGATGTGGGCTACCAGGACGGTCTTGTCATCGCCAAGGAATTGGCCTAGCCCTTGGTTGGCCCAGTTGTTCATGAGCTCTTGCCAAGTGATTTCATCCAGAAATTCATCGGGATAGTCCACAATGAGCGGTAGCTGCACATGTTCGGCCAAGTAGCCTTGTTCTTTGATCTCAGAGTACCTGTACTGCATCACTCTGGTCTGGGATTTGATCCAGAGGGTGTTGACAAAGTGTGGCATCACCTTCAAGGTTCAGATCGTGTTGTTTCCAGAGATCATCCAGTCCTGGAAGGGCCTTGATGTCAACCGCCTCATTGAGCTCCAGTGAGGTTTGTACTGCATCTTTGACTGTGCCCCAAGGTTCGAGATTGAACTCGGCCAGATAGGCGCACATCCAGCAAAATGCTCTCCAGGGAGCATTGGCGTAGCAGCGGGTGCTTGGATTGCCGATGATCATCGTCAAGTTCTGGAGGATGAGATCGGTAGTTGAGGCATATTCATGGTGGCTCATGTCCTTAGTGCCACGGTCAGTGGAGGAGGTCGTCTCCAAAGAAGTGGAGTAGGTGCCACCTGTCAAGTTCACGAAAGGTTGGCCATTGCCGCAAAGGGAGGTCGAGTCAAAACAGTAGTATTGTCTGGTGCTGTCTTGGGATCAGATCCCACTGGTGTGTGGCATGATTGCTGTTCCCCTGCAATCGAAAACCCTGAAAAGGATTGAGCAAAAGGGCTCCAAGTTGATTTGTCCCCATCAAGTTGGAGGTGCATAAGAAAGTGTCGTGACTCCGGAGTAATGGACTCTTTGGTGTTCATGTCCGTTGTCTGTGCAACTGGTGATGTTGCTGTTGAGCCGAGGCCAGCGCGGCAAACCGGTGAAGAAGGTGTTGCCATGCTCCGTGGCTCAAATGCTTGCAAAAGTTCGTCTGGTTCTTGGAAATCCCCATGTGAATTTTCAGTCCCGTCCCATGACCACGAGTCATCATCAGGCAACGGAAAATTCCACCCCGATGAGGCTTCATGAGCTGGAGTGTTACCCGCAATGTCCAGGGGTAAGCGGTCCAGGGCCATCAGTTTTGCGCCTCTTGGTGGGGTCCTCAGAGTCAGATCCGGAGCGCTTGAGAAGACCGTGGAGTTGAGTCTTTTGCTCTTCGGCCAAGGCAATCCCTAAGTTGTGCACGAAGGACTCAACTGCCATGGGGATTTGCTCGGGCTCAGTCATGGTGTCTGACAGCTCGCCCGGCGTGGGCGTTTGGTTCACCGCTTTCATGTAGTCCTGGGAGAGTTGCTGCAAGGCTTTTTGCCCTTCTGCTAGCTTCCCTTGCAGGGCCTGCATGTCAGCTAACAAGGTGGCGTAGTGGGCCTTCACGCCATCAATCTTGTCCTGGAGCTGGTTTTTCCTGATTGACAGGGTTTTCAGTTCCGTGACCTGGCCTTTGAGCTTCGTCGCAATGTCTTTCTCGGTGCAAGGTTCAGGTGCCGTAAGCTTGGTGACAATCTGCTGCACCTGGGTTGGGAGTGACTCCATGTGCGACTTGAGGATGTCAGTGAGCTCTGGCTCCTCCGGCTTAGCCGGCCAGCTGGTGGCCAGAACCTTGGACTTTTTCAATGGTTTGACGCGTCCAAGTCCTGGTGGAGGCTCTGGTCCTGTCTGCCGTGCTTTTGAGGTAGGCCGTCCATAGCCCTTGCCCTTGCCTGTGCCTCCGGTGGCGGTTGGCCACCAGTTGCCGCAGCGTCTGCATTTGGTGTTGGGTTTGACCCTGTCAGTCCATATCCAGTTGTAGCAATCCTGTCTGGAACAGGTCATGTAGGCTCTGCCCCATTGTGGCGTCATACTCCTGGATCTGGAGGAGTACAGAAACGTCCAAGTAGACAAGGAAAGGGGCAGACTGGGTGGCACCGAACGCGATCAGGCCAGTGGAGATCGCAGAGTTGTAGCCCAGTCACCAGAGGACCCTCCAAAAGGTAGCCAAGCGAGCCCTGCCAGGCACCGTAGAGGATGTCAGGAGAGTGCTCGATGAAGTCGAAAATGGCGGGCAAAGAATGTGTTGTACACGGTCTTGCCCAGGATCGAGGTGTGGAGGTAACCGGGTGATATGTTCGTAGCGAGTAGGGTTGTCCACACTAGGGCGGTTTCAGGGGACGCCCTTGAGCACTCGTCTTGAGCCATGTATGTGGGTATGTATGTATGTATGTATTGTGAATTTCGAACCTTTCGGTCACTGAGGAACCAGTCTTGACCCACTCAGGTGTGTTCACGTCCGAAGCCACGAGTGTGCGAGGCCGCAAGGGTGGTGTAGGGTGGGTCACCCGTGACCTGAGCCATAGAAGCAGTGAGGACACTGCAGGGCGAGGCGCCCGACCGTTCGTACCAACCCTCAGGTGAGCTGTGAGTGGAAAACGCACGCGGCTGTGCGAGGGGAGGAGGATCTTTTGTTGCTACCTTTGTGTCAATCACATTGGTAGCGAAGCTACCGCTAAAGCTCCAGACAACACCTGACCCTTGTGCTTGGTTGTTGTTGACTGCGTGGTTGAGTCGGTGAATACGTTGTTTGGCCGCAAGGCAGTCGACAGGTTGCACATTGTCTTGGTGGTGTTGTCACAGAGTTGTTGAGCTGCGGTTTCCAGGGAGGAAACAGCCCAATGCCACCGGAAGGTGGTTCAGCTGGCTCCAGTTCCTCCACAGGAGGTTTGAGCAATCTCCCATGGAGCCAGGTTCCATCTTTCAAGCCTGGTAGACGGACCTCACTGAATGGTCACGGAAAGTAGAGTTCCTGGCATCACTATGGCCTCCAGAGCAACTACACCTGCTTGCCCCACGAGTTGCATTGCAATGTGAGGGATCAGCCTTTCAGCGAGTTGCCAGACTGGACCCAAAGAAGCTGCGTGTTGGAAACTTGGAGGGAGTGAAGGCCATCGTGGAGGCCCTTGGAGGGATTTGGGGAAAATCCCG
The DNA here is from genome assembly GCA_963970005.1 of Durusdinium trenchii. NCBI lineage: Eukaryota > Dinophyceae > Suessiales > Symbiodiniaceae > Durusdinium > Durusdinium trenchii. The sequence goes on from CAXAMN010026006.1 coordinate 113,553, forward strand.
ATTGGAGGACAAGTTTGAAAGGTTTGAGCGTGCAATCTACAGCACAGTCCAAAGAGCCGACGAGACCCATGAGAGCTATCTAGCTCGGCACGATCATCAATTCGAAGAGTTGCTGAGCATGAAGGTCGGCATGGACGAGTTTCGTGCATACATCTTGCTTCGCAACTCAGCCCTGAGCTCAGAAGACAAGAAGAGACTGATTGTTGAATCGCAGGGTTCACTGGAGTACAGAGAGGTGGTATCCAATCTGAAGCTCCTGGGGAGTCGATTCTTCCATGAGGTCCACTCCAGCGGAAAGCAGAACAATCCAAGGACCAAAACCTATGAGGCCAATGCGTTCATTGCCCAAGAAGCTGATGGTCACGACCAAGCGCCCGACGAGCCCACCTACAATCTCGATGATTGGACCGAGGAAGAATGGATTGAGAGTCTTGCAAATGATGGTGACGAGGACGCCGCCATGATCATGGAGTATGAATCCACAATGTTGGATGCAGTGCAAGACAACGAAGATCTAGCATTGATACAATCATCATACATGGATGCCCGTCGCCGCCTGTCAGAGCGCTTCAAAAGCCGTGGGTTCTGGCCAACAAGTCAGAACAAAGGCAAAGGAAAAGGGAAAGGGGGTGAAAAAGGAAAGCGATCCCCCTACTCCTCAAAGTTTTCTGGCAATAGAAAGAGCTTCCAGCAGAGGATCATGGAGAGCAGCTGCAGGATTTGTGGCCGAAAAGGCCACTGGAAGGCTGAATGCCCGCAACGTGGATCTCAGTCGGTCCCATCGACAGCTGTTGCTCCTACACTGGTGACAGTGAATGATGAGCAGGACGCGCTGCCACTGGAGTTCATGGATTTGCCAGAGCTGACCAAAGAGACGCTCAACGCCACTCAAGAGAATACGAAACAAGTTTTGTGTGTTTGTGAATCAAGGGACACCGGTGTTCTGAGGGGTTTGTGGGAGACCAATGAAGGGGAAATCATTGATTTAGCCCACAAAGGGGAAATGATCACCGAGTGTGAGAATTTTGATGTCAGGACTAGCTTGCCAGAGAGTGCGTTTGCTAGCACCGCCCAATCACCTGAAGCCAAGTCGATGCATGACACCGAAGCCAGTGCATTCTCGAGCTTTTCAACTCGCGATGCCCTGGGAATCGTAGATACAGGTGCTACTAAGACCGTCATAGGAAGCGGTTTCGTAGCCAATCTCCTAGCCGCACTAAGGCCAGAGGTTCGGAAGCAGGTCCAAAGGTGTCGTTGTTCAGTGGTTTTTCGGTTTGGGAATCAAGGGACACTTGAAAGCAAGCATGCACTCGTTGTCCCAATCGGACTGCTGAAGCTCAAGATTGCCATAGTGCCAGGCCATACACCTTTCCTGCTGTCGAATACTCTGCTCCGAGCCATCGGAGCCACCGTAGATATAGCTGGTGAAGTGATCAAAAGCACTCTCTTGAAGCGCAATATTCCAATTCAGCTGAATGTCAAGGGTTTGTTTTTAGTTGATCTAAATGATCTGATCACACCCACCAGTCAAGATGCCGAAGCTGAACCTGCCGAGACCTTCGCCACTTTGAATTGCAAAAGCTTGCCAAGTGTCTCTGTCCAGAAGCCTGGACAAGTGCAGTCGGAAACCAAGACCATGATGAAACAGAACGTTCAGGTGAGGACAGGTCTTGTAACAAGCAGAATCCAACAGTTCGAAGCCGCCATGCCCGAATCAACAAAGACCCATACGAACACAAAGAAACCAAACGAACGTCCGAGTGTTCGCGGGGGTGAGAAAGTCTCATTCGAATCGGTTCCAGGGGGGTCCAGCCCGGTGTCATCCGTTTTGGGTTCAAGACCGGAGCTGTGCAATCACACACGTGTGATCATCCCATTCGGTCACCTGTGCCGCATCACTATCATGCCGACCTCCGAAGCAGCCGCTCTGAGTGCCCGCTTGGCACGTGTCATGGGGGAAGCAAAGAAGGAAGAAGCCCTCGATCAGCTCGAAGCCTTCAAGCTCCTATCACTGGACGAAATGGGCCAAGCCAAGATCGATTTCGGATCAGCCCATCTCGGTCGGACCTACTCGGAGATATGGGAAAAGGAGGGCAAGTATGTGAAGTGGTTCCAGGCAAGTTACCACTCGTCGAACAAGGTCAACCATCAGAAGTTCATCCACTACATCTCACTGAGGGTGACCTATGCCGAGCACCAACTGGGTCTGAACAGTCAAGACCTGCAGCCATCACCAAGTCAGAGGCCACTTCATCCGGCTCTCAAGAGCAAGGCCAAGGCCAAGCCGATTCAGGAAGTGACCCCGCAGGACTTGGCAGATCTTGCCGAGGACGAACCCTGGGAACCAGTTCAGGAGATCGAGATCCAGCCAGAGATCTACACGGAGATGGCAGCCTTCAGACCATCGAAGGTGCGATGCAGGAGATCATTGCCCACCTCCGGGCTTCATGAGCTCGTCATGGCTAGACTCCTTCGAGGAAGCTGATATACATGTATCGTCCATGTGCCAAAAAGATGTCAGTCCAGGTAAGACTCACAGTCTGCCCCATAAATTCCGTACTGGTTCAGCAAATCTCAAAGGAAGCCAGTCTAGCAAGGTGTGATCCAGTGATCTCGAACGGATGCAGCCGTCTACATTTGCTGGAAGTGTTTTGTCATGAGGCCAGTGAACTGACGAAGCAAGTCCAATTGCTGGGCGGCAGAGCCAACCGTTTTGGAAGGGCGCAGGGGGACCTCAAAACCAAGGAGGGGAGAAGTGTTCTGTTTCAAATGGTGTGGAAACAAAGACCCCGTCACATATGGTTCAGTCCCACCTGTGGACCATGGAGCGCATGGAACACGTTCAATGAAATGAGATCAATCCAATTGTGTGAACATGTTCAACGAGAGAGAGAGAGAGAGTCACACTTGTTCGAACTTGCACTAGGAGTAGTCTTGCTTCGCATGTCACGTCAGGTAGGAAACCACATGCACTGGGAGCAGCCACGAAAATCCATCATGTTCAAGACCCCACTCCTGCAAGAGCTGTATTCATATACTCAGGAAGCCAATTTCGACATGTGTCACGTAGGCCAGTTGACATGTCCAGAAACGAACAAACTCATACAAAAGGAGATGAGATGGCTGTAAGAACGACATCGCAAGAGATGTATGCCTCGTTGCATGGCCGGGTGTGTCGTCGAGATCATGAGCACAGACCCATTGCCGGATCCGTGACAACGCCTCTCGGGAGAATCACTGTCAGTAGCTACACAGAGAACTATCCAAGAAAGTTTGCAAGACAAGTAGCTAAGGTGATGTTGAAAGTGAAACATGAGCCATGGGTTACTGCCCTTGTAACCAGAGGAATAGATCAACCGAGTGAGGAAAGTGCATCCAAGCGGATCCGTGTGAGTTCTCCCATGCAGAAGTCCCAAGGTGGGCGACTGCCACCAACACCCCTGGAGCAATTGTCGAACGAGTGCAAGCGCCGCCGCATTGACGGCAAGACGGCCGAATCGCAGAGTATGAACATGTCACCTCAGAGACAACTAGAAGAAATCATCAAGGACATCCAACCAATGTTGCCAAGAGTAGGGAAGACTTTTATCACAAACCACCAAATTTTGGAGAGGCTTCAAAACATGTTCCCCGAAAAAGAAATCAAGAAAGTTCAAGCATGTAAGGGATCAGATCGAACATTGCCACCGCCAAGGGATTTGGTAAAGAATGAGGCCCCATATCGTCGTGCCATCATCGTAAGCCGAATAGGGGGGGTAATCCAAGTAGAAAAGGACTGGGAATACTGGCAAGACCTGTCTCATCGGCAGCAAGTCCGCCCAGCACGTCCCGCAAGAGTCAATATCACAATGTATGCATGTTTGCCCCAATCCAAGTCAGAAGCATCAGGTGATTCGACCGAACAGAATATGAGTCCCGAGGCAACGGGAACAAGCATCGAGCCGCAGGAGGCAACCGTCAGCCTGCCAAGTAGTGACCAAGCACCTGTCACAGAGCTGGATCCGGATCAGACCAAAGAGACAGGAGCGAGTTCGAGTCAACTCTATATGCCGAGCTTTGACCATGGCCCAAAGTTCAAGACCATATCAGCCGAAGAAAAATCGTTCCTGCTGAAATTGCATCAGAACCTAGGACACCCTCATGGTCAAAAGCTGTGTTCAATGCTGCGTCAACAGGGGTACTCACCCCGATTGTGTCAAGCTGCCATGGACCTAAGTTGTTCCGTATGTCAGATACTAAGGAACCTAAACATCAAAGACCTTCTACAATCAAACGTGAGCTAGACTTCAACGACTGTATTGGGATAGATGGTGTTGTATACACGAATCGGCCGGAACCAACTTCCACTTCTATCACATCATCGACTATGGAACAAACTACCAGGTAGCGTGTGCAAGCCCAGGTAAAAGCAGTGATGATGCAATAGACAAGGTGCTCAATGGATGGCTCCAATGGGCAGGGGCTCCGATTGAGATTCACACAGACTCAGGGACGGAATTCACATCCAAGGAATTTGTCACTTTTCTAGGCCAGTTCAACATCAAAGCAATAGTTACCCCACCAGGTGCACACTGGCAAATCGGAAAAGTAGAAAGACATGGTGGAATCCTACAGGAAATGCTCAAGAAGTATGAACAGGAACATCCAATAACGTCATACACCAACCTGCAGACAGCACTATCGCACTGCACTTCTGCCAAGAATGCACTGAGCCAGAAACAGGGATACTCCCCAGAAACTCTTGTTTTTGGAAAAGGGTCCAGAATTCCGGCATCAATCTCATCGGACGAGCAATTGCCATCGCACCTCCTGGCAGACGATGACACCCAGGAAGGAATCAGATTTCGAGAAAAGCTGGCATACCGCGAAGCTGCGCGACGAGCTTTTCACTGTGCAGACAACAGCTCTGCGTTGCGAAGAGCTGTTCTCCGGCGAAGCTGTCCTCACCGAGGATCCTATGACAGGGGAACTTGGGTGATGCTATGGAGACAGACTCCAACCCAACGGGGGTGGTTTGGTCCAGCCAGAGTCATCCAACAAGAAGGTCCCCATTGTCTTTGGTGTAATCACGCAGGAAGCTTGGTAAAGATAGCCCCTGAACATGTTCGACCCGTAAGTGCCATGGAAGCCCAGCATATCCCCCGAGCTCTAAGTCCGATCGCAGGGATTGAAGGCGAAGATACACAAAATGCCAACATTCGTGAACAAGCACCCGCAACTCCACCAGAGAGCCAAGAAGATAGCAATATAATCCCACAACATGTAGGAACAGGAAACACATCGAATTCGTCAGAGGTCCAGCCAGATCAAGAGCCCTCGATTCCAGAGAGTCAAGTGTCTCCAGCGAGCCGACAAAGCATCGAATTGCCGAGTGACCCCGGCGATCATCAGGATGCAGCAAGTGTGCCGGTCCCAAGCGAAGCATCCGATCTCAGTGATGAACTCGTATGTGACTCCCTATTAAGTGTAGAAGATCAGGTCAACTGGTGCCAAACCCAAATAGACTCAGAAGCCGTAGGATGGAAAGCTGAATTCCTGTTTCCCCAAGAAACAATGATGAAATGGGATGAAAACTCACCAGCAACAGATCTTATCATGATGACTACCACCACCAAGCGTGACCGAACAGAAGTAAAGATGCACCAAATATCCACCGAAGAACAAGCTCTCTTCCGTCAAGCAAAGGACAAGGAGATCACAAATTGGTTAAACACAGGGACGGTGAGTAAAATCTTTCGGGATCAGCTGTGTCCGGAACAGGTAATGCGTTGCCGCTGGATATGCGTATGGAAACCCCTTGATGCTGACGACCTTCAATCCGGATCAACTGAGAACGTCAGACCAGGACCAAAGACCCATAAACCGAAAGCACGTCTAGTAGTCCTTGGATATCAAGATCCCCAGTTAGACAGCATACCCCGGGACTCGCCGACACTTGGAAAGCAATCCAAAATGCTCTTGTTGCAAGCAATATCATCCATGGGATGGACTCTGAAAAGCTTCGATATCAAAGCTGCATTTTTGCAAGGCAAAACGCAGGAAGATCGAGTTCTAGGCCTGGAACCTGTTGAAGAACTTCGAAAGGCATTGAAACTTCAACCCAATCAAATCTGCAAACTCGAAAAATCAGCCTACGGTTTGATCGATGCTCCTTATTTGCGGCATAAGGAATTGGATCGGACCCTTCGTGATTTGAACTAACCCTTCGACCCATGCGCATACGTACTATACAAACCAGGACAAAGCAAAATTTCGGGGGTCCTAGGAGTTCACGTTGACGATGGACTAGGTGGAGGAGATCAATACTTTGAAGAACAAATCTCAAAGCTAGAAGCCAAATTCCCACTTGGATCAAAGAAAGTAGGTCAATTCACGTTCACTGGTGTTGAGATGAACCAACAGGCAGACAAAAGTATCATCATGTCCCAATCCAAGTATGTAAGCAAGATTGAGCCAATCCACATGAATGCAAGCAGACGAACATGTCTGACGGATGAAGTGACCTCCGAAGAGAGACACTCGCTCCGTGCACTTGTGGGAAGTCTTCAGTACGCGAGCATCAACACGAGACCGGATCTTTCAAGTCGACTAAGCTACATCCAAAGTGAGATCAACAAAGCCACGGTCCAAACGTTGCACGATGCCAACCGTGTACTTCATGAAGCAAAACGATACAAAGACACATGCATCAGAATCCAACCCATCCCAATCAAGGATCTCAGATTCTTGTTATTCTCGGACGCATCATTTGCGTCGGCCAAGAGCCCAGAAAGTCACACAGGCATGATCATCTTGGCCACCCATAGGGATATAAGTGAGAACTATCAATGCCCAGTCAGCCCGTTGTCCTGGGGTTGCCGCAAGATCCAGAAAGTAGTTACGAGTACTTTGTCAGCCGAAACAACTTCGCTCCAAACAAGCTTAGACCAGCTATCTTGGATGAGACTCTATTGGGCATGGATCCAAAATCCCCAAGTCAATTGGAAACGACCACATGAGGTTTTTAAGAGTGAACCCAAACCAATCCAATCTACCACAGCCTTAGCCCAGTGTTTGCCACGATCAGTAGCTGTCACAGATTGCAAATCTTTGTATGATTTGGTTACCCGAACTGCTCAACCAAATTGCCAGGAATTCCGTACACGACTTCAAGCAAAGGCAATAAAAGATTTGCTATCCGAAGGCATTCAATTAAGATGGGTTCATACAGGAGCTCAGCTCGCTGATGCACTAACTAAGGTGATGCAAGGAACTTTCCTCCGATACACTTTGCAACGAGGCATGTATCAACTAAATGACTAACTGCAAGTGCTGAAAGAGCGAGCTGACAGCAGAACACGCCTTAGGTGGCTTGAGTCCGGGATCCCTCTAATGGGAGACCAGCAGCAAGAAGGATGATCGACGCACAACCAAAGAAAAAGATTGATAGAATTTTTGATGAGTGTGAATTTCGAACCTTTCGGTCACTGGGGAACCAGTCTTGACCCACTCAGGTGTGGTCACGTCCGAAGCCACGAGTGTGCGAGGCCGCAAGGGTGGTGTAGGGTGGGTCACCCGTGACCTGAGCCATAGAAGCAGTGAGGACACTGCAGGGCGAGGCGCCCGACCGTTCGTACCAACCTTCAGGTGAGCTGTGAGTGGAAAACGCACGCGGCTGTGCGAGGGGAGGAGGATCTTTTGTTGCTACCTTTGTGTCAATCACAATGTATGTATGTATGTATGACTGTATGTATGTATGTATGTATGTGTATACACTATAATTGCCACCAGGCTAGGTCAGTTGCATTTTGGGTTGTCGTTGGATGGTGACAGCCGTCCTGGTAAGTTGCTGAGGATTGCACAAACTTGATGGTTTGTGTAGGGTGAGCATAATGGGTGGATGCAAGAGGATTTTTAGATGAAATCATTATGTCTCACTTATGCGTGCCTATGTGCAACAGCCGGGATTGATTTGCCACTCTCCGTCCAATCCCTAGGGCCATAGGGCCTCGATGTTTGTAGGAGTTGAGTGGCGCGGTCAATCCGCTCAGGAGAAGCCTGCCACGGCTCGTGCCTAATATGCACGTGGTGGTTCCACTGCTGGTCAAGCCAGCCACAGAAGTACACGATGGAATCTATGGCCTCGCCACACTGGCAAATCTCGAAAGCCCCAAGTCAGTGGCTTGAAGCATTAAACCTCATTGAACCATTGGTTTCATGTGCTATTGAAATCTCTTGAAGTATGTGCCAAGTTGCCCCGTTTTAGGGGAGTTGCACAGAATCAGAGGGAAGAAGTGATGCAGGTGGAGACCTTTGTGTCCCATTGCTGGAGTGAGCCATTTCAAGACTTCGTGGCCACTCTTGAGACGATTCGCTTGAATACCGTCGTATGGGTTTGCAGCTTTGCCATTCCACAGATCCTTGGCAAGAGCTGATGCCGCTCAATTGACATAGGAGCAAGGACACTTCTAGTAGCTCGTGGCCTTACTACTAGTATCAAGAAGCTACTAGGTACTAGGAGTAAGGGCATCGCTACTGGTAACAAAATAGTAACAAGGAGCATATTACAGTAGCATTCTTGCTACTAAAGTAGCAAGGACGCTACTAGGAGCTTTCTTGAACCAGCTCAAGCGGTGAACAAGCATGGAGCTGCACGAGCAGCTCCGAGTGATTTCTAGGAACATGGACATCAGCGAGCAGCTGAAGTCTGAGCCCATGAGCTCCCCTTTCGCCATCGCACTACTGAAAGCTGAGTGCGTCCTCCTGGCAGTGGATGAGACCTTTGAGCCGTTGACCCGCTCATGGTGTGGCTCGGCACAAACTAAACAGGATTTGCCAGGTGGTTCGAAGGTGCTCAGATGTTTGGGAAAAAACAGACTGCTTGAGTGTTTGCCGTGCTTCTTGTGACATGTCACGCCAATAGAACTCGAAAAGAATGCGCATAAAGATGATCGAGGCTGCTATGAGCTCTACTTGGCCATCTCAAAAGGAACTCGGGTGGAAATCCGCGGCGGCACCAACAATAAAGGCTCCTGGCCACAATGAATTTTGGTTCCCAAGGCAGAGTGCCCATCAGAGCCGCACAACGGTTTTCAGCAAGCTGGTATCAATATGTATCAATAGTGTTCAACAGTTCAATATACGATGTGTTTACTTCTATTACTATATATATTATATATATATGAGTATAATTGCATATGTGTATACAGTATATATTTGTATATTAAAAACGTAGGTGGAGCTTGCAAGGGGAAGTGGCATGCCGCTTTGGGAAAAGATGCACTGCTATGACATACGGCGCAAGACAAAATAACCTCAACCAGAACTTGAAGTCAGTGATTTTTCCTTGGACAACACTAGCCGCAACCGATTGCCCCTTTTGCTTCCCACATTCAACTTGGGTGCCCAAACAGGTCTATTTCCTGATCAAACTCAAATGCATTTGACAATAACTGTTAGCTTAAACCAACAAGAAATCTGAGTTGATTTTTGGATTCACAGTTGCTTCCTCAAGACCCGGCCATTTGCCATGCTTTTTCAAATCTCTCCGATCTCCACTCGGTCGTCCAAAAGGCTCACCCTCCACCAAGGCTTCTACGGGAAGCTGGCGGCAGCGAGCCAAACTGTGGACTCTTGGCAGCGAGCGTTTTGGTCCCGTTGGCATGGATTTGTTGCGCAGCAGGGAACCATTGCCTTGCGGTTTTGTTTTTTGGTTTAGCTATCGAGAAGGGAACAATGGGAACAGTCGCAGGTTCATTGAATGAAGTGCACCCAGCATGATGAATGGACAGAAGCAATTTTCTCAAAAGAACAGGCCATATCCATACTTCCGAGAAGGGAGAACCATCCAGATGTGTGGGCAACTTTTGCAATTTCCTTCCCATCATCCTGCAGTTTGTATATGTAACACGACTACAAAGACCGGCGGCTGAAGTTGACGAAGTTGCAGAGGTTGTAAATGTGGCTTTTTGCGTTTGCACGCCGCATGTCAAAAGGGTTACTGTATATAGTAATTACATGCAATTATTAGCATACTAATATAGTATACAATAATATAGTATAACACCGCATAATAACATACATTAGTATATCATACAATTATACAATAGACTACGTACGAAAAAAAATATACTGTGCTTAGTTTGTGGCCCCTCAGCTGGGACTTGAAGGTGTTTTGCTCTAAAATGGAATGGGCATGCATGGGTGTGCATCGGGATAGGCAAACCTTTAAATTAAGACCCCAATCCCCCAACCCTTAGTTGGCAACATGAGCAAAATTCAAGAAAATCGACTACTTTGCTTTGGGAGGTCTCGCGGATTTTCTCCGAATCGGCCAATGCAGGACATTCGTCATTGCCGTGCCACTGACTCCCGGGACCACGCGAAGATCATGGCTGCGTTGAAGGGCTCGGAAGACTTGGTGAACCGGAAGATCCGGGAACGTGTAGAAGATACAGCTCAGTTTGTGAAGGCACTGACTTAATAAGTTTAGTATAGAAGTCACGAGATGTCTTCATGGTTTTTCATGATTTTCGACCGCTCTAGGCAACTTGCCTCGAAGGGCGGGTGGATGTGCACCCCCATTGCAAAGTGTCCAAGACATGGTTTTGAAAACGTGTTGAGAATTTTGAAGGGCCAGCACTGGGCACCCACAAAATGGATCAAAGATTTGCGCCGCTTGTCATCTTTGCATGGCTGCACGGGAGAAAGCTGAGATTAGACCCATGAGTGGTGCTCTCAAGCATTGTACAGCAGTGACTTTTGTGGCTGTCAGTCAGCCGTTGCTTCGTGAATTCGCACGAGCACGACAAGTGCTTTCTGCTTGCACGGCGTGAAGTCGGGAGTGTTCGAAGAATGGGTTTAGCTGGTGACACATGGAAGATGGTGGGGCATGTTTTCGATCCCTGTCACTTATATAGACGATATCAAATCTATGACACAAACATGCGTGTGCGCAGGCATATTCTATCATGTGTTCAGTATTTATGTGCTTGCCTTCCTTGCGGTCTTAGGCAAGGAACTGGAGCTTCGAGCTTGCCAAGCATGAAAACTACACTAACTATAACTATATATACAGCAGGATGATAAAGACCTGCCGCTTTCTACTCGACCCACAAGCCTCCAAACATTCCAAACATGTATTTGTGCAGTATGCTGACAGATGCTTTCTGCATTTTACATTGGTATCCAAATCTAAACTAGCCCAATGTTTATTTTCTGGTGTGTGGCTGGGCTAGAGGCCTGATCTTTGCGCATCAGAGGACATTGAGGTGAACTGAGGGGGATGAAGGATTTGGGCAGAGATTGCACCATTTTTGCCCTGGAGACTACCAATTGGCCATTGTATTTGATATGTCATATGATGGATTTGGGTGGAAGAGGTGGGGCAGGGCCGCGCTTCCAAAGGACGCCTCACACCCAGCCAGACGTGAGTTGCAACGCTTGCTCGGAGGCCAAGGGTGGTTGGCCTGCTGAGTCATTTCAGGTCATAGGAGGATTGCAAACAATCCAGTTTGGATATTTAATCAATATGTAGATCCTTTTGGACATTGCGCATGTTCACGCATGTTCATTTCCTCGGAGCTACATGCCTTTGGCGACAAATTGAGGTTGAAGCGGATTAGTGATCGAGCTGGGTTTCGAGCCAAGTGATGAGAGCCACTGAAAGTCAAGAGCCAAAAGCGAGTCATGGTCCAGTCAGTGGATGCGTTCAGGCAGTGAATTTGAAGCAATTATATAAATGCCTTTGCCAAATGAAAAGATTGAAAAGGAGAATCGGTAATTGTAAGAAAGTAGTACAGCATCTATGAGGCATATATGTATTTCATGTATATACGATGGCTCCACATCAGAAGCAGTTGGAGTGCTCACTGGAGGCTTTCGGACAAAGATGCCGACATAGTCAAGGTGGAGACGATCTTCATAGAGAGGTCCAGAGGGCTGACATGCAAATACAGGAACAGCGGTACCACGTGGTATCCAAATAGAATTGGTTTTCTTCGAGGGGATTTAACGTTCCATCATGTTCCATCTATTTGAGGCTCTAGATTCGTCCAGCATTCTGGGGCTTGCTGCCATTTGCAAAGCCCACCTTAATGTTGAGGACGGTTTCTCGCTTTGATATGAACCCGGGTGTTTTCGAAACCCGAGGACACGTCGTTTCAGGCGTGATAATTCGAGCGCCCCGGCGTTTCATGTCGGTGATGGTTTTGCATCGCCAGGCTCAAGGAGCGCGAAGTGGAACTTCAACGTTTGAAGTATGAGCACCACGACGCGGAGAGGGGGGGTCAAGTTTTGTGTGCTTTAGTAGCAAAGGGCATCGAACAAGGACGCTGGGGCTCCTGGCCTTACTAGGAACAAGGACGCTAAGGGTCCAAAGGGTCCAGAGATTTCTCTGCCTTGCAATATCACCGTATTGAGCTCACTTTTCCAAGCCCGCCAGGATGCCAAGAACACCCAGCTTAGAAATGCACTGAGGGCCTGTGGCTTAGGTGCTTCTCAGGCCTGGTCATGCTTCTCTCCATGCATTTCCTCAGGTGGGCCAGGCTGGCGAAACTCTTTAGGTTCTAAGGTTCTTGCTCCCATCCATTCTTATATTCTCATTATCCGGTTTGCATGGGTCCTGGGCGTGTGCAACCCCATGACTGAGGCAAGCGCCAGTGTCAGGGCCTTGATGGAGGGTAGTCTAGTTGGAGCGCCAGTGGTTGCTCCGAGCTCAGGCGCTGCAACACGCAGCAACACTGATGCCTCCTGACATTGGCATTGACATACAGGACTCGCGAGGGGTCGTTTGCGCAAGGGCACAGGCGAGGGCTGTCCAACCTGAGTTTTGTGTTTGCACTGTTCTTCCAATCCATTATTTGCAACAAGAAGCCTTGGCATCAGCCATTTCTTGCTTCCTTTGCTTCTCCAGCTCGATTCCCAAAGGAGGATGAGTACCTGAACCAAATTCAAGAGCTACAACGCCAAGCTCGTGTCCAAGTTGTAGGAGCCAGCAGACGTGTTCGGCCTACTTTTGTTCACAACGTCAGTAGGCCGAAAGAAGTTCTCGCAAATCTGACGTCATCCTCAGAGATCAGGGTGTCCTGCAACTTCTTTGCGCTGCTCTGGACATTTTCCACAGCATACGCTTTGTGCGTTTGTTAAAAGTAATGGACATAATGGACCGATTCGATTCATGTGCCGCTCTGCAAAGGTGGTTGACAAGGACAACAGGATCCTGGAGTTGTTGAAAGGCACTACCAATGCTCAGTCATTGGCTGCTAGGCAGGCTCAGCGATTTTGTGGGATCCGGTTCCTTGCAAATGCTACTTCCACTCAACTGCTTGCAGCTGGCAGTTCAATCATGAAGACTTAGCTCCTCCATCCAAAGAATGCATAATGTATACAGTTCTTTTTGGTTGGAGCAGATCCAAATGCTGCGGGTTGCTGCAGGGCAGAGAAGACATTGCAGCGAGCCTTGGGAAAGTGGGCACCCTCAGCCGGAGACTCAAAAAGAAAGCACTTGGAGCTTCTGATGGATTCCATGATGCAAACACAATAGATGGATATTCTATGACATTCTAATTATGGTGTTTTGCTTTCACTCACGTCACGTTCCCTACATTAGCGAGGTCTCATGACCATTTGGATCCAACCAGTTCTATTTCATTCTGCTGTAATGCCTTGAGGCCATACCGGTGGAACTACAACGCAAGGGGTCTTAGAGATCATACAACATCATGCAACATACCCGAATTTGCTCGGCTCCTCCTTTGACAAAATGGGTGCTTGGAGTATGCTGATTTGAATTTATGGAGACTTGACTTAACTTGATCCAGTTGCAGTATTTGGTTGTCAACGGCCGGGTCATGCAGCACAATACTGTGCTGTTGCTGGCAACTCCGACTTTAGGGATGACGGATATTGACGGATGATCACCAGCCCATGCAGATGACTGGGGAATGTTCCGAGACTCAAAACCAGGTGAAGCATTCCAAGCATGGTCTGCACACACCCGTTCCGGTGCCCTGGCGCGTTTAGAAGCCGCAACTACAAAGGACAGGAACTTGTGTTGCACTTGGAGTTGCAGGCATTTGCTGTTTCATTTCAATTTACTGTAACAAGTATTAGTTGGCTCCTTGCTGCAATTACCCCGCCAGGTGAGGTGCAACAAAGGAAACAAGAAGCCGAGTTTCAAAAGCGGCTTGGGAGGCAAGAGGGTCAGGGGTAAAGGATGCAGGCAAGCTCTAGGGGTGCTCCAGGAAGAACAATTGTTGTTGTGTTTGTTGCAATGTATGCAGCATCGCCGTAGCTTTTGCTAGCACTATGTTTGGCTCAAAAGAGGGCCGCGCAACACAACTGCGAATTGAACATGAATGGCCCACTTGGCCAACATCACGCCCATGCAGTGGTGGTGCCACGTATTTGGTTGCACCAAGACTGTGGTTAGTTGCAAGCACAGCTGGAAACCGGGCTCTTCTGTATAGACACCAAACCCACTCACAACCTGATCCATGAGCCTTCCTGGCGATGGTGATACAGAGGCTCTTCTTCCCGCAAGGCACGATGCAAGCATGAGCATGGGCTGATAGATACTAGCCCAACTGATGTGAAGTATTCCCGAATACTCTATGAACATCGGACGAGCATTACCCAACCAATATATAACAATCTATATATGTATACAGATGTGTCGACTGGTGTGTCCAAAGCCTGGCCAGGACACCTGCCGTAGCGTGCAAGCGCTTTGGACTCTACGCTGCGCTTTCTGCGCTTTCGTGCGCACTTGTGGCGGGTCTCGGCTGGCAGGACTCTTGTCCTTCAATGTGCAGCTGTGGTCATAAGCTGTGTGTGTGTGTGTGCAATGAGGCAGATCGATGATATATGGTAGTGTAGTGCCACGTGGGTGTGTGATGGTTTTAACATGTTTTATCGCATGATCACTTGCCATGAGATTCGCAAGGTCATGGTCACATGCATTCACAAGGTGTCCGCTCCAAGCCCCCATGCGGCAAATGTCGACTATTTGTCAGAAAAGTTCAAGCTGCTGGATGCATGGAGATTGACCCCTGGATGTTGGCAAATTTGTGTGTTATTTCATGTTAAAGCTCTTGCATTAGAGATGCTATGTTTGTGAAACTTGACCCATGCTATGTGTTTGAACCATTAATTACCATTGAACAAGTGGAACCACACCCTTGTTCCGTTTTCTTGCCGTTCTGTCGTGCATGAATTGACTCCACACAAGTAAACGACCCCGGGGCCCCGACCTGCATAGCCGGGCGCAGCGATGCCCAGGATCTCGGGGGCCCAAAGTGACCCCTTCACTTTCCGATGTCCCATGACCATTTTTCAACGTATGGCCGCTGCTGCGCTGGTGGGGCGGAAAGCTGCAGGCCGGTTTCGGAGACCGCCTCCAAGAGCCCAGGTAGGTAAAAACAAACATGTTAGACAAGGCGAGATGTGAAGCCGCATGAGAGACCACTTGGGAGCTGGGCCTTTTTCTCACCCCTTCTTGAGGTGATTGCTGCAAGAGCTATGATGCTGTGCCAATGCTTTGGCCATACCAGTTTCCCGAATGCGGCCGAAGTTGGTGTCCCTCTTGCTGGAACAGCAGTGATGTGAAGTCGCTGCCAGTTCACACCTTTGCGGCCTTGGGATATGCAGCCTCCTTGGCTGTGAGCAGTCCCAAGGCGACTCGGAGATTGACATGTCCCGAGATGTCTGACCGAGTGAGAAGGGGCTGCATTCATCAAAGAAGAAAGCATAAGAAAGTAATTTGATTGATAGATCTTTATTGCGTTTAGATCCCAACAGTTTTGGGTTGTTTGGGCTTTTGGGCTGGGTTGGCTTCGCATTCTGGAGCGACCCTAGGCTTTAAAGCCTCAGGGCACCGAGCGGCGCTTGGACATCACGAGGCTTGGAAATCACCATAGGGGGTCAATCGCAAGATGGCATGTCTCCACTGGAGAGTGCCGAATCTGTTGGAAAGAAGCAACATGTGCGCCGTTTTTCATGCAGACATTGTGTTGGAGTTTCTCCATGCATTGCAAGCGGCTGGTGGTTTACCCCGCGTCTAGGCGGGGCGCATGTGACCGGTGGCCAGGCACGCTGGAATTGCTTCCAACAAAATGCTCGCCAGAGCGAAGCATGGCTTCCGGGAACGTGTGGTAGATCTTTGCCCACGTATCAATGATTGGGAGGAGCTAGCTGGCTAGCTGGCTGCACTGTGGGGTGTCCATGCCTTGCATGCCTTGCAAAACGTGGCCAGCAGTGTCTTCAAATGGTTCACTTGTTCACCTGTCGTCCTGTTCCGCATGGTGCAGGAGTATTACCTGAATGATGATGCAGAGAATGTCCATGCACGAGTCTACAAGTCTTCTCAAGCACAGGTGGCCGTGGTGTCCTTTCGTGGGACGCAGGCCTGGCCCCGTCGCCGAGGGGCGTTTGGTCGATCGCCAAGGTGGTGACTGGATGTTATTCGGAATGTTTGCATGACATTTGTTGATGGTGATTACAATGATTGCTTTTGATTGCTTTTTTGGGAGTGATTTGCTTCATTTTGCTCCATAATTATCATGGATCATGTGACGAATCATGTGTGACTCATAGCCATCTCACTGTCGTTGTCACTCAGATTTCACGACAGGCCACCTCTGCACAGAATTGGGAGATTGACTCCGACATCATCATGCTTCCAGTAGAGCTTGGAGCTCCCGGACAGCACAAAGCAGCAACTTGGTGAATGAAGCACTGCTGAGTCACGATTCACTTGGAGTTTGGTTTGGTGCCCCAGGAAAGCATCCTCCCGTCCATCTCTTCTCTTATCAAAATGGAGGGGACCCCTTCAGAGTCAGGACCCCTCACCCGGAAAGGACACGAGGATCAAAATACCGAGGCATCCTCCACTGCCAACGTCCATGAGGGCTTCTATCTTGAGCTGCAACGAGTGCTGCCACACGTGCGCAAGTGGGTAGAGGGATACATCGAGGGCACTAAGGTGCGGACACAGTGGGCACGATGCACAGCTCAGGTGACGGATTGGCAAGCTTACTTTTGATTCTAAGAGCGCCTATGTACCCCTACAGCCTTGTGCACGTGCTGCTTGCACTGCGTTCCTGTGAAACGCCAGGGCCTGTTTGGCATCCCCAGCTACTGGAAGCTTGTTTTCACTGGTCACAGTTTGGGCGCAGCGCTGGCTATCCTTGCCGCCACCTTGGCAGAGGCGACATGGGCGCACCTGAGAAGAGAACGTTAGAACTGGATGGCACCCCTTTGAGGTCATTGTTTCTTTTGGAAAGGGTCCAATGGCCAACCCTGCCAACATGTGACGGTCACCCCCATCAGGCAGAGGGCTGGGCACGCACACCGGATGCAGTGGTGGCGTTCGGCGCCCCACGCCTGGCAGATCAAGCTCTTAGCACCCCGCCGAGTTGGTGAAACTTTCACTTTGCTAAGCAGACTGGAAGCGGAAGCAGGGATGGAGCAAAAGATTGGAGACGAGAGGAACAGAGATGCCGGGAGAGCTTAGGGGTTTGGTTTGAGGCTGTTTTTTGTGGAATGAGATGTGCCCCGAGCGAACCAGGTCCCTGAGGATATCTCACAGTTGCTCAGGTGACTGGTGGGAATCTCGAGATTTGTGTGGAAAGATTCTGAGAGTCGCGGTGCAGAACGATGTCATCACCTGGATGCCTTTTGTGGAACCACTTCAACTGATGGAAGCTTTGAAATCATTGGTGGTCCTTTCGATAAAAGACATGGCACACCATGGCAGCAACACGTCCAAGTGATTGTAGACCTGCTTTGAATACTGAGGATATTGTGAGCTACTGCTTGGAGAACCCCATGAGCTGCCTTGGTCAACTGGCCAATGGCCCCAAGTCCTTGCACCCGAGCGAGAGGCCCGAAATGCATCAAGTCAAGGTGACAATCGCTCTGCAAATTTGCAGGGCAGAGAGGCAGAGAAGGGCCATAAAGCATCACTCGGACCAGAATATAAAATGTTGATGTGCTTGTCCACCCAGTTGCCCCAAAGATCCCCCAAATGTATGCATAGAAAGGTTCTAACATGTTTTTAACTATGTAGCTACGCAAGTGTTTCGTAAAACGCCACGCAGATGGGCCCACGTTTGTCCGAAGAGTGAGCTGCTTGTGCCTGGCGCCATGAAGGGAATCAACTCACAGATGAAGGACAGTGGGATGGCTGGGACACGGGGGGGGAAGTATGCTGAGGCTGAGGTGTGGTGATGCTAAACATTATAGTTGAAGTA
Organism: Durusdinium trenchii; assembly: GCA_963970005.1. Taxonomy (NCBI): domain Eukaryota; class Dinophyceae; order Suessiales; family Symbiodiniaceae; genus Durusdinium; species Durusdinium trenchii. The sequence goes on from CAXAMN010026006.1 coordinate 131,783, forward strand.
TGTTGAAGTGGATACATGGCAGGCAATAGTAGATGTGCATATTACAATCAACATGGAAGGGCTGCATCACAAAACTGGATATATCATGTGCGCTTGGTACGATGATGATAAACTACAGCAACAGACGTTCAGCATAATTCAATGACTGATAACCTTTCAATCCCCATTTCAATGTTTTGCAGTGGGTGGGTTGCTGTGAGAAATGGCGAAGGCATATGTAGTGCGACAGCATACTGCTAAACGCATGGTTTTGTGAAATGACTAAACTGAAGACAATAGCTCCTCAAGAAGCGCTCAATCCTGGACTAAACCTATATAATAACATCAGCAGCCACATGTTTTCACATTTAACATATTGCGTTTCAGAAGAAGCATCAATGATCATCATAATAATCATCGTCATCAACTAAAGAAGCTACAGCACAAAAGGAGGTGTGCAGTTTTGAGAAACAGGGAACATGGATAACGGCGGCAGGCAGCTCTTGCAATCAGATGCATACATTTAATGACACAGAATATGGTTAAACTTTAGTTGAGAGAAGTCAACAGTAGCAATTATGAAAGACGTTGAACTTGGTGGAATGTCAACCTTCTACGGAATGTTATGAATCAATGAGCCGCAAGTATACAGCAGATATGATTTACACAAATATATCACAATATATCAATAGAATGATATATACAGCATATTTAAGGGCTTACGCCCGACAGCCGGCCAGGGGCCCAAGCAAAGGGGAGTGTTGTTGTTGTGGTTGTTGTTGTTGTTGTTGTTGTTGTGGTTGTGGTTGTGGTTGTGGTTGTTGTTGTGGTTGTTGTTGTGGTTGTGGTTGTTGTTGTTGTTGTTCTGGTCGTTGTTGTTGTTGTTGTTGTTGTTGAGGTTGCTCTTGTTGTGGTTGTCGTGGTGGTAGTTGTGGGTGTGAACGTAGGCCCCGCAGCCGCCACGATGCAGACGAAGCTCCCCAATGCGGCACGCATTTCCAGCATTATTGGGTCCTATTTTCGGCTTATGTTAGCCCATGTTAGCCCATCTGGAGCCACAAAGACGGAAAAGTGGAAGAAGCAGAAAACACTGTAAAACACACGATTCTGCATGGTCTGTTGGGGGGTCGGCGGTAGGGGCGGGACTCCACTCTCTCCTTCGGAGAGGAGAGACTGCCTACGGCAAAGACACGGCCAGGCCCCTGGCCGGATTTATGAGGCTTACGCCTGACAGCCGGGCGCCGGCCAAGCAGGGTGAGGGTTTGTGTTCAACGGTTTCGCTCTTGGCCCTAGGTTGGGCCAAGTTGAGCCCATGTGGTCTATGTTAGGCACATCTTGGGCCCAAGTTGAGCCTATGTTGGGCCTAGGTCGGCCTATGTTAGGCCTATGTTGGCCTATGTTGGGCCTATGTTGGCGTATGTTGGCCCCATGTTGGCATATGTCGGCCCTATGTTGAGCCATCTTGGAGGCTATGTTGGGCATATGTTGGCTATCTTGGGCCTATGTTGGGGAAATGTTAGGCAACTTCTGTGCCCAACACCCACGAAATGTCGATTAAGCCTGTCCGCGCGGCACGCATAACCGACACCACCAGTGCCCTGTTAGACGGAAGTCATGTCCGCCGAAGGCCACGAAACACTGTAAAAAACGATGTTTTCCACATCATGCGCAATCATGCTGGTAGATAAAATATAAATAACATAAAAATCCGTCAAAAATCTGTCGACACGCTTCGGGCGGGGGTATACACGCGGTCCAACAAAAGGGTCGGCGGCAGGGGCGGCGAGCGTATATAACCTTCGGTTACCACCGAAGGCCTCCGGCAAGGACACGGGCCCGTGGCCGGCGCCCGGATTGTAAGGGCTCCGCCCCCTGCCGCCGACCCCGGGGATAAGGCACGAGATCGCCGACGGTGGCAAATGTATAGGAATGGAAGTAGCAGCTAGTAGCATACAACAGTGCAGATGCACACGACATCGGTCACGGTGGCAAATTTAGAGGAATGGAGGTAGCAGCAAGGAGCATACCACAGTGCAGACGCACACGACATCGGTCACGGTGGCAAATTTAGAGGAATGGAGGTACAACAGTGCAGACGC
>CAXAMN010026006.1:138860-173655 GCA_963970005.1 Durusdinium trenchii
GCCTCCTCTGGCGCGCGCCCCCTTCAACCGGCGGGGTCGGCGGATATCATTCAGCCAATGTTCCAGACAAGCAGGCATTTGAGGTTCCACACCTTCTGAAAACAACGGAAGAAGCTGCGACCAATTCAATCCGACGTTAGAAAACGGTTTTGCGCCTACAACTTTGAGATTCTGTTGTTCAGGTGGGTGCTTATCCTGAAGCAGCTGATGCTGGCAACCGATTAATCTTGTTTCAAGCTTGCAATGATAGAAAGTTGAAACTGCTAGAGGCAACAAGCCATGCGGAGAATACTCATTAGACTGAGACTCACCTATGAAAGGAACTGCTATGACATAGTATTCTTCGATGATGTTTGATTTGCATTTTTCTCACTTGCAAACTTCCCTCCGCATGATGAGTTGCTCTTGAAACACGCGTGCATGTTCACTATGCGCACGCACACACACAGATTATGTGCGTGTGCACTATGTCATCATCATCGTGTTCCGATTCTGTTTAGCTCTATATACTTGCCCGAGAAGCACCTGATTTTTGCTGATTGACGTGGAGGACTTCTCTTTGCTTGGTGGTGCGCTTGCACACTTGATCGGAAATGCCCTCTTCGGATATGCATTTGGGGTGATGCCTCTTGACTCCAAATGTCTTGATGTGCCGCATGTTTCCTTGCAGCCATTTACGTGTGAGCAAGGAAAGTAATGTTGAATCCCCGACTTTCAGGTAGAGGCTAAGAAACACAAAAACATACAAAAACATTAAAATACCAAAAAAAGTACAAAAACAAATACAAGCCTAAAATCCAACTGTTTTGCATGGTTCTACGTCATAACTGGCCCTGGTTCCCAAACAACATACTCAAATGAGGGCCACAATGCAAATAGCACCCACCAAGCCAATTGAATTTTAAGTCACGTTGTCCTTTTGATGTGTTGTCAAGAAGCATTTTCGCGAATTTGCTGTCTTTTTGCATTGTGGCAGAATAAAAGCAAAGGCAGTCGGGCCGCAAAATCAGCAAGCACCCTCGTCGACGCGTGAGCAAAACGAAAAAAGCGCAAAAAATGGTTTTGCAACCCGTTTCGGCAATGTTCTTTTTTTCTTGTTATTCTTGTGTTGTTTGCGGGTCGTATGTTTTCCGTATGTTTTTTTTGCTGGTCGTATTTTGTACTTGTTGGTTCGGATTTTTGTTGTATTTTTGTATGTTGGTTTAAGCTGCAGTCATGTGAACCAGGGCTTTGTTCAAGTGAAACCAGGCCCCTGCTGATCTGCAAAGATTGGCTCAGAAACAGATAGGGAGCCGTGGACACCTCATCTTCGTATGTGTCATATGACTCTGATGAGGAAACTTGGTTATATACGTGATATATGAGGAATCTCACATGAGAAACCCTAATACAATTCTCCCATAAAGCTCTCCTGAGGAATCTTCTGATGATGGTGATGGTTCATCAGAGGTGGAAGAAGGCTCCAGAGCTTTAGAGAAAGCGCGAGCTAGTGTGAAACATACCTGCACTGACTTTCTCTGTTTTGTTCTCTTTCTCTTTTTTCCCCATCACCTGTCTCCATGGCTTGCTTCCTTTTCATCCGAGGAATGACCGCGATCACCTGCAGCCAAAGCTGTCGGCCCGCCAGAAGGGATTCCAGCATGGGCATGGGAGTGACTTCAAGAAGCTCAACGTGACAAAGTTTGTGAAGGACATCGAGGGCCGAACTTTATAGTGTGCTTCAAACATGCTTGCACTTACAATGCTTCAGAATGGTCACAAGGTAGTGGTGGAGAAGGAGCGCTGTATGGCCTGAAAGGGATCACTTCCAGCATATACCATATTAGCAGTTGTGACTGCGCACTGGGTCCTTAGAAGTGAGCCGTGAGGAACTGCAGCCCAGACTGCTGTTGGTGTGGACTGCTCAAAAGTTTTGGTGGTGGGTGAGCTTACCCTGGCAGGCTGCACACACATGTCAATGGAATATTGAAGGGCGCGTTCATGCATACGCGGCAGGATTCCCATGCAGGCCGTGGAACATATTTCCAAATGGGTCCATCAAGATGACAATTTTTGCTGGGTGTTCACACTAAGGTACAGCCTCCTGCGCAACAACTCCTCTCTCGTGAATGAGGAGGAGGCATCTGATTATCTTTTGGATGGTCTTGGAGACTGTTGCAAGGCTTCAACCCTGGATTGCTGCGCTGGAAAATGTGCTGGGGATTTGACACCAAACTGCACAAAGTGACAAGTACCAGAAACACGCAATGAGTATGCGCCCGAGACAGAGAGAGAGAGAGAGAAATGTGTTGTTATAACTTCAACTCAGTCCGTTGCTGGGATGACATGCAGGCTGCAGATTGGCCTTGACCGGCTCGCAAACTACTACTGGGGGGACTTGATCTTGGACCCTTGGAAGTTTGGTGGTTTTCAGAAGCGCCGCAGAGTATACATCGTCTTGGTGCACAAAAAGGTCGCGGCGAAGGGAAACAAGCAAAGCAGTGACTTCCAAGAGGTGTTGGACAAGAACTTGAAACTTTTGGAGCTGGACCTTGTCCAGCGCAAAAGACAGCAGCTAGGTATTGTTGCAAATCATTCCAACCACAAACCCTGTATCCCTCCAACCCTGGCACAGCCCAGGCTTAATGGACTTCTCTTTGCCGATTCCAGCCCAGAGGTGAAGGCTGACATGCAGCGAAGGATCGGCGCAGTGGAACTGCAGAAGGAGAATTGGGAGAATCCTGGAACAGCCAAGTGCCACGCCCAAATAAAGTACAAACGACTTGTCTTAGTCCACACGTTTAAAGCTTTGGTTCCAGCGTTGACCGAGCCGCAAAAAGTTGCAAAATCATCACAAAGACTTCACGAAGAAACAGAAGGCTGTAGTCAGCAGTTGAGTCACTGTAATGTAGTATTGGGTTGTCTGTTTCTGGAAGGTGAAGCCAAGAGATGTTGAGCTTTGGCCAGAGGTGCGAAAGATTGTTGCAAGCAAGCACCAGCGGAACGCCACTCACTGGGAAATAACATGTGCACTACGTAACGCCATGTGTATTAATGCCGTGTGTATGATTGATGGCAAGGCTCTCGGGATCTTGAAGGCGTCTGGCATTGACATGGTCGTCGTGCATGTCAGCCAGTCCTTTGCGCTGATGGGTCACAGCACTGTCCTGCCAGTGGTGATGCCCAAGGGAAGCTACTCCCATATGGTGGAAACGATGCAGGTTCATTACAGAATGGGATCATATGCAAAGATGAGAAGCTGCTGGCGCAGTCATTCCCACCCGATGAGGTGTCCATTGAGCACATGGCCAGCGCCGACTCTAGCCCTCAACAATCATTCTCCTAGCACACCGCAGCTCAACTGGTAGGTGTTTGTTATTTTGGACCCTGTGCCAAGGAGATTGAAAGCGTTGCTGGAAATGCAATGTCTGTGAGGGCAATGGCCGCCGCATGGCTCTTGATCTTTACAGGGGTGGACCTCCCATCCACCCTAGAGCGACTTGGGAAAAATTGCATGCCCAGAAGACTTTGTTGAAACAGTTGAAACAATGATAGACAATCTCAGATTCATTTGTTTGGCCATGTGCTTGATGCTGCTTTCTTTCAAGCCAGGTACAAAGTTTGTCATACATTTTAGGGTCTTCTTCTGAAGAAGACTCGGAGCCATCGCCAAGTCCTCCGAAGAAACTCAAAGCCGAGCTGTTGACGTGTGGAATATCTTGGAACCAACTTCAATCACTAGATCTTGAGAACAATGAGAATGCACATGGAAATGGGCAGGACCAGACTAGAATCCGAAAGGCCTTCAAGTCACCGTGCTGTCAGGGAAGGTGTAATCCTGTTGGTCCACCTTTATCACTACCATCGCCGTAGAGGTGTGGAGAAGCAGGAGGCCGCCCAAATGGCACGGGATGACTGCGATCGCCAAGGATTAGGGAACAGCTCTTAGATCTTGATCTTTTGACTTGCAGCCACTGTGAACTTATGACCTCAACATTTCATAGCAAGCTGTTGATGACCTCAACTTATGACCTCTTATGAACTTGGGAAGGTGTTGATGGCCGTTACAGCCCCTCATGCGCGGAACATGTGCACCACTTCCTGTTCGCGCAAAAGAGGAAAACAACTGCCCGCTCCTGACCGGCAGCTGCAACCATGGCAGCATTGACATGGTGGGGTGGCGGGGCTCTACAAAAGACAGTAGTGAGAAAAACTACTTGGAGAGATGTGGACATCTGTGGGTTCATAGTCTGCTAGATGGTATGGGTTGTGTTGGATGGTATTGGGCTGGATGATATTGGATGGATGCCTCAACTTGAGCCCATTTGCATCAGGACTTGCAGGACCTGCACTCATTTGCATAAGGACCTGGATAGGATGACTCTCTTTTTTGTATTCTTGTATGTATTATGTATTCTTTTTGTTTTGTGTAATTTGTACTTTTTGTATTTTTGGCTTTGTTAGAATGTAAATTCAGCGTTGTATTGTTTGTTTTTTGAAAATACCAAAATCGATGTATTTTTGGTATTTTTGGAAAATGCGAAAAAGAGTCGTATCTTTAGGTACGTTTTTAAAAGTGCAAATTTTTGGTTTCGAATTGCGAATTGGCAAAACCCACCGGCAAATTTTTTTGACAACTTACCCGACAACCACGAGAGGCTGCTCCAAAGACAAGGGGGCCAGCTTCCCATCCCATCCATATCAATGCGTATCAAGTGGCAATTTACGTGAATATTGCTTGCAGTTTTGCATTTTTGGTTGCATTTTTGAAAACACATAAGTCAAAAATGTATTAACATACGTCAAAAGTGTATGTTTAAAAATGCAGCTGGTGAATGTGTATTTTCTTTATCACGAAAGGTAGCGGTTACGCTACCTGAGTTGTCTTTGCTTTAGCAATGATGTATTGGGGGTGGTGAAGTGCTCCGGCGCTTGATTTCGGTCGTTTAAGAGTTGGTTTTAAATGTCAGGGGGGGGCCGCCCCCCCCCATTCGACTCCACCCTGCGCCGCGGAGAATTTGGTAGTGATCCGAGCAGAAGCAAGCGGCCAGCAGCAGCAGCAGCAGCAAAGCAGCAGCAGCAACCAGGAACCAGCAGCAGCAAAGCAAAAAGGTAGCACCAGCACCAGCAGCAGCAAACGAGCAGCAGCAGCGGCGGCGGCGGCAGCACAAGCAGCAACATCAAAGCAGCAGTTGAAGCACAGCAAAGTAGAAAGCAGCAGCGGTGGCAGCAGCAACGACTGCAGCAGCAGCAAAGCTCACACAAGTTTGGCCTCCACACCCCTTGGTTTTGGTTCAGTTTTTGGGGGGTTGCGCAGACGAAATTGAAAAAGCTTCAGGATTCAAGCAACAGCAGAAACCAGGAAGAAGTAGCAGCAGCAACAGCAACAGCCAAACAGCAGCAGCAACCAGCAGGAGCAGCAACCAGCAGCAGCAGCAACCAGCAGCAGCAGCAACCAGCAGCAGCAGCAGCAACCAGCAACCAGCAGCAGCAGCAGCAGCAACCAGCAGCAGCAGCGGCGGCGGCGGCGGCAGCAGCAGCAGCAGCAGCAACAGCAAAGCAGCAGTTGCAGCACAGCAAAGCACAAAGCAGCAGCAGTGGCACCAGTGGCAGCAGCAGCAGCAGCAACCAGCAACCAGCAACCAGCAACCAGCAGCCAGCAGCAGCCAGCAGCCAGCAGCCAGCCAGCAGCCAGCAGCCAGCAGCCAGCAGCAGCAAGCAGCAGCAACCAGCAACCAGCAACCAGCAACCAGCAGCAGCAACCAGCAGCATACGTTTTTAAAGTTATTATTTGAATGCTCATAGGCTGTACCTGGAAGTGGGGAACCAAAACTAATGACTAATGGAAAGCACGGCTCCAGCTGAAGCACGTGATATGATATTGATGCAGGGATCCCACCATTTCCAGACATTCCCAGGGCGTTGGGCCCTCGGAACAGCCCAGGAACAGCGACATCCCTCGGCACGATGCGTACTGTGGCCTGCGTCACGAGCTTTTCCCCGCACCCAACTGCACGGCCACGGAAGATCTGGAGGATGTAGTTTGCTTTGGACTCAGCCATGAAGCTTGACTTTTGGAGGTGTGCTTTTCTAGCAGAACAGCCCTGGTTCCCACGTTCCACACTGAAATGAATTTTTACAGGGACTTGTGTGGAGCACCACATCTAAAGATTTGGAGAGGTGGGTGGCTCAATCAGAGTGAAAGAGCGCTAGCTTCAATTTTGCCTTGGTGTTTCGTTGAGAAGAGTGCATGATGGATGAGCTGTATTTCCATGAGGGAAGGGTATCATTGTGCAGTCGTATGGCTAGCGCCGTGTTGACTGCCAGATTTGCAATCCTTTTTGAAGCCATGAGCCGAAACGAACAGATCATGGTGAATGCATTTCTCAGAAGGATGTGTAGAGCGAATGGTGAATTCCAAGGATCCTAATGGAACTTCTTCAAAAACCTGCCACAAGAATTGCTGTGATGACGAATACTGCAGCGTTTGGCAATTCATGCGGCCTCATGACTGCAATTGTTTATGGTGTTTTAATGTGGTGACCGAGGCTTATGATTTGCACAGCCTGCGCACTGCGTATGCTCATAGAATGACATGACAAGACATCACCCCTTTGTCCATTGGGGAACACTGCACAATCAAGCAGTGTGTAGTTTCCCAGTCGTTGAAGAAAGACGCTATTGGAATCGTATGCAGTTTCTTCTCATCATGAGATGGTAAAGGCGGTCATTAGTTTTTGCGAGAGCTTTGGAGCTAAATTGTTTTTCAGAAGGGAGGAACAGAGACGAAACTAGACAGCATTTTTGCAAAGGGGCGGCAGGTGTTGTGAGGGGCGACAAAGATTTATTCTTAAAAAGAAAAAGGGGACGGGGCTGAAGCTGTGATTTGCCTAGCCTTCGCATCGCTTCTGTTTGCATGTGACAGGAACGGGCAATGCTGGCGGGGTCGCAGCCACCAGTGCACAAGTCTTCATCCCTATGCGGCAGAAGTGCTCGCAGGGCAGAGAGTGCATTGAGAGGGAGCGAGCCAGAAAGAGCAGACCGTTCTCAAGGAAAAGCATCATCCAATGTTTGCAACACAAGGAGGAGCAAGGACGCTACTAGAGGCTCCTGGCCTTACTACTGGGAGCAAGGACGCTACTACTGGCTCCTGGCCTTACTACTAGGAGCAAGGACGCTACTAGTTACCAAGGGCAACAACACTAGGAGCAAACATGCGTTTAACAGAACTTCTTGAGTTTCATCCAGAGTAGAAGTGCAGTCAAGGATTTTGCGCAGAAGGGGCCCGGTTTGGAAAATTGACATGGCGCTTGATGCCGCTTGTGCTGGCAGGTCCCGTGCAGCACTACAGCAGGGCGCTTGTCCTGTACACGGGGTGGTCCGTTGAATTAAGCAGGAACACCATCGGCTAGAAATCCATTTCACCTCTCACCCCTGTCACCCCTAAGAGGTAAAGTCATGAAATGGTTATGTTTATATACTGGGTTGATCTGGGTTAAGAATCGGCATTGGTCAACTGTGAGACGTCAACATAAGATAAGATTCACCCGAAATGAAGGTGTTAAGATGTCGGCATGATGCGACCCGAGAGGGCCAAAAATGTCATGGAATTTCTGGAAGGAAAAGAGCTGCAGACTGGAATCTCGACACAACAACTTTAGCCCTGGCTGCAGCTAGCGGGTTGTTTCAAAGAGCTGTATATGCATGAGTGTGCTTTGGTATCACTGAAGAGTTTGAAGAGACCAAGGTCCAAGATCAACGGCATAGTAGGAGGCCAGCCGGCGAGACCACCAGAACATAACTTGCAGCGCAGCCATTCTGGAATCAATCAGATGCATGATAGCTCACCAGAAGATCCTTGTGAATATATTGAATATGTGATGTCATAGATATATCATGATATACCTAGTTAGGACCTAGTTCCGATTCACATACTCCCTTATATTATTGTTCAAGCCCTCCTACGGTTTGTTGGGAGGCCTTGCCCATGCCACCATCGCACAAGAAGCGCGTGTCGCAAGGAAGCCCAGCGTGTGTCGCAACATCAAGAGTGTGTACTATCCTTTGCCTTTTTTGGACGGACAGAAAATAACCCTTATACATCGCTAGTAAGTTGGAGGCCAGTGCTTCTAGGTTGGAGGCCATCGGACCCAAAATACCCCTTATAGATCACCAATAAGAAGGCTTTTATGCCTCCATGCTGAGAGACGTCGGTTGGCATTGCTCGGGTCTCGCAAGTTGATTCATTTGAAGACTGAGGCTCTTGAGTCTTGGAGGCGGATAACAAAGCAAGGCCGCTTTGAGAAAGAGAAGTCACTTGGTTGCATTGATCAATGTGCTGAAGCAAGCCAGAACATGATGTGAGTGTTCGATGGGGTTTCTCCATTTGCATGTGGAAATATAGGCAGCACAGCCTGAATTGACGTCCCTGTACAGGTAGAGGCTAACCCACAGGAGTCATAAGAGCAGTTGATTCATGATTGTTTTGTTTAGCATCCTTTCTCTGACAGCACTGGCATATGTTACATCGAAAGGAAAAAGCTCAAAGAGGAGCAGGCACGCCTGGCACTGACTCTGTTTGACATTGAGAGGTAGTGACCATCATCCTTCGTAAAGTCAGTAATGTAGAGTGCTTGTCAATAAGACATCTACATGTTTTTACGATCAAGAAAGGAGGGTCATGAAGCAACATTCTACATAAGGGCACTGTGCAGATGTTCTTCTTTTCAACCTTGGAACATGTGGATGCTACGGCTACAGTCTCGCAGGTTCGGAAGACCGTGATGCAGTGGGCAAGCGACTTTCCAAAAACAGCCATGCCAGTGACCGCACCCAGATCCCGGATTCAGTTTGACGCCATGGGGACGATTCACTTTGTTTCTACAAGAAAAAAGTTTAAGAGACAGGATGGGTAGCCACCATATAGTATCCACTATTTGTGGTTGTAAGATTGGTGGTGAGACTTCCCACACCAGTGATTGCCCGTTAATCCAGGATTCTTGCAGAGGTGTGCTTATGTGACGTGCTTGATTCAAGGTTGTCCACTGGAAAGTGCGCATTCTTGCACTACACAGGTTGTTGGTCCCGTTTTCCAGACAGGGGTCATCATTCGCGCTTCGGCAGAGCCCCGTTGAGGCCATCTTCTTTGCTTGGCGAAGGTTGATAGATAGTCGACATGAGGACACAAATCTGGAAGTGGAGGTTTTGGTGTGCTGGTGGGTACATGGGTGTTTCGAGCTCAGACGGATTTGATCTTCGCAGGAGAAGAAGGCAGAGGAAATGCGCCGAGAACACATGCGCTTGGCGAAGGACAGAGCAGTTTCATCAATCATGCGTGGGTACCCACACATTGGATAGCTGATCAGCTCTGCAGTTTGCAGATGGTTTTATAATGAAACATTTGCAAACATTGAAATAGATTATATAGAAAACATTACACAGTTACACATCATAGCAAAACACTGAAGCAAATTAAAACATATCAAAACACGTTTTCAAAAGGATATATATATATATTATTCATAAGATTTAAAAAGAAAACACTGTATTTCAAATTTAAGTCACATGTGCTGCAAAGACATAACCCAGTAGTCACTTTTCTTTCCACAGCAGTCTCTAAAGTATGTTTCCACAACCCATTGGTGAAAAGCAAAGGCCCAGTTGAGCCAGCGCCCAGTGACATGATGAAAGTATTTTTTCCAAGCAACCAAGATTAGCTGTATGAATTAGAATTACACTGCTTTTTTAATGATTTGCAGTTCAATTCGATATGTTTTATTTGTTTCATTTGTTACCAGTATCGGGGAATCTTGATGGGAGCACCGCTGGTGAGACTCCTTGTTCTCACGGAAGAAGTTTCATGGACTTGTTTAATCCACCAATTAGTTCAGCGACAATAATTCGACATGTTCGTGCTTCGCTTGACGGCCTGGCTTTTGTGCAAAGGAAGAAAAAAGGCAGCGCATTGCCTCAGCAGACTGGGTCTTGGCCAAAAGAATGTGTTCAGCTATTACAGCATTTTCTTTTAGGGAGAGCGTCCATTTCATCCACACACGGCAAGGTGTTTGGCCCCTTTCCTCAGCTTTGTCCTTCCAAGGCATTAGCATTGACGGCCGACCCCAAGAAGATGGATCCATATGCCATGAAGGCAAAGAGTCTGAGTCCACTTGGAAGCTGACATTTGCACACATGTGTGCTAAGCAATGTCATTGGGTTCCTTTCCGCAAAGACTCGATTCTTGTTGGATGCACGAGGTGAAACTGGTTGCTCCAGTGATTCGAAAGAATGAGATGGAAGCCATAAAGGACTCTGATATTCCAGTTCAAAGTAGCCGTGTAGCCCTCTCTCCAGTGAGTTTAGGGCGGGTGTTGAGCCGAATGACGCACCAAGTGCGAAGACAAGAAGCGGAAAGATATCGCACAACTCTCAAGCAAATTTTACGAGTTGATTCTTAATCTGAAGTTTCGGATCCGCTCTTCAAGCCCTTTGTGATTTGTGAAGCCGTTGCAACCCTCACAAACTCACTTTTTGGTTCACCTCAGGGGCCCAGTCTTCAGGAGCCAACACTGTATTGTTATTGTGTGTTTATAACAGGTGCAAGTGAGACGCTTGATCACTAAAAAAAACCATTTGGATCGAACACCCGGGCGTTTCAAGAATCTACATTATTCGGATGTCAAAGTATGCTTCACGACTCTATAGCCATCTATAGCCACTCCATGCGCAAGATTCACCCTTCACAATGGCCAAGCTTGAACTACTCACTGCTTTGCATTTCCAACGCGAGGTGATCCTCCGAGCTTGGCAGTACTGTATGATTGAGGCTCGTGCTGAGAATGCCCGGGTGCTTACTTTCCACAGTTGAGGGATATCGTGGAAAATTCACGCAGTCTTGCTAGCCAAGGGCCGTTTGCGCAATAATGAGATTTCAGTGGTGAAGCAAAAGAGTTGCAAGATGATAAAGCAGAAATGGCTTGAGATTAGAGGACCAGAGGATCAGGAGAGATGGAAACCAGGTGATCAAAAATAGATGAGTGCAATTGGCATCATGTCTCGTAGAGTGTGACTTCAGCCCTGAGACGAGACTAGACTTCGGAACGGAGTGAAACATGGCCCGGCCCAGCATGTTTCTCACGCCCAGCATGTCATGCCATGTTTTGCATTGCGCTTGGACGCTGAGGCTGTTAGGATCGCACATGTGCGAGCAGAAGAGCGCAGATCCCTCAGGTATGAATTACTCAAGGGAACTACTCAATGACTCAAACAGTGGAACTACTGAAGTTTGTGTGAGCTTTCCCTCATCATTTACCAGTTTGCCATGGCTGCGTTAAGTTTTATGTGGTTTGCCCTGAGTACTGGTGGAAATTCTGGGCTGGCTGGCGGTCACATGACCAGTACAACGAAACGAAACCAACAAGAATACAACTCACGACCAACCCTGATAGCAAACAATAATTTCAGAATTACATATATATATATATAAATACAGTAAAACGAGGTAATACGCATTTGCTGGCCAAGCCACTTAGCATGACCCGAACACTGACCATCATGTGCACTGAAGGAGGCACCATCACCAACAACGCATTTAATATTTTAAATACGGGACACCGGAGCCCCGCCAGCCATCGCCAGCCTGCACACCCGGCCCCAATCAATCAAACTGGAGAATCCTAGCTTGACGCTAGTGTGGAAAACAAACAAGAATTGCTCTAGATGGAAGGCGTCAGCATTCCGCCAGACTGATTTGGGCCTCAAAAACCTAACCCTGCCCATGTTGTTTCTGAACAAGCACCAATCTCATGTCGGCAAGACTCAGGTGAAAAAGAACGCCGCAGCCAATTTCAAAGGCGCTTCGCTATGCTGGCGTCAGAGGCCGGCCTTGTAAGATTGTGATGTCAGGCTGGGTCCAAGTCTTTTTGGTGTTTTAGTAATTGATTGAGTACCCCTCGGGTTGAATGAGCAGTGCTTAAACACATCTTGGCCACCAGGTCACTAAGATGTGTTTCTTGGTTGGCTCGCTGGCTCAGCAGAAATCCTCTCTGAATCTGCTACAGCACATTCAACCGCCATGCGGGTTGCTGCAATTGCTGCTTTTGCCGTTGCGGCTGGCCACGTGCAAGCGTCGTGGCTGGAAAGTCCGGGCCTCGACACGTGAGTGATTGCAATGTGAGTCATGTCATGACGCTTTTTCACATATTGATTGAATCATTTAGATGATCACTTCACAAGATTTTCCCCTCATTTGGAGACTTTGCCGTGTTTCAAAGCTGTTGACGCAGAGGCCTCGAGCCTCAGTTGCCTCACTCTTTGTGCTCCCCTTGCGTGCAGTGCCCTGGAGCCAGCTTCTTTTGGGGGCATGCGCCAGGCCAAAAAACCGAGACCAGTCAAATAAATAAGCTGGCAACTATATAGCAGCATCAAAGGATCAGGCAAAACGGGTTAAAGAAGGGTTCTGATGGCAAATTAACATGGCATATATAAAAATATTTTGCTAGCGAGGGTGGCTATCAAGGGCGGATTGAACACATCACGTGGAACACATCACGTGGCCTTCACATCTTGTCCCAGGTTGGGGTCCCAGGGCATCAACACGCTTCTTGGCTGTCGACACTACATCACCATGCAGTAATTAGCAATTAGCATAGATCAGGTATGGTCCAGTATGTTGTGGACAGTTCATTGCTGACAGAAACTTTGCTGTCCAAGGTTGCTAAACTATTTATTGCCGCTTGCTTGCACCGCAAAGCCCTGGAATCTAGAAGCAGCATAATTTCGACCATTGATTGCAAACCATCAGAGTGTGCACGACTTTGGATAGCCAAAACTGCTCAGGAATGCAGGCGTGGTCTCAAGCTGCTCCAAGCTTTGCAGCAATCTGACCAACAAAGCTGAGCAAACGGCCGGAGACGCAGCAGTTTGGGAGACACTGCTTTGACACAAGATTTCTTTGCATCGCCGACGCAAGTACTTGTACTGGGACAAAGAGCAGCTGGGTCAAGCTGATGTCTTAGGCTTGCAACCTCGCTTGTGATTTGGTTGGGATCAAGGCCGATTTCGACGCGGGATGCGGTTCTTACGGTCTTCCCTACGTAGCTAATACAGTATAAATACTGTACATGAATGGCATGCTTATGAGTCAATGAGCTTACATGGATGTCATAGTTTTTCATATGCACTCCCCTGCAGAGTTTGGAGCTTGGTGGAGTTGTACTGCTTCATCATTGTCAAAGTTGATTGGTCAACGTCCGCCCTCAGGCCTTCATGGCCGCATTGAACCACACGGATCTTGACCCCATCTATTTTTGCGAGGCCGGACGTAGAGAAAATACCGCTTAGACATCTTCAGGCAAGCCGTTTTAGCTGTTTTATCCAGGAAGCTGCTTTGGCTGTTTTATCGCATGAGATGCTGCACTTGTGGGGACGAGTTTTTTACAAAATCCCCTTAATGAAGAGGTTGTATAACCCACATGGGGGTTTTATCAATCGACTTGTCTACAATAGGTGAGATCTTGCAAGAACTCGTGTCACATCGCCAGATGATTACCGCTTGTGAAGCTGGACCAGACAATGCAAGCGTGCACTTGGTAGATGCCAAGGCCGGGAGGCAAAGAGAGACATTCAAAGTGTCAGTTTGGGCCCTCAAAATGTCTCACACTGGGGATTTGGGGTATTCACCCTTCCGGGTTCCCAGGCAACGCCAACCGCAGTGTCAAAGGGTGACACTGTGCAGATGCTGTGTGACATTAATGCACCTTGGATGACTAAAACTCAACGGTTGCTGATTCAAATGTTGTTTTTGTTGCTTTTTTGGGCACGTCCTTTTCAGAAGATTTCAGAAGAGCTTTGTGTCTACTGAGTACATAAGTCTACGAGTGTTCAACCGCCCTAGAATCACACAGGTGTGGCTTGCAGTTCCTTCCTTTGATAAAAGGAAGCGGCATTCACACCGGATTCTGACATAAGCCTTACACCTAACTTGTCATTCTATGGAGCAACTAGTTGCGTAGGAAAGATAAAGGGAAAGTGCTGAAGGTGGTTCACGAGTCTCGTTAAGAGTTGAATGGCCCTCGTGCCATTTTGGCTCAAGACTCTTCCAACATGCTGGAGGAGTTTGAGATTCTCCTCCTGACGATCCTGGCCGTCGGGATCGTTCTTGGTGGTGGCTTGGGGTGGTATCTCCGTGGGTTGTACACCCTCTGCCCTGAATTTCAGGCTTGTGGAGTCAAGACGAAAGCGGTCTGTCGCTGGCGCCACCCTCGCTATGGCAGCCAGTGCCCTGCCCACGGCCGTTGAGTTAGCCGGCTTGAATGACTTGGCCGCTGTTGTGCGCTTCACAGGCTTGGAACCCGTCACTTGGAGACAGGTGAATCTCGCTTTGGGCAATTGGCCGAACCTCCGGCTGTTGAGTCAAGCCCCTCCTGATGGGATTGCGGAAGCTTTAGCCACGATGCAACTTCCTAGGTTGGGTGGCGATGGCAATCCTGTGGATCCTCCTGAGATGCGTGAGTTGACCATGGTTGAGACTGTTCAGATAGCCCTGATCTGGCGGATTGCACGTCAGACCTATGGCATGGAAGACATTGACATCTTGGCCCCAGGTGCTCTCAATGCCATCAATGCTGTGGGGCCAGCTACAGCTACTGGTGCAAATTTGACCCCTCTTCCTGTAGGTGCAGGTGTGACGGCCAAAGCCTTGGGCATCCAAAAGATCAAGGTCTCTCAGATCGCTGATCAACTCGATGACACAGAGTCGGAGGTCATTTCAAAGATAGATGTGGATGAGGCCTACCGCACGTACAGAGACATCATGGGGGCTGATCCTCCCAAAGAAGCAGAGCCATCGATTGAGCAACTTACTGTGATGATATACAAGGTGGTGACCAGGGGTTCAGCCCCCTATGCAGACTTCTCGGTGCTAACCCCGTACGCCAGGAGGACCCAGAAACACATGAAGGCCAAGGGGTTCATGCTTCAGGAGGACGGTTCATGGAAACAAAGTGAAGTACCTGGACCACCGAGCTTTGAGGCCTGGAGCTCATGCTGGGACGTGTACAGGACCATCCTCCTCATGATGAAGCATGACCCTGTGCATCCTGGAGGTGATCGCAAAGCAGTTATGACATGGGCTGCACTTGATGAGTACTGCCGGAACATCGCAAATTTGAACAGGCAATATCCAGAGTGTTGGCACCTTCTCATGCAGGCTGAGGACCGTTGCAGAAGTGATCACCTCGAGAGAACTCGTCGCAACCTGACTAGGGCAGCGGCTGAGGGAAGGTTGCCTATGAATCTGAGTTTTGCTGCAGACCAACCATGGATTGGCGTCTTCACCTACGTGGCTCGTGATCAGGCATACTGGAGTCAAGAAGTACAGATCCCAGCACAGAACTTCATAGCCAGGGGAGGAGGCGGCCGCAGGATGAGCAAGATGGACGCCGAGCTCAGTGACATCTCAGAAGCGGCAAAGGATGCAATGGGAGGAAAGCTCAAAGGCTCAGACAAGCCACATGGTGAAGGTGAGTCAAAGGCAGCCAAGAAAAGACGTCGTGACAAAGAGAAACGTGAGGAGGATTGGAAGAAGTACCAGCAGATGCAGGACATACAGAGCTGGCACAAGAGCAATTATGAGTCATCCAGCTGGCGTGGTCCGGGAGGGGGAAAGTCGTTTGAGAAAGGCAAGATGCAACACCCCCGCAAGTACGGACAGTTCTTCGTGACGGACCGCGACGGCGACCAGATTTGCTACAAGTTCGCTAAGGGTCAGCCAGGAGCCTGCAGTGAACCCTGTGCTGATCAGCGAGCCCATGTGTGTCAGGTTTGCTTGGGCCAACACCCGAACGTGCAGTGTCAGAAGAAGAGCACGAAGAAGGGTGACGGCAAAGGCAAGTGAGAAGAAGAAGGGATGATGCATGTGCATGACCTGCATGCAGACTTGTCAGGTGAAAAGGTGATCTTGCCACCAGAGGAGGTTGCGTGCAAAGAAGAATTTGAAGAAGTTTCAAAGAATTTAGCTGATGAGCAAAAGACACGAAAGTTTGTCTTCGCAGAGTTCTTTGCGGGTATGGGAGGCTTTTCGGAAGCAATGAAGTTAGTGGGCAAGGACTTCACTGAGGTCCGTGCTACTTTGGATGGATACGCTGGAGAGTGGAACATACTCGCAGAGGAGGACTACAACACGGCTTGTATCCTTTGTGAAAATGAATTAGATCATGCTCACTTCGCACCGGCATGCAGAACGATGTCAATGGCTAGGAGGAGTGATAGATTTGGGAGTGTGAAGATCTTGCGAGATGAAGCACGACCAGAAGGCTATGGCCATCCGGATGCAGAAGAATCAAACGAAATGGTCAGAAGAATGGTGTTGCTTTGCCTGATGCTGCACAAACGCGGATCAACGTTTGCCATCGAGAATCCCTGGATGTCATATCTGTGGCTGTTGAAGTCGATGCAAAAGCTCATGAAGATTCGCGGTGTGGAACTCATATGTTTGCATCAGTGCGCCTACGGGGCTTCTTCGGTCAAACCCACAGGTATCCTGACAGGTGCAACGTGGATGAAATTGGTTCGTAGACTATGTCACGAAGTACGTGATCACTTGCATGCCACATCACTGTGTGGCAAGGCTTGGGACTACATCACCGAAAGATGGATATGGAGAACCAGTTTGGCTGCAGAATACCCTTGTGGCCTATGCCTCGCTTGGAGCAAAGCCTTCGTTTGCTGGCGCAAATCTCGGTTGGGCCAGAAATGGATGGATGAGAGGAGCTTCAAGGTGGTTGGCAAATGGAAGAATGTGTTGGTCAGGGCCACGACAGTGAAGTCGATCTCCCATGACCAGAAGAGCATTGCACTGACGCTCAAGGAGACAAGAGAGGAAGAGAACAAGAAAGCAGTTGGAGGACTGAGAAACCCACAGTCCGCGGTCTCAAAGAATTTGAGACTCAGACAGACAGGTATGAAAATCAGGCAGGTGCTAGAACAGCACATGAGAGAAGAGGAGATAGATGCATTGGCATCTGACATGAAGAAAGGCACCAGTATGGAATGGGTGAGAGAAGTCAGAGGAGCCTTATGCACAGTCTTCAAGGCGCAGGAGGATAGCAAAGGACTACAGGCAGACCTATGGCGTGCGATTCTTGAGGAGGCGGATGATGCAGACAAAAGCACGCTACCTGAGTGGATGACAAATGGTTTTCCGTTGGGAATCAAAGAAGCGATTACACACACAGGAATATTCCCTGCCACCACTACAGACTCAGCTGCGGTGGAAGCGTCACGACTTGAAGGCATGCTGCAAGGTGACTTCGAGGGCAAGTTGAATAACTATGTCAGCTTTGAAGAAGCTGGACAGTCGGCAGAGGATCTGCTAGAAGAGATGCGGAAGGCAGGGAGAACAGAAGTGTTTGAGTCATGGAGTCAGGTAGTAGAGAAGTTCGGAGATGATGCTGTGATGACAAAGCTGGCGTGCATCACAAAGCTCAAAGAGAGTGGAGAACTAAAGCATCGACTTGTCGTGGATTGCAGGAAAAGTGGAGTCAACGGCCTGGCAACCGTCAGGGAACGGGTCATTCTCCCCAAGGTGACCGACTTCGTCAAGTCAGTGCAACGCGTAGCCAGCAAAAGAAGAGAGATAGTTGAAAGAGACTACAAGTTTGAGTTGTTCTCCACAGACTTCTCCAATGCCTTCTACATGTGCCCACTACGTGCCTCGGAGAGAAGATATGTAGTCTTCAAGAGTGGCCGCGGCGATTACCATGTCAGCAAGTGTGTTGTCTTCGGGCTAGCCGCTGGACCGCTGTTGTGGGCTCGCGTTGCTTCGGCGGCGATGAGAGTGGCACAAGCGGTAATGCATAGCAATGAGGCAGCAATTGCATGCTATGTGGATGACCCGTTGATGGCTGTTTTGGGCCCCACGGCAAAAGCTCGCATGAGGAGTTTCTGCATGTGTACCTTGGTGTGGCAAGCTCTTGGGCTGGATATAGCATGGCACAAAGGTTGTCATGGAGACATGGTTCCTTGGATCGGATATGAGGTTAGCCTGTCGGGACGGGCGAATGAAGATGTCACCGTCAGAATGGCTGAAAACAAGCGGAAAAAGCTCCAAGACACCTTTGAGGAGCTCCTTACCTACAAAGGCATGTTGCCGTTGCGATTGCTCCAACATGCCACTGGTGTGCTTGGTTGGGCATCAAGCATACTGAAGTCTTCACGACCTTGGTTGGCCATGCTGTATGCCGCAGCTACACAGCACCAACGCCCAGAGCCTATCCGAGTTCGTGCCCGGGAGAGGAAAGGCCTTGTGTTTGTCAAACAGGTTGCAAATGCCTTGAGGTGGCTAAATGCAATGGTGCAGGAAATTGATGCGCAGAGACCTGGACTTCGCAGGACATTCAAATGGCGACCGGATGCACCCCGGGTGTTGATCCAAACGGATGCTTGTCCAGCTGGCATGGGAGGCTTTCTCCGAGTGGGCCAGATGTACATAGCATACTGGCACACTGAAGTCACTGCACTGGACAGGGAGCTGATGAACTCGGAAGTCGGCGACCCGTCGTTCCAAAACGAATGGGGGTTGCTCACAATTTGGATGTCTCTCGAGGCCTTTGCACCATGGCTCAGGGAGCAGTCCATCACACCGCAGGTGCTGATTCGCACTGACAACACTGCGGCACTCAGAGCAGCAGCTGAATACAGAGCAAAGTCACCAATCTTAAGCCAACTGGCTGCAGAGATTTCGATCCAGGTTGAATTGATGGAATTGCTACCACTGATGGCTGAGCATGTGGCAGGCATCGAAAATGACATTGCCGACAAGCTCAGTCGAATGGACGCTTCATCAAACATGGAGCTGCCGTGGCAACTTCGAAATGCAGCCTGGGTCGATGCACCCGCAAGACAGAAGCATAACTTCAGAGCTTGGCCGTGAGTCCAAAACAGGTCTCAGATTGTACTGAAACCATTGTGCAGTCTGTTTCTTGCATGCTTTGGGTAGGATCTCTGTCATGCTTCGGTTTGTTCGAATCGCGTGGCGAGGCCTTACCCTCAAGCTCTACAGTCCGGTCCTCAGGTTACGCGCGCTGCAACGCCGTTATGTGGGTGAAGGGAGCAGCGCCTCATGGTTGCACTAGAACAGTGTGACTGTGGGGCAAGTTGTTTCTGTGTAACGGTGTTGTTTTGCATGCCGCGTAGCCTTGCTCATATTGAGCGTAGCCTAAGTTGTGAACTGGAATCGATAGGATTTGGTGTTGATGCCTAGGCTCCTTACTTGTGTTGGATTCAGATGTTTCTTGCACATGTTGGTGACTTTAGGCATCGGCTCAATGCATAAGCAAACCAGGGGACCACTTGTAGTACCCTTCTCTTATGAAGGATACTTGATCGATGAAGTACCTCCTGCGGTTGTAGCTGCAAGGAGGGCATTGGGCTGGAGTGAAAAGGAAGCGACAAGTGCTGGAAAGGCTCCCAACGATAGGTTGGTGGCAAAGGGTGGGGGTAGGGCAGCATGTCCTCGCACACCTACTCCCATGACGGGTTCGAGAACGCCGTGTCCTGGTACGCCTGTGCCACAGACACCTCAACCGTGTCTGGATAAAGAAGTGCTTGTCACAGCAGCAGGTGAAGTACTGAAGAGAAGAAGAAAGAATGGACCCTGGCAGCCTGAGACGCTGTGCAAGAGAGGGTCAGCAGAGTTGGCTTGTCGGATAGCGGAAGACGCGGAAGAAAGAAGACTGGCACTACGTCAGTTTAGCAGCCTGAAGTATGCACCCACGACCATTGACACAAAGGACTCGTTGTTCGGGCTATGGGACAAAGTCTGTAGTCGTTTGCGTGTGGACAGTCTCCCTCTCACGGAGGCCAAGATCAATGACGTGACTGCCATACTACGGGCCAGTGGATATAGAGCAGCCTGCTCGTACGTGTACGAGGCCAAATCTCGGCATGTGCGTGCAGGATATGAGTGGAACGATCAACTACAGATGGCATTGACGGATGCGAAACGAGCTGCAAAGAGAGCTTTAGGACCGCCGACTAGAGCTGAGGAAGTGAAGCTCGATTGGTGGGCAAAGTTTCCGTCAAACACGGCAAGGAGCCAAGTGAGATAGCCATCGATGACGATGAACCTGCAGGTGGGTTGCGAATATGGGTGCTGGCGACCAAGTTTCTACTCAGAGAGACTGAGTTGGCCAGTCTCACCATCGACGAAGAAGGTGTGAAGATTGACACGATGCAAATGACTATAGGATTGCATTTGTCAGTGCAAAAGAATGATCCGTCGGCAAAGGGCACTTGGCGGGCATTAGCCTGCTCTTGTGGAAAAACCCATCCTTCGATCTGCCCTTATCACACGGGCCTGGACCTTCTTAACCTACAACTGAAAAGAGTTGGCATGAGAAGGCAAAGCGAGGCTCAGGGTTTGGGCATACCGCTGGTGGGACAAGTCAAAACTCCGAAAGCAACAGTCGCGAAAGACAAGATGATCTCGCAGGTGAAGAAACTATGCACCCTGATGCAGTCTTCCGTGAAGGAAGCAAAGGAGATTGAGATCGATCGGGTGACGGGGCACTTTGCCAGAAGGTCAGGAGCTAAGGATTTAGCTCGGCAGGGCATGCCTTTAACGGCAATACAGTGGATGGCAAGGCATTCGTCGAATGTCACTCTGCAATATGTGGAAGACGCTTGGGCGGAAGCACCACGTGCTGACCTCAGACTGCAGGATATCTCAAACTTGTGTGAAATGGCAAATGCCACCTTGGCAAGAGTTGAAGAAGTCGAAACTGCAGTGCAAGATACGGAAGAATGGCTGAAGAGTCAGCTTGAGAAGATCAGCCCAACCGAATGGGTAGGACCAAGTCGAGCAGAACTGAGAAGGGAAATTAGAGCTGCAATGATACCTGTTGCTATAATTAATCACCAGTCAGGTAAAATTCATACGGTGGCAGCGGCGAGCTGTACAGACAATGATGTTCGCCGGTGGACAACCTCTTGTGGATGGCCTTGGAGGGAATCTGCCATTCACTGCACCCAAGTGTTTGAAGGTGATGAGGTACAAGAGACTCTTGAACGATGCAAGAAATGCATAAGTGAAGGGGCGATGTAAGGTGGAGGTGATGCATCTTAGAAGAAGGTGATCACTTCCGACCCTGGTTGAGAACTGGAAGAAATTCAGTTCTTGACTGGGGGGAGCCTTAGGGTAGGATGCAGATGCATCATGGCCCAAAGAGGCACATCGCCCACCTCTTGGAGAAAATGGTTTCTTGTCTCACGATGGGTGGTGGTGGGGACAACGACACCGTGTCTTTGCCCAGCCAAAAGGTTTACGACCACAACAGGCTTAGCTCGTCCTGGACATGCCTCAAGCCGCCACTGAACATGCCTTCAAAAGCTGCTTCAAATGTTTAGATACCAGATGGTTTTGTTCTCGATGTTGGGCTTAAGTCAACGCATCAGTCAACTGTTTGAGCAGATCTGAAGGGAGTTCGTCCACTCTGTATCCTACCCTAACCTTAGACCTTCTTGGGGGATCTTGGGCCATATTTATGCATGAACAGATGAAGAAAGAAAAGGTGAAGCTTCTATTTTGTGAGGAAAAACGGCTCGGGGACAGATATATCCATTTTGGGGCATGAAATCGTCACTAAGGTCACCCAGGCCTCAGGTGTGGGGGAGTTCCGCATTGCGGTGGACGGCCCCGTGAGCGCGGACATCAGCCAGAGCTTTTTGCTTCCCAAAGGCCTTGACTTGGGTCGGCAGCAGCTGGGTGTTCAGCTGAAGGCGGGAAGCATATGGAAGCATAGCGAAACAAGAAGCTACTAGGGGCTCCTGGCATCGCTACTAGGAGCAAGGACATTAGAATGTTCATGTTTGGTTGTGACTCATTTGAGCTCGTGACATCGCTTCAACATGCTGCCATGAACAATTGGGCCAGGTTAAGGATCACACGTCAGGAGATGATCCTGTGGTGTGGAAGCCAGGCGTGCACGCTTTGGAGCGGTAATTCCCACAAGTGTCATAAAAGGCCGGGTTTCTTCGGGGAACTCGGGTCAAGCCCGGGCAAGGCGGGCAGGCAGTGTTTGGTCATTTCCTTTCGAAAGTCGTCCGTTGCCACTTTCACGCGCTTCCGCTGCTGGATGTCAGGAGTATATAGATTTGACTTTGAAGTTTGCCAAGGTGAGTGTGGCACGGGGCTTAGAGTGTGCGTCGAACTGCTGGAACAATGCACAAACTAGAAGCATGGCTACATCTACATCTACTGCTTTTTTAGGGTCTGATGTGCTTCCTTTTGACCAGTCCACTGGCCAGGGCAAGGATATGAAGGAATGTTGAACAGTTGATGTTCATTTATGTTGGCTGGTTTTTGTTGATATGAGCAGCGGCTTTTGCAACCTGTTTTTGCGTTTGCTTGCTCAAGAGTTGTTCTGAGGAGATGAGTTTCCAATCAAAGATATTAAGAGAACCGAAGATTAGTTGGGTGATGGATAGACACAGAAATGCCAACCATGCTTAAGTAGTGTACCCACAATTCCCCTGATGAATTGGAGTTGGACACGTCTTGACCAGAACAAGAAGCAAGAATACAACTGACATAACTGAAAACGCCATGGATTCGGCCTCACTCCAAGCGAGAGTTCTGGCCAGGCTGAGCAAAGAAGAAATCCATGGCTTTCCAGCTACGATGCCACCACAACCTCCTCAGTCTGCAGCTGTTGGTGGGTTGTCGTCTGATGATGACACAAGCTCCTCTAGTGATAGCGCACCTGAAGACTTGCGGATACACATAACTCCACAAAGACCTGTGGCACGTGCCCGCAAAGGGGCCTTGGCAGAGGAGCTGGAGGAGGAGGACTCACCAGAGTCAGAGGATGAAAAGAAAGCGCCAGCGCTCATCACAGCGACCCGTTTGTGCAACCGACGTGAACTTGCAAGGTGTGTGCGCCATCAACGGCGGAAGCTTCAAATCGCATTGGCGGCCTTGATCCTATCAGTGTTGCTGTTCCTCTTGAGCACCTTGATTTTTCTGGAGGCTCCACAGGTGCAAATGCGGCCAGAGGCTCGTTACAGAACAGAAGACATACCACAAGAGGCATGGTTGGCTGCCGGCTGGGGACTGCCACCAGTGATACGGGAGGAGCGACAGCCAAAGGCACCTTCCACCTCGTTTCACTAAGCTGAAAAGGTCGTCATGCACCCGTTGCCGAGTTTGGCGGGATTTAGAAGCTTCGTTCATCTCCCAGTCATCCATGCACAAAGAGAAGTCCAACATGTTTGCAGATGTTGGGAGTGTTGGATGCAAGGAAATTGAAAAATTCTGACATACCATAGACATACTACAGACTGATCACTGTAAGGAGCTCTTGGTCATACATGGTCTCCCGTGGACTCCTGCGCAGCCAAGGTTCCAAGCACCCGCATTCGAAGGCCAAAGTCAAGTGCGATTCGCTGTTGACGAAGGGTTGTTGCTCAGTTTACTTCGTGTTTCTTCTTACTGGTTTGGCACCAGGATTTTGGCAAGATCACCGGGAAGTTCACTTTGAAAGAGGCCTGGAAAGAAAGGAAGGCCAAAGATATGAGTCTCTCATATGACCTAGATGCCTCAACAGGCAATGACCACACAATGATTGAGAAGCCAAATGGCAGCCATACGTGCAACGCAGACACAAGGGCACCTGGGAGTTGCAGACGAACAATGTCAAGAATGTACAGTTGCAGCATTGACCAGTATGTTGCACATGTCCTAGACTCTTGGGCTCTCCCACCAAAGTATATGTCCGGGATTCGACATGTGGCATCAGCTTAGATGTGAAAAAAGAAACGCGTGGCGCGTTTCGTGTTGATGCGTGACCTGTTGCGATTGACCTCTCAGGATTTGACCGTTGCGGTTTGACTGCTGTAGCACTTCTTCGACATCCAGAGCCACAAGAGCGCATGGAAAAGGGGTGTGAGCAAGCAGTTGGCCATCAGAGGGCAAAATGGTTGACGTTATGTTGAGGAAGTCAAGCTTTCACTGAGTATGATCAAAACAATAGTAATTTCATGTAATTTCTATTTTTCAATGTCCATTAGCCTTAAGGGTTTGCTTTTTCTCGTTCAAGCTGATTGGTGCTAGCAGTCATAGTATTTCGCATAGGCGAAATGAGTCTAAACAGGTTCTGGCCACATCGGAACCTGTTTTCCCTTTTGCTTGCGCAGGGCAACCATGGCCTGTTGCACGGGAGCTTCAAAGCGTGGCACAGCGAGGTCAGTCTTGAATTGTCATCAGCTGCCATTGTGCAAGATCCCCGAATTAATTACCTGACACATCCTGACACGCTCAAAACTCCTTGGATTTCAGCAATTTCAAGGGCTGCCTTCCTTGTGAGCTCCAAGTGGTCAGGTGCTGGCTGAGAAAGAGGAACGAAAACGCCAGCAGGCGAGACATGACCATTCACCAGCAAGAGTTTGATTTATGAAAAGAGGGATGGGTGCAACAGCGGGAGGGGATAGCCGGTGAGAATCGCTTCACGCCCTTCACACCTTCGCCGCACTTGTGCCTCACCTCTCATGCCCATACCCCCTGCGATTGAGGTGTTCATGCCTAGGAGCACCTGCACCCATGTACCTATGCTGTGCGATGATGATATTGTATGCATGGCTTCATACTTATTATAGTTGCATATTATATGGTCTGAGTGCATGTTCTCTTTGGAACTTCCTCTCCAAATCATTAGTGACCATCATCAAGAAGATCAAGGTGACTTGTGGTCATCCTTCCCTTTCCACACGCGCAGTCCGGCCGTTCATTACTTAGGGGCATTATCCAAGCCCTGTGGCAGATGCATCCGGAACTAGAGAAGAATACCGAAGTTTGCCTTGTCCTTTGCGCCAGACTGAGCAGCGCTTGAGCTACCTTCAAGGAGTTTTCCGTTCATGGTCCACTTTGACTAGCGTGGCGGGCTTTGAGGTCGTGAGTGATACCCGTCACGTGACTGTTTCTCGAAGACTGCAATGGGAGGCACATGGAGGCACCCACAAGTTGCTCAGAACCTATTGAACCATGCGTGAACTACCCCCTTGTTATTAGATGTGTGATGCACAGTTATTTGAACTGTCCCGAGGATCAGGAGCCATTGTACATTGAGATATGCATATTAGTGTTTTGATCACAAGCTGGAAGGTGGGTAAGCGGGCTAAAGAATTGGAGAACGAGAAGGAGAAATGATTTGTCAAAGCAGTTTTGCCGTTCCAAGTCTGAACTTGGTTTACACAAATAAGCGTTTGGCACATGGGCAGGAAAGACTCCAGAAAGAGCAGGCTCAAACTGGCAGCGCTTTTTTCCTTATAGTCAAGGCAATCAAGCTGGCACCCTGCTGAAAGTGCGTGAAACATGTGACGTGGCCCACTGCAGGATGATTTGTTGAGAGAGGTGGAGGACACAACAAATCGCTGTCGAAGCGTTTCTGTTTTATATTCAGAGTAAAATGATTCTGTTTCTATCACGATTATCACAGTCATCATTTGACAATAGATGTTCTCATGTATTTGCCCGCGCCGCTTCTATTGGCAAAGATAAGTCAGCAATTCTGGAGACCAATGATAGTGGTCACTGAGAGAGAAGATACACCTGAGTGATAGCGAGTCAATGTGAATAAGATATTCTACATGGCATTGCTTGGTATTGCCTCCAACTTTCACCGGCAATTTGCGTGCCCGACAGGAACACCGGAGGCAGAACTCGAAGATGCGTGGAAGCCTATTGGGATTGGCCTCAGAGGCAGGACGCTGCAGCCGGGCTGTGCCATTGGCTGTGCTAGCAACGTTGGAAGGCCGATCCGCACCAGTACGTGCTGCTTGGCCAAGCTCCTGGAGAATCTTTGACAAATGAAATGCATTGGATGAGTAGCAACGAAGAGCAGTTGGATTAGTAGCTATTGCCCGTGATGTGTTCAAGCTTGTGGTGAAGCTTTCAGTCGCAGGCATGATAATGGCTTCATGGAAGGAGTTGCTGATTGAACGGAGGCACGGTTTCGCACGGCCTTACGTATTATTTCATGTTTACCACATTTGGCAATAAATCCCTAGCGCGAAGGGCATCAGGCCCCATGACAACTTGATTTGAGGAATGCAGAGTGACCGAACGCCAAACTTAATTGTTGGTCAACATGGCATGCATGAGCAACACAGAGTCCAACTGTAACCACCTTATGGCACCGGCAACAACCCCGCTGTCAATAGGTATCGTCAAGAGTTCTACTTGCTGTGATTCCCTGTTGCTGCGACATGGTGTGCCCCCCGCAAAAGGAATAGAAACCTACAAAACCAATATGCAAAAGAATCAAAGCAGAGACCGTCCTTTTGCAATGCCAGTAGCATCCAGCAGCTAGGCCAGGCTTCAATGTCGATATTTCCTCCAGATGGACTGTAATGGACGAGTATAACTGTCAGTGAGGTCCCATACACGCGGCACGTGGATGTATGTCCAATGAGAAGACACGAGACAAGAATTTGTCCCATCTGAGTTTCTGAAATTCTTGTTGGTTATTGGATGCATTTCCAATACAAAACCAATGGCCCAACTGCTGTTGGTGTAAAAACACCACAGATCTCCGAATGTTCAGCGCAACAGCTTCCAGAACGGGGCAGCATGGGGGCGACCCCGGGCTATTTTCTCCATGCATGCCCCAGCATGAGGTTGAGACCCTGTGTGAAGACCTTGTCACCCACCCATCGTTCTTTTCCAAACAGCAGGACCTTGCAAGAAACGCCAAGATTCCTGAACACAGACGACCAATCTGGTTTGCGTGGCTGGTTGAAAACGATTGACAACGTTTTAGTTCATAGGAGTTACACTCTGAGTCACTAACATGGAAGCAGAGTTCACCAGCCTGTTTATTTAGTATTCGGAAAATGGTCATCCTTCATAGCCATCCCATCCACGTCCATAAGATTTCAGGGAGTGCACGGACATGAGTTTCGGATCACATCGACAGGCTCCTGCAGAGTCGTCCGAGGACTCAGAGACTGCAGACTCCAGCTCGGGACCGCGGTTCGTGGAGCCTCAGGCGAGGAAGAGCGGAAGAAGGTGGAGCAAGAGTTCCAGGAGCCAAATCATGTAGACAGTCGATCAATATATATATATATACTGTAACCACCCCTACCAAAATGGTTTTACATTTCCATATTGGGGGGTATTCATCAGCAGTCTACATGATATAGTAACAGTAGTATAAAAGGATCCCCGTTGCTACCGGTTAGCCAAAAATCAGTGTGGTCGACCACAGAAAACCAATTTTATTTGACTCATTTAGTTTAAGGGTTACTGTATCCAAAATGAGTCTTAAATAAAATGGATGACACATGATGACACGGATGAACTCTTTGCACAGTAAGATTATCCAGTCACGACAGAAAGAGGTTTTCTTTTTGCACTGTTTATATAAAGGTCTTTAAGTTTTGCCAGTAATT
Source organism: Durusdinium trenchii (assembly GCA_963970005.1). Classification (NCBI taxonomy): domain Eukaryota; class Dinophyceae; order Suessiales; family Symbiodiniaceae; genus Durusdinium; species Durusdinium trenchii. Next base: position 166,281 of record CAXAMN010026006.1, read on the forward strand.
TTAGACTATACACCAATTTGTTTGAAAGGGGGGGGTGAACCTCAGTAGTCGGTAGCAACGGGGATATAAAAGGTGTGTCTTGGTTTTGGCCTTCGGCGGAGCACACCTTGCCTTCAGGAGCGGCAGGAAGAGCAACGCATAAGTCTCAGGCGCAGAGAGGGAATCCGGGAATGCTGCACGTTGCAATTGTGGCTGAGAGACTAACGCATATGTGCACGTTGTCGTGTCACACCTTGCTAGGAGTTACGTGAACCTACATACAGTATTTTATTAGATATACTATACAGTATATATAATATCAATGGCAATGGCATTTGATATCTAAATGGCCAAAGCTTAAAGAAACTCAGGCTGTCCCTAAATTTTAAGTATTGCAAGCAAGTAGGCCCAGCAGGGGTTCAACAACAGAGAGAGGGGAGGAAGTTGTGTGCATCGTTCCTGCTCAACTGCAATTTGTGTCGTCGTAGCTGGCCATTTCTCTCAAGCACGATCCAATTTCATGGCTGGTGCGGCCAGTGGTCAGAGATTTTGAGCATTATGAGCAGCTTGTTTGTGGAAGCTGTGCGCATTTTGTGCACGCAACATGGGCAACGTGCTAGGAAAACAAACGTGAGGAAGACTACAGTCAGGCACTTGTCCCGAAGATCAAAGTTGGAATTCCGCTGTCAAAATTTAAGTTTCCCAAAAAAATCTTAAGTAGGAGCAGGCTTTAGAAAAGGCGCTTTATGTATTGAACTCGTTCGAGTTCCGAAAGCTGCGATTCAGGATGAATCTGCTGGCGTTGCCTCTTGAGCGTGATCAGATTTATTCCATCAAGCGACGATTCCCGGCCTTTTCGGGCAAGGTGGCTATTGTTGTGCAGCTGTATACACCAAACCCACTCGGACAAAGGAAAAGCTGAAAGACTTGCTTAAGAAGTTCATTGGCTTCGTTTTTGGGATTGGCATGTGAACTAACATCTTACACCGTTCAATGTCAAGTTTTGTGCACTCCGACAGGTTCCTGAGGAAGCACGTTTTTGGTCGGAAGAAGACCTTGAGGCTTTCTTTGGAAGCAATGGCCGCTGGTCTTGAGATTTGGGGCGACGCGACGTTTCTTTGGATCATATTGCATCCAGGGTGTGTTGGATCATATTGGATCAAGAAATCAATAGAAATCATGTCAATAAATAAACAAGAGTTTGGCCATGGTTGGCCCTTTTTTGTCCCCTTGGGCCCCATGGGCAACCGGCTCCATTCCCAGAGACAGCAGCCAAAAGGCCAGAAGCAACCGAATCTTGACTGCAATTTAGCAAGCCTACGAAAATTGCACGAAAACGATCTTGTAGGATACTGTAGGCTGATTTCACCATGTATCAGTATCAGTTGTTTAAAGAACGTTTGGATAGGTTTAGATACAATCCTGTACATGCTCATCAAGTTAGTTTTGGTTGGTGGATTTCTGCAAATGTTGGACTGCGGGTGCTTTTCACCCGAAGCCGAGGCGAGAGAGTGCTCGACCAGGTGCTGAAACTTGTCCATTGCTTTCACGCTTAAGGTGTTGGACCAAGATACTTTGAGAATGTCTAGTTTCATCCTAGTTTTTCTGATGGATTCTTATATTGTCTTATATTGTTTGAACACATGCACGCGCAAGTAGATGCTGACTACGAGGCTCGAGCTTGCCAAGAGAAAGATCGATGAGCCAACCATCGAATATGTCACTTGCCGACAACCTACAACTCATAGCATACGGTGGGTGGAGCCCTGAACCAGGTACAGACCACATAGAATGCATTAGAATGCCTTGCGCTATGGCTAGTTCACCGGTCCAATAGCAGCAACAGTATTGCATTTGAGCTGTGTTTGCTCAGGCAGCGTTCAGCCGATATTTGCAGAGCGTGCGAGAGGACTGGTACAGGATGCTTGGATATGTTGCACTGTTAATGTTGGAAAGGATCTCAAATGTGTTTGCCATGTGTTGTCATGCTGCAAGCACTTTTTCACCTTACCAGATCTGAAAACTGGATGAAACACATGAAACTGTGTTGGCCTACTTCAAACTGGATGAAACAGATCTGAGGAATCCTCGCCTTACCAGCGTAGCTGAGTGCACCTTGGCCGCCAATGGCCTCTCCTTCGCGTGTTGCACAATCATTTCGATTTGTCCAACAATTTCGAGAGGATGTCATGGTCGTTCTCATAGCGTTTGTGGCCCCTGGTCTGGCGTATGATATTTGAGTATGCAGTATGAGTATGAGTGTTTGAACACCAAAAGGCAATAAAATTCTCCTGTCAAGCTCGCTGTTTGAAACATGGTTTCACCAGGTACAGAGGTGTCACGCCTCCGCTCATTGCAAGGGATGCCAAGCGAGCCAGTCCTTTTAGAGAAGCCACGCTTCCTGGCTTTCAAAATTTCAAACAGTTTGGAATTTGGAAGCTTGAAAAATTAGCCAATGCAGGTTAGCAACATCATTGCCGAGGTGATTGGTATGCTCGATTTTGGAATTTGGACTATTTCAAGCGGGACTGTGGTCACGACTATTGGTCGCTTGGAGTTGAAAAGTCGCCAACGCTTCGCACCAAGCAGAGTCGAAGCGCATGTTTTGGGGTTCCGCGTGGTTCCGCTTTGAATCCCTAAGGGTACATATGCATATGCCAACATTTGACAGCATATGCGTCTGAGAAATCCAATCATGATTGTTGAGGTGGGGGTTGCAGTGGTTGCTTCACAGATTTGAAGTCTTTCTGCGGCGCCAAATTGCTTATGTGGAGACATGATGATATCATGAGAAGTCTTATTGAATCTTGCTCCTAGTAGCGTCCTTGCTCCTAGTAGCGATGCCAGGAGCCCCTAGTAGCGTCCTTGCTCCTAGAAGCGATGCCCTTTGTTTCTAGTAGCGTCCTTGCTGCGAATGGAAGAATTTCGGGGCCAAAATATGCCTGACATCCAGTCGCATTCGCAGATCGTCCGACCTCGTGAAAGGTTTTGCCGGCCACAGTTCCCGGCCTTTGCAGCTTAGCTGAAACTGCAAAATCAGTACATGAAGGGGCTAGGAGTTCTAGCGAATTGCCAAGGATGGCGATGAAGCGGTAGTGAGCCTAGTGAACCAGCTGTGCTCAAAAAGGGGGAGCAAGGAGATGGAAAATCAGTGTCAGTGAGTCAGTGAGGCCATCGACCAAGTGGCACTTCATGTCAGTATAGCTGAGTATGTCTCTTGGCTTCGTAGCTAACTGGAGAAGCTGATGGAAACGTGCATGACTGGGAAGTGGAAGCATGATGACAATGAAAGATGACATATTAGACGTGTTCATTAATGTTTACATTAGGACAAGCACAGACATGTGGCACCGTCCATTTCTTTGACCAGGTTGAGTTCGCCCGAACTCTACAGCGAATGGACCGCAAATGTGACCAGGAGTGGCCGCGAAAATCCCGCTGTGAGACAAAGCCAGAGCAAATATGATCAAATATGTTTGGCGGAACGCTACTAGGAGCAAAGGGCATCGCTACTAGGAGCAAGGACGCTACTAGGAGCAATGGGCATCGCTACTAGGAGCAATATATATACTATATTTCTCCGCTACCTTTGCCAGGGGGTTCAAACAACCCTCACCAAAGATCAGTAAGTGAAAGCGGTTTTCCCGACAAGAAAAAGAGTCCATGATCAGAACGTCACCCCTTTGTCAAAGCTCGATCAGTCAAGGCAGAAGCTGGTCATTATCCTGGCAAATCGGGCTTGCTAGGTTCGATAACGGCAACATGCTGCAATTTCCCTGCATAATCCTGCACGACCCCTTCATGCTGCGGAATGCAGCCGGCGGTTCGCCATTCGCCCTTGTTCCAAGGAGAAGAGTATCGCCTTTCCACGGCTCACCATGGATGGCTATGCCCCATTCTTCGGTGTCATGCGGAGACTCAGCCGCATCAATGTGCTGTTCGTTTTCAGATTGTGGAACTCACTCCTCCATGAAGCCCATGTAGAAATCCAGCAACCTGGCGTGGTCACTACCAGTCCAGTTCAATAGTCATAGTATTTGCAATGAGTCTACAACTTGTTTCTCACGTGATAATAATTAATTAACTCTATCATACTCTATCTAATATTTGTTGGCACTCTTGTGCCAAACACCTTGACAGGAAATTCTTTGATGAGTGCTGGACCAAGTTGGGCCCCGAAGGGTTGCCTGACATGACGCCCAGGCAGGATAGGATGAGGGGACCGGTCAGTGATTTTTCCCGCTTGCTCAAGAGTGGAAGGACTGACATTTGATTTGATGTGGAACATATTTTGGCCAGGTTCGCTCAAGTTTTTGCGCACGCATTTTCTTTGCAAGATCCTGTGGAGACGCTCTCGCGCTTTTACAAGGCCATTTGGAATCAACTCAATATTGTCGATCATGTCGACTGGCTCCACTGATCAAAGGAAGCAGTGGTTCTTTGTCCATGTTCCGGCAGCTGTATAGGGATGCCTGGTCGGACAGGTCATTCGTTTCGCTACCTTTATTTTATCAAGTGAAATAATCGCCGTTTTGTGAACAAAAATCCAAGAGTACTGGTTGCAATGTGTTCTATCATTGTGTTGTGACAGGGAGTGTTTTGTGAACAGGTTTGTACGGTGCAGGGAGTGTTTTGTTCTGCTGAACCGGATTCCGTTCGCAGTCGCCAGGTGACTCTTGCAGCAACAGGCTCCATTACAAGACTCCATGCAACTAGTCCAAATGCTGTGAACATCGGCCTTTGGAAGTCAACCCGGGTGAAGTTGTTGCGTCGAGGTAGAGGTGGCTGGAGCCCATAGCTGGTTCAATCAGATCGAGGGCAGGAGAGTGTCACTTGAATGGCATATAAAGGCATTGGATGCATTACGATGCATTACGCATCATTACGCCCAAAGCTTTGAGGAAATGGCCCAGGTCTTTAGAGGTCAGACGCTAGCAGCTAGCGTGCACGTTCACAAATCTCAGATACATAGATCACACTTAAACAAGCGACAGACATCAATAGTACAGGATACTCAACAAATTTGAATAACATATACATATATATATATATTATGAATATGCGTTCAGATGTGTGTGCTGTGATCCATTTCTTGGAAAACCAATGTAGGTTGCCAGTTGTTCAGAGCCGGGCTGATGAATGCCATGGTTTGCCTTGCTGCGCTGAGGTTCTTCCTTTTCCCGCCATCCGAGTCGCGGAAACTCTACGAAGAAACCGGCGGTCCCATGCAGGAAGCGCCCGGATACACGTGCTTTTGAACATGTTGTGGGGGTGTAGAAGAGCGAGGCAGATACAGCATTAAAGAAACAAGTGAGAGATTATAAAAACCCCCCACCCAGGGAATTAGTATTCGCATGTCCGTTTTTCTTGGAGCATCTGCAAACCACTGTAAAACGATAAGGAAGAAAAAAAACGATAACCCCCGATGATTGTCGTGGAAATCCCTTGGCATGTTTCTATTTGTGGTTTTAGGCTTACGTCCTCACAGAGGGAGCAACAAGGAGTGTCTCCTGGGCCTCCGAAAGAACAGTCCCTGCTCGACAAACAGAGTCTGAACCATCTCCCGTTCTTTAGGGCAGAATCTGTAAAAAAATCCTAGTTGCACCAGGCGCCAAAACGATAACAAAACGATAACAAAAACGATAACGCAGCGAGCCTAAAAGACCTTTGTGTAGGTAGGCCACCACATGTGAGCGCCATGGACAGCAATAAGATCTTCTGTCTGGGGACTCTAGCATGGACTCCAGCATGGGGAATTGTACCTAATGTCTTCATGTCTGCAGGTTCCACACCACATGCACGCAGTGCACACACACACATGTATACTACATATGTTACATATGTTGCAGTTAGTCAAAGTACTGTAAAACGATAAGGAAGAAAAGAAAACGATAACGCCAAAAGTGGTAAGGCAAAAGGATAGGGGGTTTTTATACAACCTCAAGTGCCTTGCTACTGCATCTAGTCTTCCCTCCTATGTTCCCGACCGGGACTTGTGACCGACGCGAAGTGCGAACTGTACTAAAACAGGCAACTAGCTAGTGCATTGTTCAAAGTATGATGTTTACCTGTTTAGACTATCTAATTACACTTGTCGATCACGTCAATGTACCGAATCGGCATTCCCCGTATTGACACGTGGACTCTGGACTCCCGGAGCTTTGTTTGTTTTGACTTCGCCAAGCCTCCTGGAAGCTGAGCAGTGAAAGCCAGTGAACCTAAAGAGGAGCAAACATTGCAGTATATTGCATTGAAACTGAAGGTTTCAGCCTGAAGACCTTTTTCAGGCTTGTGCAAAAGCGGCTTCCAACCGTCTCAGTTGGGTTTGTTTCAAGTGTCCGTTTTGGTACACCCTTCGTTTTGTGCGTGTCATCCTTTGCGGACGTGCACTCCTCCTTGGTCTCTGCTTCTAGCATTAGACCAACCTTCAAAAGCGAGCTCTAGGCTCAAGCCGCCTCAGGATCCGCAGACTTTGCACTGTCGGATCTCAGTCATGGGTCCCGTGACCGCATTGCACCGAGCGTCGGTGTGGAAGTTGCCGAGTTGGTCCTCATAGATGAAGCTCGTCTCCTGAAGACTTCTCTAACCTCTAGTGGCCCTCTGACAAGCCCCACACACCGGCTGTTCATGAACTCGGTTGGCCTTCCTCAATCCCCTGCAGCTTCGCTGTCTATGGAAGCACTTGCTGGACTCCGCGAACCAGATCTTCCACGTTGGCTCATTGGGGAATCGCCTCCTCCTCCCGGTCAGGGTGATCTGTAGATGATGCCCTCCAAGTAGATCAGCTTGATTCGGCGGTTCCTCCTGTGGCTCGTTCAGCGTGGGATCCGCTCTCCCTTGATGTCCATCTTCAACGCCTCCACTCATCCTGGTACTTCTTGGTGATGAGGATGAAGCACTCTGCCCCCCATGGTTCATTTGCTGCCATTCTCCATCACGTTGACGTGGTTCTCGATCTCCTCCTCCTTGAGGTCTGGTAGAAGTCCTTGTCCCGGAAGAAGATTGACCAGCCAAGCGAGAGACCCTCACTCTACGCGTCGCCGGATCGTCCTCCACCCGGTTCCAATGCACGCGGCATTTTTGAATGACCTTCATGAGCACCATTCCCAGCAACATCATCATGACGCTGAGGAGGTACAAGATCTGGTCACCCTAAACATTCTCATCAACATTCTTGGTGACGTTCTCCGCCATCGCTCCATGCACCTCTTTGAGTGCCGACAGCACCACAACAAGCCTCATGGCCTTTTCCAGGTGGTACTTCGCGACCAACTTCATGGCACGAGGCGCAACAATGCCCTTGTCCTCCTCATGCACCTCGTCAACTGAGTCAGGCTGCCATGACATCCCCATCCGCTGTCTTAGCTCATTAATCCGAGCCACTGGCAACGCCTTA
>CAXAMN010026006.1:198655-217685 GCA_963970005.1 Durusdinium trenchii
ATGTCATGACTTTGGCTTCGAAGGATATCCACCTCCAACAACCTCGTAGTGTCTCCACCAGCCTCCTTGAGCGCCCGTGTGAGGTCGTAGCCCTCGTTCTTGCCAGCATACAGATGGACAACCACTCCCTCATTTCTCCAGCGCTTACGGATGCGTCGATTGGCTCCAAGGACATCAAGATTCCTTGCTGGGGTGTCCACCAAGCGATCCTTGATTCGTATCGGGACCTTGTCAAAGATCGGACAATCTGCCACAACCCGGTCCAGCCAGTCGACGTGTCTCCCCAAACCGGTAGCACCTCAACGCCGTCCTCGACCGAGATTCCTCCAACTCCCTGATGAGGTCCAACGCGACATCACGGTCCATTTGAGGGCACCCCGCTTCAACCCTGAGGTCAATGTTGCCCTTGACTGGATGCTCCAAGGTGCACGCTTCCCCCATCCATTCGATTCGACATCCCAAGTCGCGAACAAGCCTTCCCGCCGGGACAATCGGCTCCACATTCTCACTGTTGTGGACCAACGTCTCCCCTTCTGTCATTCGGATGTCTTGTGCTCCTCCAGCAGCCAACGTCACCCTCACTTGGCGATATCTTTGAAGATCTTCTTTTCTGAGCTTGGGCCTCAGAGCGTGCTTTGCCCCAGAATCCAAAAGTCCTTCTCGGCCTTGTTGGACTCGAGCTATCTTGACTGCCCGTAGCCCTGGGCCACCTTTTTCCCATGCTCGATTCAGCTTCTTCAACGTCGCACCAAGGTCCGTTGCACGATCTTGCCCTTCTTCTTCGAGGTTCATGCCCTTGAGCAACTTGTGCGCTTCATCAAGCACGTTCTTGATTGGGTCTGCAGTTCTTGTCGCTGTATCCGACACCGCCTCCGAGGTCACCGACTGCGAGGATGCGGCTTGAGGAGAAATTGAAGCCCCCGACTCACTTTGCGAGGTCCCATTTCCACCGCCACCAGTTTTGTCCAAAAGCTTCTGGAGCCTCGGTTTCTGGCCGGATGGAGGTCCCTCTCCCTTCTTTGCCGTCTCTTTCCTTGGACAGTCTCGAGCCAGATGTTGTGTGGCCCCGCACGTGAAGCACCTCCTCTCCTGGTTCTGCTTGTCGCCAGTCTCCAGTTGATGTGCCCATTTGCACGACTGCCCCCTTCGACATCCAGACTCTGTGAGGAAATATCGACAAGGACCCTTCGCTGATGTCGTTGGCGAGTCTCCCTTCTTTTCTCTATCTTCCCCTTGAAGTGCCTTTACTGCCAATGGTCCACCTCCCTGATTTCCAGGCCTCGTGGTACTCGAAGACGGTCGGACTCGATGCATGAGCTGTTCAAGTTCTGCGAGTAAATGCTCAGCGTACGTCCGAACAGTCTCCTCATTGGGGATGGTATCAAGCTGCAAGGTGTTCTTGACCAAGGCACATCTGAATTGCAGATCCGGTTGTTGAGTGAGGATCCGCTTGCTAAGTTTGTTGATGCCCTTCATGAGGATGATCGCATCAGGAAGGTTCAGGCCAATGTCGGTGGCCCTCCTGAGCCAGCGCATCCAGCGTCGGAGTCCCATGCAGGCTTCGCTTGGCGACCCTGCTTCTGGCGGATCTTCAAGTTGCCGCAGGATGATGGTGCGTTCATGAGCACCCCCTGGTTGATAGAGGACCATGAGTTTGCTCACCAGCCCCAGCGGTGACAAAGTCCTCGTTGCTACCAGTTCCTCTTCACTGTCGTGGGAACTGAAGAAAGCAGCATGCTGATGGCCCTCTTCTCCACTCGAGCCCATTTCGGCTTTTGCAGCTCTGCCGACGGTTCGATCTTGGATGAGGCCCTCTGGATCGGACGAAGCTTGATGTACTGCTTGTACCAGGCCCTTGCTTCGCTCACCACCAACTCCCACCACTCACCCGACGAATCACTGAGATCTGTCATCGCCGGTTCCACCATGGTGAGCCAGTCAGCCAGGTCGATGGGGGCCGTATCAGATGGCTCTGCCAGGACTGGAAGTGTGACTGTTCCCGGCTTGACCGACTCACGCCCCTCTTGCTTCTTATCCTTGTCGACCAGGTAAGTGATCAACTTGGACATCGCATCGGCCATGCCACCACCACCTTCCCCAGGTTGTTCTTCCCTTGCCTTGGCTGTTGAAGATCGACCAGGTTGCTCGGCGATGGTTTTCCTCTTCGGCTGACCCACTCCTTTCCCGGTCCCTTGTCTCCCTTCCGGTTCGAAGCCCTTCGCCCGAGATGCCACCAAGCCCTCAGGTTGACCTCCTCCCTGACGTGCAGTTCTCGGACCTTGAGATCTCGACCTCTCTCGTTGTCCTTGCCCCCGACCACCTCGCTTTGCTGGCGCCGGAGTGACCGTCCCCATCAAGGATTGGAGTTGCTCGAACTGTTGCATGGGAGTCAACTCATACAGCCGGCATCTTTCCACCTCCAAATCCGTCTCCCTCAGAGGTTCGTCGACCGTCAATTCCAGCTGACGCTTCACAGGCTCATCGCTTTCTGGCGTTCTGAAGGCCTGCTGCTCCAGCTCACGTTGTAGGTCATGGACCTTGGCTTCCAGGCTCGGTGTCTGGTACTTCATGGCGTCCATGAGCTCTGCCTGCTGAATCTGCAGTTGCTGATTCTCCTGCTTCAACATCGCCAACATGGTCATCATCTCCTGTGGATTCGGCGGACCAGGGCCATAGGGATGCAGCTGAACTTGCCATCCTCCTTGATGCGGCATAGGTCCCCTCCTCTCTTCATGGGGCATGATGTACCCAGGTGGGCCAGTTTGTCCAAAGCCTCTTGGAACATGTAGACCTCTTCCTCCCGGTCCATTCCCTTGGATCTGAGCCACCGATTGTTCTCTAGGTTGGGGATGTTGTTGCCCATCGCTGTCACTTTCAGGCTCTTGTACTTCAGGTTCTCTTGGTCGTCCACGTCGTTGGTCATCTGGTACATGATCGCCCACCAGTGCCGGTGATGGTGTCCCCGTCGTCGTGCTCGTCTGTGGAAGCACTCCCACCGGACCTTCTTCTTTCGGCAGGAACGTGGGTCTCTCTTTCTTCACCTCCTCTGGCGACCTGTTCCCTAGACCAGGCTGCCAGATGCTCTGCCTCGGGACTTGAGCATATAGGTGAGGAGCTTGGCTCTGCACTTCATGAAGTCCCTTCAGCTGCTCTGGTGTGAAGAGCGGGGTCATCGGCGTCAAAGTGGTCGGCGGTCCTTTCGGACCTTCCATCTTCTCTTCCCCCTCTTCTTCACCATCTTCTAACGCCAGCTGCTCCTCTTCCAGCTGCCGCTCTTGTAGAAGGAGGTGTCCTTGATCGTCAGGATCATCTTCTCCACCTTCTCCAGGCACCTGACGTCGGCGCCTCGCCATGACCGACATGGCTTCGCTTGCGCAGGGCGGCCCAGCGATCGACCTCCTCTAGCCGGGTCTTACGCCTTCAACCTTGGGCTCATAACCTGAAGGTTTCAGCCTGAAGACCTTTTTCAGGCTTGTGCAAAAGCGGCTTCCAACCGTCTCAGTTGGGTTTGTTTCAAGTGTCCGTTTTGGTACACCCTTCGCTTTGTGCGTGTCATCCTTTGCGGACGTGCAGAAACTATTGAAAGAATATTGAAAGCCAGCCTTGGAGACAGATAAGACTAGACACCAGAGCCGGGTTCCACGCGTATACTATGATGCAAGATGTTGTTATGGCATTCCGCCATTCTTCCGTGCATTTGAGATGTTATAAGTGAATATTTATATATAATATATATATATATGTATCTGTGTTATATATATTTTTTTTTACACGATTCTTTTCCGTGCTACTGGGTGCTCAGAACATGTTGCGAATATCTTGATTCGCTTCTGGGCAAGGCTCTTTGAGCTTCTTGCTTATGGAGACCTGTCCGTCGACGAACCTGCCTTTGGCATGGCACTTGGAGCATTCTGCTACCATGCCCTGACGGACCATCAAGTGGCTTCTGTGGCCTTGCCAAGCCGTGGGCTCTATGGGTCCGAAGTGACAGGTCTCGCCCACGAAGGCTTCGAATGCCTGCTCTTTGGTCCTGGCGAGGATGTAGGACTTGCATCTTGTGCACCTCAAGTAGGCACGATCCAACTTGAGGTAATGGATCCCTTCTTGTGGCTCCTCTTGGGCATCCAAAAGCTGCTGAATCACCGTCATCCTGGGCGTTCTGGTGGGCTTGTGGATGACCGGCTCGGTGCATTCTTTGGTCATGGTTTGCTTGATCTCCTGGAGCAAGCTTTTCACATGGATCTTGCACCTGCATTGTGTGCATTGAGCGCCGCTTCGGTGAGCCTCCCACGAGTGACCTTGATGATCAGGATTCTGAAGCAAGTGAGCGATGAGATCCTTCTTTTGTTGCACCAAAGGAATGCGTCCATGTGGCTCACCTTCAGGTTTCTTCTTCAGAAAGTGATGTGGATCTCGGAGCAACAGATCCATCCTTTCTGCGGCCACAAGGAGGATGTCTCCCAAGTCTTCATCCGTCGCCTTCTGGTAAGCAAGGAAGTCATTGGGCGCTTCTTCACGAGCTCGATGCTGTGCCATTCTTTTGATGGACTTCTGCAATGCCTTTCTTGTTCTGATGCCTTCTTCAGTGTTATATATATATATTTATATTACATATATATAGTAGGATCTCAGTGTCACCACTCATCCTATTTGCTCCGGACCCTAGGAGACCAGCGGCTTTGCTACGAGCATCAGCGGGGTACCGGGGCCCAGAGACCAAAAGCAGTCATGATGTTGCGAGCCAGGAATTATATTACAAGCAAGACTGGTTGATGTCTTATTTGGATTTGCCCCGAAATGTGTTCTAGTTGGAAAGTCCAGGGATGTTGTGCTAGGAGCAAGAAGCTACTAGGGGCTCCCGGCCGTACTACTAGGAGCAAGGAGCTACTAGCGGCTCCTGGCACCGCTACTAGGAGCAAGAAGCTATTGGATTTGACACTTCAAAAAGCATCCAGTCCGGCCAGAACGACCCACCCTCAACGACCCGTGGGTTCAACTCGCGAGGTGGATCTCCTGGCGCCGAGCGCCAAGCGACACCCGCTCTTCGCTGAAGCCAAGTGCCAGGTAGCAGTCCTCTACTTGGGCCAGACTTTAGCGACTCGGAGATGATTGCAGTGTGTGCCCTCCCTTTAACCATGGGAAGGACCATGGGTTGCGGTTGATGTCCACTTCCATGTTTGTTAGAGGGAGGGCATGTTCAAAAATGCAGACCCGCAACCAAAGGATTAACGTCGATGTTCCTTCGCCATAAAATCCTATATGGGGTCACGGAGTTCTTCTTTTTGCAATGCACACTCACTTGAGAAATTCAGCAGTGAAGTGGTTGCAGAATTTGACTTCTGTGCATATGCACATGAGGGACCAGAGATTAAGAAGCTAAATACCAAAAATAAGTGGAGGCATAGTCGTTCGCACATTCTTTGACCTAGATAGTGAACTGACCCCAATATATATGTATATAATTGTTCAACAAAGCACGCAAAAGGATTGTGCAAGAGTTTGCCACCATGTGCATTGAAGTTTCATCGACACATGTAAGGTGGCATCTACAGTAATGAGCTATTCATGCATGGTTGAGACCGTCAAAAACATCAAACGGTTTCAAAGGCTGCCTTGAGCTTGCCTAGCTCCTGCCATAGGTGATCCCTTCTGGCTGGTGGTGGTACTCGGTGTCGCTAGACCCCTCGGTGACGTGACTTGGAGGCAAGAAGCTCGAACAAAATGTGTGGCCTTCTAGTGTCAAGCTGTGCAAAGCATTTGAGAAAATGTTGTTTTAATTATTGTCCATACGCCGTTCAGCTTTGCTGTTTTGGTGTTGGCTCCATTCTTGACAATACGCAACAAGGCTTTGGCATCAGTTCTGGACAGAGGAGAACAAGCTACGTTTTCCCGAAATCGCTTGGGAATACTTCAACTATCAGACACTTGCCTGGGTCATTCAGCAACTTAATTTTGAGTTGGCTGAATCCTTACAATCCCTGATCGGCTTTTGAGCTCTCAGAAAGCAAATCTCAGCTCGACGCTGTTCCATGTGGAAGTTCTGAGGAAGATGACACCAGAGTTTTGGACTGCTTTGCCTCAGAAGATCGAGACCTTGAAAGAGTCTTGCTTCAAACTTTTAGAGAATGCAGACAAGGGTTCTCAACTGAAGAGGATGGTTTTATCAACTCAAAAGGTGACTTACAGTTAGCGTGTGGATGTCCATAACGGTGCCATGACGTGCGGTGCTTCGGATGGCACAAACCCAAATATCCCCAAATGTTATATATATATATATATCGGTTCGTGTTACCGGGTTGCAATGCAAAGTGGGGTGCATTTGCATGAGACTTTGACTATGAACCTGTCAAAACGTAGCACATGTTGATCTTGTTGGAACCGGCTCTCAGGAGACCATGGGTGAAGCTGAGTGACGCAGGAGACCAACAGTCGCTGCAGTCCTGCCCATCAAGGGACATTTCGCCTTGCTCCAGCAAAGGTCAGAAGAACCATTCTACTAGTAGCAAGGACGCTACTAGGGGCTCCTGTCCGTACTACTAGGAGCATGTAGCTACTAAGGGCTCCTGGCATCGCTACCAGGAGCGATCGGACGCTACGAACGTAGCTCCATGCTTGGAAAAGCCAGCTGTGTGGAGACGTGAAGTCAAAGAGCACTTCGCGCGAAAAGGGTCCGATGCTTTGCCACTTTTGGGCACTGGCGGTTTCTTCGGCTCTTTAGCATTTTTCGTGTTGCTCCCCTTGAACCCTTGATCTTTACACAAAAGCCACCAATCCGGTGGTGAGTTCGTGCTGAAATGTTACATGTCAGGATGCGGCAATCGGTGATGGCCTTCTCAGCCGTCGACCAAAAGCTGAAGGTGTGAGCTGCGTGCGCATGTTTTGGTTGTTCTTTATTTATGGTAGGTGTTGAATGGCATGTTGATGTTATTGGTGCGTGGTTGTGTGTGCCTTTTCCGCTGATTAGCGAGAGAAAGAGCTGCAGTTTGAGCGCAGCACAGGGACAGAAAGAAGTGCTTCTTCCTATCCTTTGGCTTTGGCCTCAGGACTCGTGGCTCTGCCATGGGTACTTGCTCTAAAAACATTGCCTTGGATGTGTTGGCAGCTTGCCTCTTCTGGACCAAATCTTCCTGCTGTGTTTGGGGCACAGGGCTGCATGGAGAGAACTGGTGGAGGAAAATCAACGGGCCGGGCTCTTACTCAGAGTCATCAAGACCGCATAGATGGCATAGATCATATGGTGGGAGCCCAACGAGTGGCAGCAAAGGACCAACACATGGACATCACTCAGCGCCTTTACGAAGAGGAGGCCAAAAAGGCACAGCAGGAGGCCATTAGGGAGAGATGGGTTTCTTGTTAGTGTTTGTTAGAGTGATTGACTCAACAGCGCCAAGCACGGCAGGGGCATGGTTTTTGACATTGATGAGGACAAACAAGATTATATAATATACATGTATCGCCCTCCCAGAGAGGAAGCGTTCGACATGTGCAAATCCTTGTTGACACTTTTGTGGAGGCCCAACAGCTCAAGGTGGAGGCGTGATGTGATCTGCGCTTTCAAGGCTTTCGCATTTCGCAGTTGACTCCACTTGACTGATGTTGGTACAACCTGTCCAAGTTAATTGCTTTCATGTGACTTTCCAAGTTAACACTCCGACACTCCGACCCCACGCGCTTAGAGCGCGGCAAGTCTCAAGGCCTCACAGCTGCGGCAAAGGCACTTGCACACGCAGCAAAAACGCCAGGTGCACACGCTGTTAGTGATTCCATGATGTGAGCTCAAAGAGTGCTCCAATAGCAAACATTGTTACTAGTAGTAAGGCACTTGTTACTAGAAGCGATGCACTTGTTACTACTAGTAAGGCACTTGTTCATGATGGATGTGGATCAGATCGTGTGCGAAGATGTTGGGCTGCTAGGCCGTGTTTTTGATGTCCCTAGAGCAGCGCGACCAGACACTTCTCCTCCAGGCACATTGGGAAGTATGATGAAGTATAGACACAAAGAGAGAGAGAGAGAGACCATATATGCCATAGAGAGAGACATATATGGCTACCTTTGACTTTATACCAGCCTTTTCTTGGTGTGAAAGGTGACAATGAGCGCTTGGAGTTCGGAAACCCAAAGAAGCAGTTCGAGCGCTATCGAATCGAATCGATCACACTGGCTGAAGAGCTTTGCTTTGGGTGTTTGGTCGGTTATGACTGGCATTTTGCGAGGAGAGTGCGTCGAAGATCGACGGAAGCACGTGACTTGGGCGCAGTCATTAGATGCCAAGCTGAGGGGATGGTCAGAAAAACTAAGCTGTGACGTTCCGAGAGCCCAAGCTGAAGCAGCGCATCGGGTAGGGCCGGGCCTGGAACACATTCTCGGATGGAGCATGGCCAGGCGGTGAATGAGATGCGAAAGCAGTTCGAGGCTCAGGATGGCCGATTCCCAGTGAAGGCCTGGCCTGGTTGTCATCACCTAGGTTGCAAGGTCTTCAGGGTGACACTTTCATGAAAGTCATAAGAGGTGTGGAGCCTCAGCTTTTTGCCGAGTTATCAAACCTTCTGAGTTTAGTCGTGTGCAGGCTGATCCGACTCATGATCCAATGTTGCAGCTGATGCCATTAAAAGTTACCTGGCACTGTGAGCTTACAAAATCACGTAAGGCATCAGTGACGTTGTTGTATGGTCATTTACAAAAATGTTCAAGGCGCCACGTTCCCAGGCCCCGCTGGCATAGCTCAGAAAGTTCCAGAAAGCATGAGTCAATGCCCCAAGACCTGACATGACAGCCCCTGTGCCACCAAGGAAACTAGCCATTCACATCATTCGAGTGAACCCCTCAACTGACTTAACAGATGGATAAAGATGGGATTGGTTCATTGCGAAGCGAACATCTTGCAAATTGAACCCGCCTGCTGTGGATTGCCAAACATCGAAGTGGTTTTTGGGGTGATTGATCCTGCCACTGTGTTATACTGTGTTAATGGCCAAAACTATTTAGGAATTTGTTGGCATTTTATGCTGCAGCGCTAATGCAAGAACATTTGAGCCAGACCATTTGGATGTAGCCTTGAAGCAATGGACAGCTGCAAAGAAAAATATGAAACCGATGCCTGTGAGCCCTTCAGCATTGCTATTGGTGTTGGGCTTATCGCAGGCTGGCTTTTCAAACACATTCTTCGTGAGAAATACTTTCATGCGATCATCACAGAGACCTTGGACGAACTGTGACAGTGATCGAACAGTGCAGGAACGGTGCTGGCCATCCTTCCTGCCCACGTGAAGATGCTCTCCTTAAGGAGTGCCGACGGGGTATCTCCTCACACTCTGCTCTTAACAAATATCCAGCAGATGCTGGCAGCTTGGAATATGCTCGTGCTGAAGTACCCACAGCTGCAAAAGTCCCTTGGCATGAGTTCGCTCAAAGGTTGCTTGGCAACAGTCTGGCCATTTAGAAGAACGTCCTCAAGGTTTTCTGGTATGTGCAATTGGATGTGGAGTAGTGGATGATTGTACCGAAAAAGACTTTCTCAGAGACTCCAGGTGAAAATCTATGAACATCTACATCTATACGTGCTGATTCTGAAAATTGTCAGAGAATTTGTTTGCTCGAAACGTTCTTTGCCCGCTCACTTTGGCCTCGTTGCTGCTCCAAGGTGCCATTTAGAGGAGCCTTTGTGCCAATGCAACCTCTTGGCTTTGTACCAGACTCTTGCACAGTGGCTCTTGCAGGCGACACAAGCACACAGCATGGAGGAAAACGTTAAATCTCTTTAAACTTAGATGCAAGAGTCATGTGCAAGAGTGCTAGCTGTTTAGATTTGTTGCCAGACAGTCAGGTTCCACTTTTCTACTGGTGCGTACATTTTGCAGCCGACTCGAGCAAAGAGCACTTGCAGCGAACGTGGCAGATGCAGCTGGGAGCTCTTTTGTTCGGGTCAGCGTTGCTGGTTTCATGGTCGACGACACTCGGCTGGCAACAATGCCCATCCGTGTGTTTGCCTTCGATGCAGGAGCTGGGTGTTCCAAGATAAGGTGGCAGTAGCAAAAAAGAAAGGTTGTCCAGCTGTGTTGCAAGTCCCTTGTGTCATTCTGTGACATGGTCCTACTTCTTAAATAGTTAAGCATATGCTTAGAATTTCCTGGAGATAATTTCCCTTTCTGTGAATGAGGCTGTCTACCTGCACCTGGAGTCTCCGGTTGGTGGCCAGCATACTGGGCTACATCAGTGCATTTTTAAATATATTCAAGCTGCTGCCGCAGATCCGAACTTCTCTTCAGCACCGTGGATCTGGTAGCATTAGCTATCCCATGTGCCATGGCAACTGTTTTCAAAGGCTGATGTTTTTGATGTGGATGAGAAATACTGCACGTAGAGAGAGAGAGAGAAGCGGTATAGTTTCTTGAAGAAATGGTCAGCAGGTACTTTGCAATGAGCCTGGGCGGCTTTCTCAACCTCTATTTTCAGTTCTTTCAGTCGCACGAACGGCTATCGACCGTGGTTTCAACAGCAGTTGGGAATTTCATGTACTGCATTGTGCTTTGTGCATCCTGTTTGCAAGCTGATGTGGATGCTCAATAGGTCCATAGGTCCAGCCAGTTGACAAACGGCCATAGTTGAAGACAGAGTTGAAGAAGGTTTTTCTTCCCGTTTAGCACTTTTGGACTCCTGTTGCCATAAGACTTGTTTGCATTGTTCTTAATTTGACCAGGTATGCGTGTACTTCGATTGCTGTGCACGCCCTCGCTCTGACGAGTTGATTGCCTGCGATTCATGAGTTTGCACCGCTTGGCTTGTCGAGCCGTTTGGGCTTAACTCCTAGCCGAAGCTGGTTTGGTAGGGTAGGCTTCACACTTCCAGTTTACGTTGAGTAGTGACAGGGTCAGCTGCAACCAGCTGCATTGCCAAGAGCTGCTGGGAAAATGGCCCGATGGCAAATTGAAACAGAGCACTTCACGGGCCCAACATCGGTATCGACTTTTAGGAGTACAAAGCTCACATGCTCCATGAGGCCCTTCCACTGCCACAGATCCAGCGTATCCAGGCAGCTGAACACTGTTAGAGCTTTCGCGTGCTTGAATGACTAGGCTACGGTAAATTGTTCAAGACTTTTCCAGATCGCGGTGTGTGATTGCTTGAGCAACATAACATGTGGCGCTCGAGCGACCATTTGCATTACCATGTTTATCCACCCCCTGTGGCTCGCTTATCATGCTGGGCCTGGTAGCGGGGCACGTACAAGAAGAATCCTGAAGAAATGATGAGAAGCCCAGAAACCGACAGACCCGCAGGTGCCTCACCACCGAAGAAAGGGCTTTGTCAACGCATGGGTCTAAGTGTGCTCATCGCCATATGATCAAATCTCACAGATGAGCATTGTGGATTCCATGACCTCCACGGTTGCACCAGGTATGTGTCGGTGCTTGCCATTTTGCTGCACAAAGTCAGGTGCCTTTTTTCGGTCATTTAGACTTGGCGTAGAATGCCCATGTGCGGATGAAGCTTCGTCGGTGCGAGAGAATCAAATCCCCCCAAATGGGTGGGTGGGGTGAACTTCCGAAGAGTCTACACATTAGTGCTGGGTTACTTTGCGCATGGTCACTGCTGGGAACACCTTTTGCCTCCAGGCAGCACAGCGGTGAGCCAGGTACGGGACTGATGGACGGCCTGTGGAGTTTTCAGCCTGTGGAGAGCAAATGTGATGATTCTGTCGTGCAAACCCAAATGTGACTGGATTGGCCTGAAACCCTAAAAAGATCTGAAACTTGTTTTGGATGTTTGTGGCTTCGTTGGAATAGCACAGTTTTTGACTTGCTTGTTGTTTGCTTTGTATTTTGTGCATGCCTCACTGCTGCGTTTGTGTTCTTTTTGACTTGCTTGCTGCCTTTTGCTAGCAATTGGGTGTGTCCGAATCCTGTGGACACATGCCACATACAGCCTGTCAGTAGGATGCTCTTTGTTTGAGTGTCCTCCGCGCTGCCTTTGGAGGCACCACCAGCCAAGACCAAGACCGCACCCTCACAGCTCCCAAGCCTTGAACTCAGAGCTTAGCCGGGTTCTTTCCGTGCCTTTGGATGCTGCGCATGTGTTGCCGTCAAGCCAAGTTGTGGTTGTGCATAAGATGTTCTCCGAAACGACAATGGAGGAAAAGAGATTCGAGATTGCGTTGCCCTGCTAATTTTGGCCTAGGTGCAGCTGCTGATACAGGCAAACTACCTGACCAGCCAGGAGGAGTCATGACATTTGGCGCAACCCAACCATATCACCCTCCAAATCAAACGAGTTTTAAAGGCCGAGGTGAAAAAGCTGTGTTTACTGTATGACATCTACTTTGGAATAATATTGAACCACATTTGATGTAGTTGCCGGAAAACAGGGAAGTGTCTACCTGGCAGGAGCGGAGGTGGCCAGTTCACGCGAGGTTGTTGAGCAACCAGGTGGAATGGCAGGACATCACGACAGAAAATGTCTTCAGTGAATCCTGACTCTTTTTTCTCAATATGTACATATCATTATCAGAACCAAAATTATGTACCAATATTAATATGTAGATGTTTGCATGGGGGATATATATATATATATATAAATATGGAAATTGTCGATGTGACGATGTGGAATGTTTTTTGGGGGCAGGGAATCAAAGCTATGGACTCGATGCGGACCACGTCAGGTTTGCCTGCTCAGCCGCCATCAGAGCTTCCTGCTGGTAGCTTTATTCCGGAAGCGCCAAGTGAGAAAGGTGCGGAAAATGGCATTCCAATAACTGTGAACCAACCGATGCTCCCAAAAATGGTCGCTGGCCTACTCTGTGTTAAACACAGGTGGCCATTTACAAATTTGTGTTTCGCATTGGAAATAATTGAGGCACACTACAGTATTTCGATTAGGTTGGAGGAGGCCATTCCTATTGTGGAGGCCATGCAGTCTGAACCTTGGACCCCTGAGTCTCCAGGTCTTAGCACATTGCCTGAAGAGCCTGGCGATGGCTTGAGGCACCTGAGTCTTGGTCACAGGAGGCACCCCAACTTTTTTGGTTCAAACAATTCAGGCGATTTGAAGGTGCTGAAGGAGCAGCAGGTGCTGGACCCCAGGCACCTTCAGGGTTTCCTTGGTAGAAGCACTCAACTCAAGATTGGCTGCAGCGCGATGGACATCTGGGAAGTGCAGAGTTTCGTCTTCAGAAGTGAACTTTTGGTATAACATAACAAATAACGACAAATTCAAGATGTTCAATTACGAATGGACAAGGGCCAAGGGTGATTGATGCCACTTTTCCTCAATGCAGGCTGCTGCTGGTTGAAGATCCTTCTGGCCGCCCTTCATCCATGCAGCACGAGGTTGGTAAAACAAAATGTCCTTGGATGAAGGACCATAATATGTTGTGGTTTGAAGCCAAATGGATATTTGCAGGTCATTGAGAGAATGCGATGAGAGGCCAATCAAATTTGCAGGAATTGTAGGTATATTGAATTTGGATAATGCCTATCAAACATATAGTATAACTAAATGAAGTATATATATATACTATATATTATATAATAAATAATATATAATATAATATAATATATAAGACGATTATTTTTGTTGTGGATATTGTTATTGTGTTGATTTTAGCTTGATCGTGATATTGGGGCCAGGTCGAATTTATGTTTTGGTACGGTATTAGGGGTTAGGTCGATTTTATCTTTGGGGCGATGTTGAAATTATGTTCGATATATTATATATTATTGAGGATTTATCTTGGCCTAAATTAGGATCTAGATTATTTCGGCTTAGATTGATATTATTTTGAATTTATTTTGGATCGAATCTATCTTGGGCATATCACGAAAGTTAGCGAAGCTAGCTGGAGTTACTCTTGCGATAGCAAGGTTTCTTTCGACCGGGTGTAAATCTTAACCCCTGATTTTTCAGGTCGAAGACCCCCCCCTCCTCCCCTCTCCCCACCTCCCCTCGCCTCTTCTTTGTCTTGTTCCCACCTTCCCTCCCTCCTCCCTCTTCGCAAGTTCGACTCCGTCTTGTCGTCGTTCTTTGGCATGCGGTTGCGTATTTTGCGGCCGCACTGTCTTACTGTCTCACTCGTCTCACTCGTCTCTTTCCTCTCTCTCATCTCTCTCTCATCTCTCTCTCTCATCTCTCTTTCATCTCTCTCTCATCTTTCTCATCTCTTTTTCATCTCTCTCTCCTCTTTCTTTCTCTCTTCTCTTTCTTTCTCTGTCTTTCATCTTTCCGTTCTCTTCTCTCGCTTCTCTCGCAGGAGGATCCGGGCAGAGAGCCATATATAAAGGACTCTTTATCCCTGCCTCCAAAAAGAGCGTCGTGTTTTTTCTTACCTCGTTGCCTTCTATTTTCTCATTTTGGAGCGCTAGCTTTCGCCCCCCCCTTTGATCTTAAGTATTGGTGTATTTTGGAATAATATTGGTCGTTTTGGGATTATGTTTGTAATAAATATTGGTGGTAATATATTTTTTCTTTAATTTATATATATTATGTATTATTTATATAATTAATTATAATATTATTTTTATTAATTGGAATTGATATATATAAATTAAACAAATAATACTATAAATAGAAAAAATAATTATATATTAAATTATTTAATAAAGATTAAGCAATTATATATTAAATTATATTATCTAATTTAAAAAATAATTTTTAGAAATTTATTTAAGCTATTAATAAATATATATTTTAAAAAATTATAATATATTAGTTTAAGAGATTTATGTATAATTGGTAGAAGTATTTTTGCATATTGGATAATATAGAATATTATATTGGATATTTGAATATTTTAGGAATATGTATATTTAAAATCCGCGGTATTTTTGTATAACAAAATGAAATAAATTTATTTTCGAATAAATTCTGAAGCTATTTTTATGTTGCGATAAATTAAATATATATATTGATTTGATAATGGGAGATAATTAATAGGTAATTTTTATATATTAATTTCTTCGTGTATTAAAATTCTATAAAATATTTCGATAAGATATTATGAATTTATAAGGCGTTTTGTTTTTGTACACGATTCTAGCAACTATACCGAAATTTTTGGTCTAATTTGGGAAAGCGATTTATCTGCATATAAATCAAGATATTTGGATGGGGGAATGCACAAATAAATGGATTAACAAGGTGTTGCCATTAATCTATTAGATTTTGCAATGATATTTTTGCGATTGTCCATGATTCCAGAATCAAGGATTTAATATATCTCCAAATTCAACCTGAAGAAAAATATTCAATGGTTGTTTCCCGATGTGGGATCAACAGGTGAGTGATTTGTCGGTGCCATGATCTCCAAAAATCAATATTGCATCCATCGTAAATCAAGCATAAAATAAATTGCCTGGATTCAATCAGGTTTAATTGGGCAAGGAACGAATTAACGTCGCAGCTTCTACGCCATGGCATTGGCCAAGGGGTTGCACTGGAGTCCCGTGGGACGATGTCTTATGGCCACCAGTTGTCTCAGGCCATTACTGTAGCTCTACATTCTCCTGATTGCGCATGGACAAATCCAATCGCCAGGGAATCGTCGTCTGGGAATTATTCCTTGGGCATGGATTTCATTACCGCAAATTTATGAATGAATTCGGTCTGCAAAATGAATTGCAAAATACATAGCAACATTTCGTATCATTACGTGCAATTCAATGAATCCTATTTTATAATTTTGAAATATTTGGCATTATAATTCCACCCAAAGAAGTTCCAGTGAATGGAATTGGTTAGGATCTGGCATATCCGTAGGCCTTGTATCAAAGCGTCGTCTAGTGCATTAAATTTCAGCATCTGTAATTTCTTCAAAAAATATTCCAGGATGCGAAATAAGGATTGCCGCAATATTTGTCTTACCCCTTCGTTCTGGTGAGAATGGGACCAATCTTTTTAAAATCTACAGCAATAGAGGCATCATATTATCCTTTCCATATTATAGAAATATAACAAAAAATCAAAGGATCTGTTCATAATCATAGCATTAAATATATCCCCCTATTTCATATAATATTTATAAATAATATATTATATATTAAAATTAAAAAATATTTTATATATAAAAATATTTATAAAATTCTATATTATTAATATACAAATATATTAAATATGTTTTATCGATTTCAATATTTATGTTAAAAAACTAATAAAATATAAATATCAAAAATATTAATATATATTTATATTATATATATAACATTTTTAAAAAATAAATTCATCATTTTTTATTTATTACCAAATTATAGAAATATAATATTATATTTATATATTTCATAAATATTCAATTTAATTTTATATTTATATTATAATTTAATATAAAATATATATATATATATTATTCATCATATTTTAAAATATATAAAATTAAATTTCTATATTTAATAATATCTTTCAAATATATTTATTATAAAAATGTCAAATAATATATAGAAATAATATTTAATATAGATTATTAAGCATCAAAAATATTTTCTATATAAATAATATATTTAAATCAATGCATATCGTATAAAGACCATTTATTGTATAAAAATAAAATTCAACGAAAAATCAATTCATTCGCGTAAAATCGATTCATTTTAAATAAAATCCCAATATATACACGTAAAAAAAATATATATATATAACAATAAATATATATTCAAATAAAAACAATATATATATATTATATTAATTAATATATTTATCTTAATTTCTATAAATTTCAAATCCGAAATTCAATAATATAATATCATTTCCATCATAACACAATTTTAAGAATAGTTATATACGTATATATATGCAAGAAGATATAAATTTCTATACGAATCCCGCACTAATATAATTCCTACATCAATATCTCCCCCCAAAAAAATATATATAAATACAAATAAATAATAATCAAACATACCATAAATACAACTCAAAACATATATCATAAATAAATATAATCTATATTTAAATATTCCTATGGTTTTTAATATACGATTTCGAATCGATTTTTTACAAATTAAATCAATCTAATATTAATACCTAATATATAACATCGATTTTTCCTTCATTAATTTCTATTCAAATAGGTTTTATCTATATATATAATTTATGTTTCTTTTTTCATATTTCAAAATATTAATCGAACAATTCTCCTCTTTAAATTCCATCCATATATATTGATCCAATAAATATTCAAGAAATCCGCCCACACCGCTTGCGGTGCAGGGCGTGTTAGGGGCGGATCAAGCTGGAATCATCGTCAGTCCATCGTTACATCGTAATCAATTCATAGCTCTACTAGGGGGGGCCTTTTTTTGTTTCGGGGAAAAATGTCTTACGCCTCGGGGGAGAGCGTTTTGGAGGTACATTTTTGGACTGTTTCTGCAAGAACCCAAACAAGCCCAAAAAGGGACACCCACGATGTTGAAAACCTCTCCTAACCAACAACGCATAACAGCATTATTAGAGGTACATTTTTGGACTATTTCTGCAGGAACCCAAACAAACCAAAAAACGGACACCCACGATGCTAAAAAACCCTCCTGACCAACAACGCATAAACAGCATTATTGCAAAAAAAACACGTAGCCTCAACACAGGGTCACTAAACGATCAAGCTAGCCTTAACATGATGTAATGTGGACTAACCAAGCGGGGGTAAGGCCACAAAACGGTCGAACTTGGAGCCTAAATTGGCTTTAACATAGCCACCAAACGAGCGAATTTGTGCGTAATTCAGCCGCAACATAGCCATAGATGTTGCGATAAACAATCCATCTCTTTGGACACCACTCCCGACCTCCCCTATCCACTCCAGCAATCTTTCCCCAGACGACCGGAAAAAAAGGGTGTAGGCGGCGGTCGACGCGAAGCGTCAGGAATTAATATATAAAAAACAAAATATATGAATTTCTATATACTTTCAATGCAATCAAGTTTAAATGGAAATAGTCGAATCCCAATGTAAAGCCAATAATCTCTTTCAATTAATTCTAACCGGGAGTGGAGTAGGCCGGCAAACACCCTCTTTCAATTGTTTCTAACCGGGGAGCGAAGCAGGCCTGCAGAGCTCCACTTAACAAAACTCTCTGAAGTGTTGTGAGTATATATCATTGGAGCCATCCTTTTTGAACTTTTGATCACGCTGTCACTCCAATTTTCCCTTACTGCCTTCCACCGGGTTCGCCGCGCTGTTTGGATGTAGACGAGTTACTTTTGTTCAAACACCTTCAAATAAGCTGACTTGTCGCCTTTCTGGTTCTTCACTAACTAACCAATCAAGCGCATTACTGAACTTCCACTGGCGCTGGAAAATGTATTCCCTCACCTCACCCAAACACGACGTTTCCAATCGTTTCAATCCTATTTTTCCCATTCGGCGCCCTTCCCCCCCACCCCTCTCTCTTGCGCTTTCTCGTTGTTTGGTTTCTTCAGGCTTGTTAGGTTGCTCTTGCGGCTCGTTTGGAAGACTCCTCTACCCTGAGCTTTTGTTTCTTTCTCTCCTCCTCCCCGTTTCTCTTTCTAGGTCTGACTCTTCTGGCCGCCTTTTATGTGCGTAAACCGTAGTCATTAGGAACTAAGCAATGCAAAAGCTGTTTACTGCGTTGTTCCATCTGTAACAAGGGCATTGCAGCGAGTGCGCGCCGCTATGCGGCAGCTTGTGTGTGTGTGTCAAACCCCGTCCGCAGGGTCACCCACCAACGGGAGTGGAGCAGGCCTGCAGAGCTCCGCTTAACAAAGCTCTCTGCAGTGTCCTGAGGACATCACTGGAGCCGTCCGGTGACGTACCTGCATCTTGAACTTTCTTGATCAAGCTGTCACTCCAATTTTCCCTTACTGCCTTCCACCGGGTTCGCCGCGCTGTTTGGATGTAGACGAGTTACTTTTGTTCAAACACCTTCAAGTAAGCTGACTTGTCGCCTTTCTGGTTCTTCACTAACTAACCAATCAAGCGCATTGCCTAACTGAACTTCCACTGGACGATGCGTTCCCTCACCCGAACTTTGAGTCTAAGTGTGACCTGCTGCATATTCCCACCTGGATGTGCAGTCTGATTCCCGCA
>CAXAMN010026006.1:217695-234541 GCA_963970005.1 Durusdinium trenchii
TCCACTGGACGATGCGTTCCCTCACCCGAACTTTGAGTCTAAGTGTGTCCCACCGTTGGAGGTAAAATAATATGTTGATCAATTCGGTCCTTTGGAAAGATCAATTCCGACCGAGCCTTCCCATGCCCACGAAAAGTTCAGCAGACCTCCTTCAAAGTGTGCTTTTGTGATTATATTTCTGCAGCGAATTCTTGCAATTGCAATCCCGTCACAATCTACAGATATTTGATGATTCCAAAAAGCCCACAGAAAACAAGAAGAAACAAATGCGGCATTGAAGTCTGCTTTGGACTTCTGCTCACACCGGCACCATCTGAGTTGCCAGGGCTGCTTAGATCGGTGATGCCCACAGGTTGCTGTTGCGTAGAGCAATGGATTCCACCACCTTGACGAGCAAATGTCAAAGACATTTGACAAAAGTAAGGGGAGCTATTTCCAAACTCAATCTCTCTCTCTCTCTCTTTTCAGGTGCTCGGTTTTCCCAAAAGTTCTGACATTACTTGAACATTTGCAACATGTTACAAACATGTTTCACCCTATCCATTGCCAATCCAACCTCCAAAGGCAATGGGATCTACATTCAAACTCTCCACAGTTCGGCCGGGGTAAAGCTCCTGAAGCTTGGCGACAGCAGCTGCATCCGTCAGGCTGTCTCCAAAGTTCTGCGCAACCACCACCTTGATTGAAAATGCATTCAGCGCATTCAGCCCACCCGCTACAAAATGACAGATATAATTGGTTACGCAAGCGATGCGTACAGATCTTGAAAAACGAAAGGATAAAAAAGCATATATCCATTATATGAAGGAAACTAAATCACCTTGTTGCCAACATAGTAGTTGATGTAGCTGGCTGCAAAGCCCGCGGCGGCTGCTCCCGAACTCCACTCTGGCCGAATAGTTTCAGGGTTGTCCAAAATGTGCACCGTCAGCCGGCGACCTTTTGCGTCCGTAGCTTGTTGAAGGTCTGCAATGACTTGACGAGTCACCTGGTAATCGTAGATGGTGTTGTCGTTCTCCCGGGCAGCTACCACGACTCCAGGGGAGGTGAACCGAGCATAGAAGTCAATGTGAGCATCGGTGATGTCTTTCCCAATGATTCCGTCAGTCCAAATCACCTTCTCAATGCCTAAGGGTCATTGAGTCTTCAATCATCCAATCCACAAAATGGCAGAAATCAGAACTTAAACTTGATGTGCCGTCAACATGGTGTCAAAAAAAATAATCCACTTCTCTTCGAAAACGCCTAGGGTGTCATAGAGTTCGTCCTCCACATCGGCTTCGCTCCACCCTGGGTTACGATTGGGGTTAATGACCGAGCTCCGTGTGATAAGCGCGGTTCCCTCGCCATCGACCTCCACTGATCCACCCTCCATGACTAGACTGGATTTCAGATATGTAGCTCCAGCCCATGTTGCCACATTTTGCGCCACTTTGGCATCGTTCCTGTGGCTTTGCTTGGATCCCCAGCCATTGAAGTTAAAATCCACACAGGAAAGCTGAGCTGAAGGCCAGCCATGGTTCACTGGCTGCCCGTAGTTGGAAATGCAGTGACTGTAGTTGCTGCAGTTGTACGCAAATATGCAACTGGTGTCCCGCATCCACAAGTCATCCACCTGAAATTCCACGATCTGAACAGAGTTGCTCAATTGGCTCCGCATTTGTCCCACATCATTTGGGCTGACATAGATGACCACCGGCTGATATTTTACCAAAGTGTTGGCCAACAAAGCCAAAGAGCCCTGGACGGATGAAGTCTCATCGCCCCAAACATCACTTGTAGCAGTGGACATGAACACACGTGTCTGATCTGCGGCCTCTTCTGGCATGAAAAGGGCATTTGCAAATATTGTAAGAATGTCTGTTTGCAGCAAGGACTGCCGGACAGTGAAGGCAAACAAGTAAGGCAGTCTCATGGCTACTCGGAAAGCATTTGGAATTCTACTCCGACATTGTAATTGATGCCTTCAACTGGTTTGGCTGGCATGTCTGTGTAAGTATCAAGTGGGTTGACGTGTGTGCAAGTTCAAGTCGTGGGCCGGTCCTAAAAGGCGAAATAAATTCTGGTGACTATTCTGGTGTATTTGCAGCCGGTTGCTCCACGTGGGGGTTGTTTCCCTCTGACTGAATGTTGAGACGCTCGAAACAAGTGTCGTTTCAAAGCAGATGCTTATGGTGTTGACTGAAAGGAAGGGGCACATCGTGGCAGATCGATACACGTATATAATGTTGGAACATGTGAGGTCGAATGCCACATCACAAGCGGTGAACTTTCCCAAAGGTGCCAAAATTTGTGCGAAAGGGCAGCCTGCACAGCCTGCGCAGAAAAATTGCTAGCCAAAACATCGTTGGTTTGGGATGCACAGGTGTTTTCTCAATCTACACAACTTGTTCAATCCTAAATTCAAGCTTTGGCAAACAAATCTGGCGTTTGGATGTGTTGGGTGCGGTGAAGTGCGGCATGTGGTGTTTGGTGTTGCCATGTGTTGCCCAAGGTCTAACAACTGATCTGGTTTCACTGCCCCACTAGCTATACATGCTTTTGTGGCAATGTGTGATGCTCTAAGAATGAATCGCCTTCGAAAATTGGCAATCCTTGATTCATGCTTAGGTACCATCATCAAGCATTCCCTGTCAGCCGTGAAGTCGCGCAAGACAGAGCAGATAGTGCGTGAATGGCTGATGCGAAAGACACTGAGAGTCAGACATAATTAAGGTTATAGAATAGGATATAATGGGGTGTATATATCTAGAGAGAGAGAGAGAGAGAGGTTATCCGGCCAAGCTGCAGAGTATGGTCAATATCAACATGTCAAAAAATAAAGCGCACTCCCGCCAGAACAAATGCGATCTTGGCCAAAGTCAAGAGAAGAATGAACAAAATGAGCGCCAGCTGCCATTTCACAGTTCCCACCAGTCCGTCAAGATCAAACAAAACATAGCTACATACCTGGCACACCAGCCACCACGCCTGCCCTCGAGCGGAGAACGGTGCACAGGATGCCATGGACCACCGAAGGTGGACAGTCGCAAATCCGAATCGGACGGATGCCAAAATATTGGTTCTCACATGAAGGTCATTCCCCTTGCACTGGAGCTCCACACAGGTGTCGAATGCGGACGCTCTGGAGATCTCAAAAGGGCAGCGCCATCACAGGTTTGCGGTTTGGGCATCCACACTAAGCGGGCAAAAGTATTGCGTTCAGTTCAGCCTTGCAGGGCTGGCCAGTCTGGGCAGGAGACATCAAGACTGACAGCCAACCCAACAAAACTATACATTGTTATTAACCAATGCCAAAAGTCTGGCAACAATAGGCAACAGCAAGAAACTAAATGCAACACAAGGCCAACACAGGAAGTAAAAAGTCGGTCCAGTATGGTCCAGTTGGCTACCGGGTGACCAAGGCAAAGCAAAAGTGCTCACGACGACTGTACCCAACCAGGACTTCACAAGAATCGTTCAATTTCGATGAATCCCTTTTCATGAACCATCGCTGTAGGAAGTTGTGAAAGCAAGCTAGGCAGCCTCTGTAACCTGGTGGATCTGGTGGGGACACTTCATGCGACGACTGGACTGGTGGATCAGCACAGGACCGGACCAGTGGATTGACTGAAGCAGCACAAAAGGCAATATATGGCAATACCATGCAAGACCTGTGCATCCTTCGCGCCAACACAGTACAGCACAGCAATCAGCAAACAACAAATTCAAAGCAATTTGCCAGGAAATGATGTGATCCAATGCCAACCTACATCCTTCTAGGCATCGAGTGTGGCTGAGTCACTATTGTTCGCGATCTGCGCAAAAGAGTGCTGTTGCAACAGCCTCTCCATCAAATCTTGATCCGATGCTTCTCACTGCATGACTTGGCAAATTGCATCCTTTCGAGCCAAAATGGAGGCTGTGGCCGGATGCAGCCGTCTGCAGGTCACCTAGCACCTTCACAAGTTGATGGGAAGCATTGCTGCAAGTGCCATTGCTTGGGTGAAGCGCATTGGCGAAAATTTGAAAATAGGAAAACAGGCCACGAGCCAACGCGAATGTGTGTTGCCAGTGGCGAACTGAGGCTAAAATGACCTAAGGTCACTGGCCGTGCGGTTAGCTCGTCCTGGCGGTCATGGAATGTGGCAATGGACAACGAAGAACTGCTGCAAAATACATAGCGTCCAGTTTTACGACGCTTCCGCCTGCCTTGCCAGGAAGCCTGGAGGTGCATCCTGACCAACAAATGACACCCAGCTTCTTCCCCCCCATCGCACTCTGCAATTCCCTAAAGTCCGAGGAACATGGACGCTACTGGGGGCTCCTGGCATCGCTACTAGGAGCATGGACGCTACTAGGTGCTCCTGGCCGTACTACTAGGAACAAGAAGCTACTAGGGGCTCACTGTGCCACTTTTCACCCAAACTCTGCCACTCACGCCTCCGGCTTGATCGTTGGTGGTTGCGGGGGATTGGCCTGGAGGCTGCCAGACAAAAGCCCCAGGATGTCCGGCTTGATGTCGGAAGGAGGTACCCTCAGGCTCCAGAGCATGTCATCCAACAAGTTCTGCGCAGCGTTTCCACCATTTTCCACCCGTGGCTCTGGCTTTGGTGAGTAGTACTTGAGCACATGACCGTCGCGGTCAATGACAAATTTGGCCTCAAAGAGGAAATCTCAACCAACTTTACACTGCTCCACAGCAAGCTCGTTCTGATTCTTCCGTGGTGGCTCACCCAAGGACCGAGCAAAGTTCCATGGAATGGGAAGCATCTTCTTGGTTCCTGTACGCGTAGCATCAGCATTGTACCTGAACCGTTCTACGGTGCCCGCTGCAGTGAAGGTCAACCGTATGCAACAATTCAAACCGTCGTGTTGGCATTCAAACCACTCGCCAAAATCCAGAACGCCTGCAGAAGTGCCAGGCCGGATGCGTATGCGGGCCATTCACATGGCACTTCTCGAAGATGGTAAAGTTTGACTTTGTCAATTTGCCTTCGCAGTGCACGTGGTCATGGAACATTTCGACTGCACTTCTACTGTAGGAAGAGAGTAGAGGGAAGTGTAGAATGGAAGGAAGTGGTCCTTTTCATCAACCCGCAGTGGCTGTGGGCCAAGCTGTCACAATGTGCATGACTCCGCGCCTGAAATGAAGTCGCTAATTTGCTCGCTGGTCCCCTCACAAGTATGGGATCCGACAAAAGTGTAACACGTCATGCCTGGTGAAGTCTTCCGCAGTACTACACGAAGGGCCGGGTGATAAAACTGGTTGGGCAAAGCAGTAAAACCTGATTTTTTGGGATCTGATGTTGGTGATGTGCCTCTTGTATATCCCTGAGCGTTGCAAGCTCTTCTGGGTTGAGGGGGGTCCCTTCAAAATAAACCTTCTTCAGTTTGGGTATAGGATTGTGAGGGTAAGCGCCAACACATCTGCTGCTGTGTCGAACTCGTGCCATGTCTGCTTTGCTTGTACTTATTGGTGTCTCAAATCATGTGGGTTGCAATAATATTTCTGGACAACATGACGACACACATAAGTGAGCAACCTCAACTAAGAGAACCTACCAAAGAACTTCTCCACACACAAACACGGGGTCATCCCAGTGAACCAACTCATGGTCCTCCTCCTGCTTTCCAAACTGGTTGCAAGGGAAAGCTAACCTAAGTGAGCGTAAACGGCGTAGACTCTTGTATTGCAGCATTGCACATCAGTGTTTGAGCACAAGTGATCACTGGTGTCATTGTTCAGTATACTCAGTAGATAGTAGATACATGCTGCTATTGGCGCATCTGTTCGGAAATTGTGAATCACCACTGAGAAGTACTGCAACACTGTAGCAGCTATGTTGTTTCGCGTTTCATCTGCAATGAACAGTGTTACTCGGTTACTCGGCTCAAGTAGCAACATACAGACCAAATCTTGACACCCTTTCCCAACAGCCCAATAGCCAAGCAAGACTCAGGCCATGTCATAATGTTATAGCACCACTGCTGCCAATCGAGCATTACAATCTCGCTGCCCATGAACCCTTCTCCCAGCAGTTTGAGCCATGCAGCACTTCAAAGGGTTCATCAATTAGCCCACTGCAAAGCTCAGATAGTTCAGCATAATTCTGCTTCGTCAGACCTTGAGAGAAAAATATCAGAAACCCGTGACAAAGAAGAACCAGGCAAAACAAGCACAATGCACATGATTCAATGATTGAAAACAAGGGATGTAGCCTGAATAGAACCTGTTGACAAATATTCACCTACGGCCCAGGTTGCTCCTGACTCCTCACACTTCACAAGTATTTAGACCAAGAGCCACACCTCATTTGGTTGCCACATTTACGACCAGCAGCACCTGGCACAATACAAGGCTGAGACTGCTTGCAAAGAGATCTATATATTAACATGCGACTCCCAGCTTGATCAAACACGTTTGATCCCCTGTGCAATTTGCCACGGCAGCCACACCCAACTACAAGCGCAAGGAAAAATGTAGCTGCTGGTCGCTGGATGAAAGCGCAATCCATCACTACCTGATGCTCGCCAAGGCGCTTTGCCCTTGAACATGTCAAAGCTTACTTGCTCCCCAGAAAGCAGTCGGCCAGTCAGGCCGTAAAAGCTATCTGTGGCAACCTCGGAACTGGGACGAGGCCGTTGACATTGCGAACTGGGATCTCGCACCGATCCGCACTTCATTGAAGCAAGCAGGCTGTTTTAATACAAGGGCGCTGGGCGCTGGTCTTTAATACCAGATTGGGGGGAAGTCGACATTGCGGCTGACGTGAGCCCCTCATCATCCTAATGATGCACCCTTCGGTGTCAATTACATCACTAGCATCACAACACCCCAAAAACATCCAAAAACCATACATTTTCACAGCCCCTCGGACCGCCTCTGTTTTTTGCTCTCCCCCACCAGGCTCTGGGTTCGCCCTACCCAAATTGTGCCGCTATGCAACCACCCCACTACACCCCCCAATACTCACTTCGTTCGCCCATCGACAACTCTCCAGCCTAGCCTATTGGCTGGCTTTCGTAATTACCCGCGTCTTGTACAAATGGTCACCTCTGCTCGACAGTTCCCACCCCTCCGCATTACGCAAGTGCGGCGACCAAAACATTGGGAGAACTGGGAAATGTATGAGAGATCTGCCATCTGTATGCTCACTGGCGGGATGCAACCTGCTGCGGCATTCTCGGTATTGCGGCTACTTGCAAGTCAAAAGGCCTTGGCTGTTTCTGCTCCGCCTCCAAGAAGGGACATGATGGTGCGACCCACCTGCTTCGTGGCCTGACAATTCGGTGCAGCAAAGTAGCAGGCACCCGCAAGGTTCTTGTGCAACCCTCACCCCAAGGTCCTGTGCCTCCCAACCGCTCACCTCTGGAGCAGCAACAACTCCCTGCGCAAAGAATTAGGAGGAATGGCCGAAACACGGAGCCAGGTGAAGTGATGCTCAAAATGTCAATGCCAGCTCCGGACAACGATCCCTCACTGGAATAGACAGTCTCATAAAAAATAGACACCGGACCACACCCCACCAAAAAGAGAATGAAGCCTCACACTCTTTGCAAATCCATTCCTCGACCTCCTCCTGATCAGGGGAAAGTTTTATCAGAGAAAAGTGACAAAGCAAACAGGCCACCGAGCTGCCATATAAAGCAGTTGTGTACATTTGTTGATTATAGAAACAGTATGAAACAGTCATTTAATTCCACACCTACAGCCATAGATTCAGATTCAATGGATTTCAAGAGGTACATTATATATAGCCGTATTTATATAGATGTATTTAGCCGTTATTTAGCAAACATGTGCTGCGTGTGAAGCGGAGCGAAGAAGAAGCGACAGCTTGGTGCACTTCAAATGGATTGTCTCGCCTTGGTGCGCGTCCCTGATCTCACCAGCTTCGCCATGGCTTCAAACCCAAGCAGGGCCTAAACGGCTATAACCACAAGAAACAAGCATGTCAGCATGTCCATGCTGCCCTGCGACCTCGCCTTATTATCATAGCAGGATATATAATGATATATACATAGAACATCTGCGATCGTTTTCACGAGTGCACGAGTGCTAGTCGTATTTCATGATCGCGTAGGTCCACGTTCTTGGACAGGCCTGCTAGCTGACCACTGCTGACCAATGACTCAAGCGGCTCCATGCATTCCCCACAGAACAAGCAACTGGAAGTTCACGCGAAAGACAGCTCCAGGTGGAAGATCGATTTGAATTTGGCATTGTGTGGCATAGTTCTCTGGCTCACCATCCTTCTTGTTCATCAGCAGCTTCAGCTGTGTGCGTGTCAAAAATCTTGACAACCTTGCATAGAAAATTAGAGCCACAAGCGAAAAACTAACCACCTTGCGGCATCTCTCGACAGCACAAAGAAACGGGTGACATCGTGTGACAAAGGTAGCGCACTCTGATCACACTACACCGAACAACTAGCTCTTATGACCATCATTAGGTGGAGGCACCTGTGTCTGACCAGCACCCTCTGCGTCTTCATATGCAGTTATGCCTCTGTAGTCCACTGCATCTTCCTGGTTGAAGTCAGCATGGCCTTGCAACCCGGGTTATGACAGTCGTGCAAAGGGTCCTTCCCGGCTGGTTTCTATCGACTCCCAGGTTGACTCCCAAGTCCCGAACACTGTCGGGAATGTCCTAAAGGCTGAATCGCTGTCGGGAGGCTCAGAATTGCCTTGCAAGCCTCTCCCATACCACCACTTGCGGCCCAATGAAGCGCAGTCTTCCCAAGATTGTCCTGTCCGCAGGCATGTGTGAGGAACACTTGCACCTTCAAACGCTCGATTCAAGCTATTGAAATGTACAAAATTGTACAAACTACAAGTACTGGACACTGGACACATGATCAATCTTTGTCTCCAATTTACTCCTGCACATTGATGGAATTGAATGTGGGTTCTGCCAGGATCTTCAGAGCCTCTGCCTCGTCCCCGTTCTCAAGAGCACGATGTAATGCAGTTTGTCCATTGTTGTCTGTGCTGTTGATTCCAGTTCTCACGGGGCCCAGTGCGAACTGCAGTCTTAAGGGTCGACCATTCAAGAGCGGCAGCAGCTCAGCACTAGTCAAATGTGCTGTAGGGGCATCACCAACGGCCAAAATCACCGCTCCATCCTGCATCCCTTGCTTCTCCCAGAATTCGCGTCTATCTTTCTTCACCTTCCGCACTCGAGGAGGAGTTTCGTCATCCGCGTGGAACGTCAAGCCAACGGGGCCCGGATCGGTCAGAATCACTTCCAAGTTTGCACCTGGTACAAGCTTTCCTTCAGCCAAATGTCTAGCAGCTTCCTCCATGGCCTGGCGCTCTGCATCACGTGCTGCTTCTTCTGCCGCTTCTTGTCTCATGGACAAGGCTTCCTGCTCAAGCTTCCAATGTTCAGCGGTCTCCTCAGCTCAACTATGGCAAAGGTCTCCGAAACATAGTTTGGATTGAATTGAAAAGACTTGCGGTGCTGCCTCGGGATCTTTAAGCCGGCTCGGACATCTTTTGACATTTTTATATAACCGGAAATTCCGGCCTCATAGCGCTCCATGCGCCTCTGCTCTTCGAAGAAGAGCTCCTTTTGCTGCTGCTCCAAGCTCACAAGCTGCTGCATCCATTCTTCTTGTTGCCTCACCGTGCCTCGGATGTATAAGCGGGTCAGACTTGGTGGTTGACAAGTGTGAACAAACAGCAGCTGGTGTAAAACTGACCAGTTGCCGCAAATGGTCAAGAACCAAATGAGGTCCAAAGCGTCCGCGCGACTATATTAATTACTAAGGCAGCTCCAGCCTGACATCACTGACATAACTTGCAGCAAAAACGCTATATGCTTTGGTCTTCAATCCTTCTCGACCCGTTGGTGTCATCACAGGATTCGCTTTGATGTCTTCCAGAAGTTTCAGCAAAACCTCCAGTTGGCCTCCCAGCCGGTCAATCACCCGTTGCTGCTGTTCTGCTCGGAGGCTTCGCTGCTGCTGCTGTGCAGCGATCTGTTTGATCACTTCCTCCCGATCATTCTCAAGCTTCTTCCTCAAGGCCCTGGAATCTGGCAGCTCCTGAGCTTGGAACGTGTCATCCGGAGATCATCCCGGGGCCAATGTGCCCCTTGTGCCCCGGCAAAACCCCCAACAAAGCGGTAAAGCCGAAACCATGGAACCCGCGAAGAGCATTGTGAGTAGCAGAACTACTTTCCGGGATGTCTTGAAGTAGAAAATCTGTGCCACAGCGTCTTCCCCTTCTGGTCCACGTTCGCGTGGCTTTTCCAAATGCTCCTACAGTAAAACAGCTGGGACATGATGTGCTATGCACAAAAGCCCTCATTTGATCTTGCTTGTACTTTAAGAAGTTATATACATGTTTGCAAGATTGGCAAAAAACGGTGCTCCTCCAGCTCTCGCAAGACATCCTGCTGCAAAGTTGACAGCTGCTCTTCTTGATCCTGAACGCGCTGCTCCTGAAGCTCGAAGTCAAAAGAGTGAGCAAGTCTGCACAAGTTGCTGTACTGGTTTAGCAGTGTCGCTCGGGCTACAGGGTTCCCCCGAAGCACTTCCGCGGCAAAAAGCTGTAGAAATCAACATGTTTATGTGTTTACCGTTTTCCCGGGTCGGTTGCCCATCGTTTTTACCACACGTGCTACAAATTAACGCTAAAACTGGAAAAGAAAAGTATCTTGTTTTACCGTGTTGCATGGATCTGTCAGGCATTTTGGCTTTATCAAAGATGCAGTGAATCTGTCCTTTGTACTCGTTGCTTTCGGGTCCAAAAATATAGACATGTCAAACTCTTTGATTGGAAACGGTAAAGAGTAAAAAAAAAAAAAAAAAAAGTGCGATGTTTTTACTGCGAACGCTTTATCCAGCTAGTGGTTTGTGAAGTACAAAGAGCATGCCATTTGCTTCAGTTGTTCAGGGGGTGTTTTCCATAGTGTTCAGAAGGCGCAGCTCACTGGGAGCAAATCAGTCTGTTTGACAGGACATCGTAGTAATGCAAGATGTTCAGGTCCTAGGTCAAAGGTAAGTGATGTTTGCTTTTCTGCAGTTTCCGAGAGGCGCAGGAGAAAAAAAAAAGTCAAAAATTGAATTTGTTGTTGGCAAAATTGCTCTACCAAATGCGCAGTATAAACGGTAAAAAACAGTTATGTTATGTTTTTACCGTTATGTCGGGTCTGTTGGCCAAATTACTGTACCAATGCGCGGTTAATTAAAACGGGAAAAACGATATTGGTTTACCATGTGTTACGGTTTGGTCCGGGTCTGCTGGCCAAATTGCCGTACCAAATGCGCAAGAAAGACGGTAAAAACCCACAAAATGGTTCTTTCTTTACCGTTTTCTTTGCAGGGGTACGAGTGGGTACCCCTTAGCATCCAGTAGAAAAACAACGCGCGCGAACCGGCTCAGGCTTCCCTGGGCCATCGCTCACGATGGGAGTGCCTCTTGCTGCAGAAATGTCCAATTTCGCTCATGCTTTGTTGTACCCTCTGCTTGACGAAACGCAATACACCAAGGCGCTTCATTCCTGCTTCCCCCTTGTGACGCAGCAGGTTCAAGTTTTCAGGTCCTGCTGCGCCATGGAGTTGCTGTGCTGCAGCAAGTCCTCTTTCAATTTCACAAGTTCTTTCTCGATTTCCTCGGAGCCCACGTGGAAACTCGTTTGAGCGCCGCTTAGGCAATTCAGGTAAGCAGGCCAGGAAACCACAACACGAATTTGATATGTTCCGGGTAGTAATACGGAAACATTACGAACGATCCATTTCGGATGAAACGCACCATGAAACATTGGATTCAATGGATGTTGAGCGCCTGACCATCTCATTCGAGAGTTTTTCTCTATCTATCTATCTATCTATCTATATTGCTTTCTCTCTCTCTCTCTCTGCAGCATCTAGCCGTCACACAGCTGTCCCACAAACGCATTCTGACAGCGAAAGCTGGCAAGCCTATGGCTTCTGCAGGCTGTACTGTAGCGAACAGCTTTTGGACCAGCATCTTCCACCTTCTTCTCGATCAAGCGGACCTGCAAAGGATCTTCCTTGCCACTCGCCGCCACCTCATGAGTCCGCAGGAATTGCTCCTGAAGATCCTCAGTGAAGGAGCTTTAGAATCTGCAGCTTTGCACCCTGGCACCCTGAGCAGTCCTTCACACGCTGTCCAACCAGCTCCAGCTCGCGTTGCACCCGCTCCAATTTCGATCGGAACTGCTGATCTGACCTTGGGAGATGACAGAGTTCAAGAAATTTGTCGTGCCGCTGGAATCAGATGAGCAAGGACTGGAGCGAATGTGTTGCGAGTTTGATCAAATCTCGGAAGGCACCAGCAGTGAGCCTCGCACATTTCCTGTTGACTCCGCATCTCTTGCAGCTGCACTTGGCACATTCGAAGTTGCTGCTCCTGCCGCTTTCGCAAGACCTGATCCGGGCGATATGATGCCAGCACACCAACACACAAGGCAAATCAAGGCGATACCAGTTCAAGTTGAATGGCCTGCTCCTGTCTTTCCATCTGGTCCAAACGGAGTTGATCCTCTTGCGGACAAGGTATTTCAACAACATGATCTACACACAAGCGCCGGGGCAGGTCGTAAGTCGCACAAGGTCTCGTCTCCTCTTTGTCTGCCAAAATGCTCTGCTGAAGCTCCAGATCCTTCAGCTTGTCCGACAATTCTTGCACTCTGCGCTGCTGAGCTTCGAGGACTTTCTCCTCGCAAGTCTGGAAGGATCAGAAAAGGGGGGCCACAAAGAACCTCCAAAAGAATTGCATGGATGGTTACGTTATGTTATATACGTTCTTTCCAGGTTCTTGTCACCTGCTCCATGGCATCTTGCATCTGCTGACTCTCTTCTTGCTTCGCCAACTCACTTTGGTGCAGCTGCAGTCGCAAGCGCCTTGCCAACAAGGCCAGGATCTGATTGAACTGTTTATTTTGCACTGTCTAAGTCTAAGAAATTCATCGTGTCTCCCACCTCTCTGATTGTGCTACTGCCTCGGTCATCTGCTGTTCGCGCACCTCGTCCTGTGCAATACACTGGATTGGTCAGGGTTTGCTTGCGCGTTTGCGCGTTTGTCCAGTGTCCAACCTGGCTGAGCTGTTCTTGCAAGCGTTGGAGATCATGCTCAAGCTGACCCTCACGGAGCGACAACAAGACCGGACCCAGCTAAAACCTGCAACGTTGGCCTAGATTGGGTTATCAATTCTTGCTTTTGACTCTGAGTGACTGATACACCTCCATTGGTTAATGTTGCAACTGCAACCAAGAAGATCAAGCAGGAGGTGCAGGTTCAATCACAAGGTGCATGACCAAAAAACCTTGAAATGGATGCTGAAGAGTTTGTGGAGCAACATGCAATTCTACAGCGCTGTCGCTTCACAGAATGGATTGCAAGCAGAAGTCTGATTGAGGGCTACTATCTTGCTATGAAACCTCAATTTGACCTCAAACAGTTTCTTTAAAACTGGACATGCACTCTACACACAATATACTGTAGAATATCCATGAATATCATATAGTCATACAAACAAAAATGCTGCTTGCCTAAAGAAGGAAAGGAACGAAGAACAAATGCAAATACCTTCAATGATTCGGAACATAAAAGACCATATGTGGAAAATAGGAAGCGTACCACTGGAATGGACCGGATTTCAATTCAGCTCAAAATATGAATATACGGCAATCAAATGTTTGGTATATAGCATGACCTCTGCCGTCAGGCTTGCATGGCAACGACCACATTCATTCACCAGTGCCTTGCTCAAAGCTTTTCAACATTATTGAGCTGTCCAAAACTACCAGCCTGTCGAAGGATCAGTCGCTGATGCTGCTGCTGCACCTCAAGAGCAAGCTTCCTCTTGTCTGCTTCCATTTCTTGTTCCTCAGGGAACGCTGCAGGCATGCCGTGAAATGAGGCAAAATCTTTAGCCACCTAGCAAGCCGTCAAATGTAACAAAATGGATTGACAGCCAATTGACACCAGCGAACCTATACAAGCACCTCAGTCTACACGAGCTGAGCCAGGATCCATCTGCTGAACGATCTCGCCCTTGTCCCTCATCTCTTGATCTCGGAGTTGGTGCCGTTGCCTGGTCTCTTGATTCCGGAGCAGCTCAATTTGATGGCCTCGGAGCCGCTGCCAACTGCATGACCGACGATGCCCAAAATTACACCACCGTAGACCCCAAACAGTTTGTGTTTTTCAAAATCGAAACTAGAGCTTGCGACGTCCAGAGCTGGGAGACAAAGGATTGCAAGGCAGAGGCGGCCACAGCAGCCCAGAGCTGGGAGACGAACGTAAAGGATTGCAAGGCAGAGACGGTACAGAGCGGGCGGACACATCTTAAGAAAGAATTGAGAAGCCCTGACAGTAAACCTTTTGGGGAATTATTCTTCAAGTGCGAACATGATGCTGGTCATGCTGCTCAATCAGCAAGGAGCTGACCACGTGAGGACAAGAAATAGAAGCATGAGGAGCGAAGGATGTGACATGAAATTGATTTTTGGTGCCTGACGCATGCCCTCCGTCCCAACTGAACAGAGAGATCGCTGCCACGCCGCCGAAATCCAATCCGGTCATTCATCCAACGCTTGCCCGAAAAGGAAAACAAAGCTGAGAGAGTTACACAGTGTGGCAGAAATGCACTCCCGGAGACAGTCACGCGGCAGAAAACAGCAGTGCAGGCACCAAAACCTGAAAGACAAAAAGAAAGAAGTCGCATGGGAGACAAATGAATAGAAATGCTACATGGCCAGCGGAAAAGGGCGGCAGCACCAATGAATAGAAATGTTGCATCGCCAGCGGAAAAGGGCGGACACCAACAGTGACAGACCTGGGAGACTAATGCATGGCCGCAGAAAAGGGCGGACACAGCAGTGATGGTAGACACATGAATAGAAATGCTGGATTGCCTGCGGAAAAGGGCGGACACCAGCAGTGACACACCTGGGAGACAAATGAATAGAAATGCTTCATGGAGGGCGGACACCACCAGTGACAGACCTGAAAAACAAATGAATAGAAATGCTACATGGCACCAGCAGTGACGGACCTGGGAGACAAATGAATAGAAATGCTTCATGGCCAATAGACAAGGACACACCAGTGACAGACCTGGGAGACAAAAGAATAGAAATGCTACATGGCCAGCGGAAAAGAGCGGACATCACCAGTGACAGGCCTGGGAGACACATGAATAGAAATGCTGCATGACCAACGGTCAAGGGCGGACACCAGCAGTGACGGACCTGGGAGATGAATCGAAATGCTGCAGGGCCAGCGGAAAAGAGCGGACACTGGCAGTGACAGACCTGGGAGACAAATGAATAGAAATGCTACATGGCCAACGGAAAAGGGCGGACACCAGCAGTGACAGACCTGGGAGACAAATGAATAGAAACAGCAGAAAAGGGCGGACACCACCAGTGACAAGCCTGGGGGACAAATGAATAGAAATGCTGCATGGCCAGCGGAAAAGGGCGGACACCAGCAGTGACAGACCTGGGAAACAAATGAATAGAATGCTGCATTGCCTGCAGAAAAGGGCGGACACCACCAGTGACAGACCTGGGAGACAAACGAATAGAAATGTTGCATCGCCAGCGGAAAAGGGCGGACACCAGCAGTGGGAGACAAAAGAATAGAAATGCTGCATGGCCAACGGAAAAGGGCGGACAACGCCAGTGACAGACCTGGGAGACAAATGAATAGAAATGCTACATGGCCAGCGTCCAAGGGCGGACACCACCAGTAACAGACCTGGGAGATGAATAGAAATGCTGGACACCAGCAGCGACAGACCTGGGAGACAAATGAATAGAAATGCTACATTGCCAGCAGAAAAGGGCGGACACCAGCAGTGCAGGGCTGGGAGACAAATTTATAGAAATGCTACATGGCCAGCAGAAAAGGGCGGACACCAGCAGTGACAGGCCTGGGAGACAAATGAATAGAAATGTTGCATCGCCAGCGGAAAAGGGCGGACCTGGGAGACAAATGAATAGAAATGTTGCATGGTCAACGGAAAAGGGCGGACACCAGCAGTGACAGACCTGGGAGACAAATGAATAGAAATGCTACATGGCCAGTGGAAATGGGCGGACACCAGCAGTGACACAAAGGGCGGACACATCTTAAGAAAGAATTGAGAACCCCTAACAGTAAACTGCTTGGGGAAAAAGTGGGAGACAAATG
This sequence comes from Durusdinium trenchii, assembly GCA_963970005.1. NCBI lineage: Eukaryota > Dinophyceae > Suessiales > Symbiodiniaceae > Durusdinium > Durusdinium trenchii. Next base: position 233,851 of record CAXAMN010026006.1, read on the forward strand.
CAAGGAAGTGGGAGACAAGCCGGCCGGAAACCCGACTACAAGCACCCAGCCTGGGAGACAAATGAAAAGAAGTGGGAGACAAATGAAAAGAAGTGGGAGACAAGCCAGCCGGGAACCAGACCAGACACCCAGCCTGAAAAGGAGTGGGAGACAAATGAAAGGAAGTGGGAGACAAGCCCGACCACAAGCACCGAGCCTGGGAGACAAATGAAAGGAAGTGGGAGACAAGCCAGCCGGGAACCCGACCACAAGCACCCAGCCTGGGAGACAAATGAAAAGAAGTGGGAGACAAGCCGGCCGGGAACCCGACCACAAGCACCCAGCCTGGGAGACAATGAAAAGAAGTGGGAGACAAATGAAAAGAAGTGGGAGACAAATGAAAGGAAGTGGGAAACAAGCCAGCCGGGAACCCGACCACAATCACCCAGCCTGGGAGACAAATGAAAAGAACTGGGAGACAAACGAAAGGAAGTGGGAGACAATCCGGCCGGGGAGACAAGCCAGCCGCAAACCCGACCACAAGCACCCAGCCGGACAAATGAAAAGAAGTGGGAGACAAATGAAAGGAAGTGGGAGACAAGCCAGCCGGGAACCCGACCACAAGCACCCAGCCTGGGAGACAAATGAAAAGAAGTGGGAGACATATGAAAGGAAGTGGGAGACAAGCCAGTGGGAGACAAATGAAAAGAAG
>CAXAMN010026006.1:234641-275056 GCA_963970005.1 Durusdinium trenchii
GAAAAGAACCCAGCCTGGGAGACAAATGAAAAGAACTGGGAGACAAATGAAAAGAACTGGGAGACAAATGAAAAGAAGTGGGAGACAAATGAAAGGAAGTGGGAGAACCCGACCACAAGCACCCAGCCTGGGAGACAAATGAAAAGAAGTGGGAGACAAATGAAAGGAAGTGGGAGACAAGCCAGCCGCGAACCCGACCACAAGCACCGATCTTGGGAGACAAATGAAAAGAACTGGGAGACAAATGAAAGGAAGTGGGAGACAAGCCGGCCGGGAACCCGACCAGACCATCCAGCACCAAGGCGACCATTCTTTAAAGCATTGAGAACCCCCAACAGTAAACTGTTTGGGGAAAAAGAACAAAACAACGTTCTCGAGACAAGTCGCCCATATTCTTCTCGTCAAAGTCCAGTTGACGCTGGGCCAATTCCAAATGGTATTCTTCAGAATGGTACCAATGCTGCATCTCCTCAACACAATAGTTATATACCAGGAACGTTCGGAAGACTCAAAGTCGCAAAAAAGCTCCTGTGATAGCTGTTGCTGACCCTGTTGTCGCTCCAGGAGCTTGGCTTTGAGGGCTGCGGCTTCCCCTTCCTCCTAGCCATGAGCCCATGCTCTCACAAAATTCATCCTTTCTCTTTTTGATCTTTCCTCTCTCTCGCTCGCTTCCCATCACCCTCAGGTCATCCCACAATCTACGTCTGGCATTTCTCCGTTGTCCTCCTCGATCTCTGCCAATGCCTTTGAAGACTTCAGCTTGAAGATCCGAAGCTGCTCCTGGCTTGTCACGGGTGACCCTGCAAAAAGGGTGCCATGTGGCACCACCGGAGTGCTATGCTGTCAGTGACGCGACATGCGACATGCGACATACGAAGCTGTGAAGCATGCCTGAAGCTGAGCATTCTGTCGGCTAAAGGAGGCAGCAGAAGCCTCCTCGCCCTCCAAGTTGGCCTCCAAAACCTGTGAACGGCTTGCCACGGCTCTTGCCACGGCTGTGGCAGTCCCGCAGAATCAAGAATGTACATCAAACATTGTAAAGCATGAAATCCGCACCTCACACCGAAATCGCCCAAGCCTGCTCCTCGCTCAGTGCTCGTGCAGCAAAGGTCTCCACTTCCTGCACAGTGCACGAAAGACTTGGAAATGCTCAGTAGCTGCTTCTCAAATCTCTCCCTTCTAGCAGACTGGCACGCTGGCGAAACAAAAAGAACCAAACCTCCAAACGAAGGGCTGCCGATCTGCAGCGCTGCTCAAGTGTATCAGCCACCTGCCATGCTGGTCGGTCAGGGCCTACCATGTGCCACCAGTTCACAACAGCGCAGTCATAGTCGGTCGGCTTGGCAGGGGTTCTCCACGGTGTGGCACTGATGATATCCTCAATCATTCCAACTTTAAACGTTATACACGACTTCTCGCCTAGATCGATGCAGAAACTGTGGATATGCACGCAAAATCACGCAACCATTCCAGCACAGGCACCCCGCAACAAAAACATGAAAAAACAAACTCACTTCTCCGACCTTCCTCATGATTTCCTCTCCAAAACTCCATCAGTTCTTCTGCACCAACTCTCAACACCAGCATACACCATATCCGTCCGCGCACCTCTGTGGCCTTCAGGATGCCCGTCTTGGCCACCTCGAGCGTGCGCCGCCGCAGCTCCACCTTCCCCTAGGCACAGCGGTGGGTCCGAAAGCACCGCATGACGATGAATGAAAACATGCTGCTTTTTCTTTAGGGGGAGTCGGCCGTAGAGGTAGGTTTGCTAGGTAGCTACTAACTGTAAGTAAGTTACCACTGACAGGAGGCAGGATAGCTCGCGCTAATGATTTGGTTCCTAGATTCTTAGGGAAACTTATAACTAGTAGCGATATATCATTCTGTCTGTGTGTTGGACATTTCTGGCACATGGACCAGTGAATTGAGGTGGCAAGGAACATCACTATAAACCTCACCTACCATCATGTGTGCAGGGGTCCCCAGCATGGCTTTAAGTGGCTGTGGTCCAAGGGCCAACAATATTTTGGTTTGGAGCTTGGAGTGAAACTCTGTTGTAGCGGCAGCCACGTTTTCAACCCGAAAGAACAAAGCTAAAAAAGCATGCTTCCATGTTCACGTTGGTGTCTGGTTCCGTGGCACCCAAACTGAAAACCGCGGAACCTCCAGCGACTGTTTGGTCTTGAGCATCTGTTGCTCCTGGCGCAGACAGAGAGAGAGAGAGAGAGGCAAAGAATGCCCTTGTTACTAGTAGCGATGCACTTGCTACTAGTAGCAGCACTTGTTACTACTGTACTAGCGATGCCCTTGTTACTAAGTAGGGAGGGGGTGAGCAGTGAGCGGGCTAAAAGAACAACAAACTTGTTGCTAGTAGCGATGCACTTGTTACTAGTAGCTTCAGTCCATAAGGCCTGTGCTTCCAAAGTGTCCAATTCGCTGGAGGCCTTCTTCAGAAAGTCCTGGTCGATTCATGTCTGGCGTCGCATGGAAAGGAATCCGTGTCAGGGCAAGAATCAAGGAGATACTGCCTGAGGTACTGAGTGCTGAAACATTTAATTATAGCTATAATTAAACAAATTACATGAAATTACTATATAAGTTGTTTGTTACTAAGAAGCTTCAAAGACATACTAAAAAGCTTCTTGTTGCTACAGGTGGCACGATTCCCAAGGAAACGTTGGTCATTACTATAAAGTTTTGCTGCTTTTCTGGGTCCTCCAAGTTGGAATCTTTCTTTCGCCTCCAGGCCTCAGCCTCAGCCTGCATCTCAGCTGCATGAATCTCATGCTCATGGCTGAGCTTCTGCAGTGCCGTCTCTTCGGTTTTCCTTGCCATTTGCTCCACCAAGGACTCCATCCGTTCATCCTTCTCGTCTCGAAGATTCTTGGCGGCAAAGAGCTCCGCTTCGGCTTTCACATACTCACGTTCACTTTCCTGGGTGAGTGTGAGCTTTGCAGCCAACTCTTGGGCCAAAAGAGTTTGTTGTTCCATCACACGCCTTCTGTCCTCCTCCGCGCGCACCTCTTCGGCGAGCCGCTGTACACCAGAAAGCACCTTTGGCTCTGCTTGCTCTTCCCAAGGGGTGGCCACTTGGCCCTCACGGAGCCATCGAAGATGATTCAAGACCGAGCGCCGGAAGACCAAGTGACGTGGACCTTTACGACTACGATGGAAGAAGGCCTTCTCCAGCATGGCTCCATCCAATGCGGCAACTTCATTCCCATCGACTGCAGTGAGAAGGTCGCCTTGACGGATGCCTTTGTGGTGCTCCCAAAATTGAACTGCCTGAGGCAGCGCCTTCTGCACCTCGACTCGCCAGCCCTTGGAGCCGGTCTCCGGGTGGAGGATGAGTCGCAAGCCAAGGAACTCCAGATATTGGCGCCCAGAAACATCGTCAGTTCTTCTCCTGCAAAACTCTTCAAACTCCTCCTCTGCCTTACCCTGAATTATGCAGATGGCATCTCGCGCAGGATACTGCAAAGGCACAACGAAGCTGGGCTCATCATCCCCAGAAGGAGACAAGGTACTTGGCGGCCTCAGATTTGGGGCCACTGTGGCCACAGCCTCTATTTACATTCAATGCATTTCAGCTTCCTTAGGCCTTAGGCCGTTCCCCCCCTGTTCTGTATGGATCTGAGTCTCGGACACTGAAAATCCCGATTGTGCAGACTTGGCCGACCGTGCTGACCGAGGTGAGGCCGTCCCCTGGATTCGTGGGTGCGGGCGATGTGCCGCAGGGAGCACCGCACGTGGCTTTCCGTCTCCGAAGGCTGGGTGAAGTGCCTCCTGCGGCGTGCCCTCTGGAGCTCTCAGCGTTCCTAGGCCCTTGACACTCAAAGGCGGAGGTGCGGACGATTCGCCGAACTCCTTCGTCAGCCGCGCCCTGAAAAATGACCAAAGCACGACCAAGATAAGAAACAAAATAACATCCCAAGAAAAGGCCACTGGAGTCCTCCCAAACATTCTCAAACAACCTGCGCACAAAAGAATGGAAACAGTGTGTGTGTGTGTGTCCCACCCTGGACAAAGGGTCTTACCCCACCACTTTTCCACAGGCAGGGGGGCAGTGAGTCTCATTCCATCCACTGCCCAACGAAGACGGTGGTTTGAGACTGTGACATTCGGAGAGGACGCTCTCTGAACGTACCTGCTGAGGTCTTTCACAAGCTGTCACCCTACTTTTCCACGATTTGATTCATGGTGGTTCCACATGATACTTTCCCCACAAACAGGTTTCCCACTGCACTGCAGCTGCTGACCGCCGCCTCCATTTGCGCTTGTCGTGGAACCTGTGTTAAACAATACATTTTAAGCTGACCTTTCCACCTTGCCGTTCCATCGCCTTCTTTCCCATTGAGACAATTGCGTTAACTGAAAATCCAAGTTCGAAGTTCGAAGTGTTGCCATGTATTGCCTGGCCTAGTCTATTTGTCCACCCAAACGGGAAACACATGGACTGCACATATCACATTTCGCATATCCTCGCGTGCTAAACAGCCATGGCTCGTTTTCGGTCAGTGTGCTTGTCCGGCAAGGCAAGCTGCCCTATCCCATGGCACCCTGCTCACAATCTGGTGCAGTGCACAGGCTCCGCAGCAAAGAGCATACTGAGCATCATTAAGCAGGCAAATACATATCATTGGTGCACATATTTGCACTGCACCCAGAAGGAAACCTTCTGCTTTCCTGAAGGCAACACTCAAAGAAACAGTGTATACTGCTTGCACCTCTCTCTCTCTCTCTCTCTCGCTCAGTCTCCCTCTATCTCTTCATCTTGTCAATTGCACGATGCTCGTGCACACGCTCCTTGATCCAGCAGGACAAATGGCAATGGACAAACAAACACTTTCCGGTCGCACCTTCAACTAAGTGACTGAGTGGCTCTCCACAGCGATTTCTAACAGCCATCGAACTATTCCCACCTCTCTCACCATCTGGATGCGCTTTCGCAGGACCAAGCTGCTCTCCCCAGGCAGCTTTCAGATCCGTTCGGGTGCAACGCCCAGATTAGGCGCTGCGCCACTGGCACGACCACTCAACACTTTGGCCGTGTGGTGCTCATAAATGCAAAAACCAAGCGGTGACACGGTGAAACGGAAAGATACAAGGGCGGCTTTGTCTGGGTCTTATAGGCCAGCTCGCCCGCAAAGCTACGCATGTGGACACACGTTTCGGCGACGGGGCCCTCAGACATGGCAGCCATACCTGGCCAAATGAGAAATCCCATGAAATCCCTATCCCGAGGCGGGTATGGGTAGCAGGCTAGTACCGGCAAAAACTAAAGCCGATTTGGCATGATTTTGGTCGAGAACACATATCCTCAAAACTGTGGACTTCCCGGTGGTTGGCGGAAGTCGTTGAATTCAAAGCAAAATGATTGATGTTCTTCTCCCTCTGTCGGGCCACTCGATGGAGAAAAAGTGCGGCCCGGATGCCGCAATCACTGGATAGACCGGACCTATGCAACGAGGAGCTTGCGCAAGGACACGAACGCGTAAGGCACAAACATGCACAAAACATCGCACAACCCACGAAGTGAGACACACAAGACATCACAAGACACTCCAAGCCCGTGTGCAATGTGCTCGAGGCTGTGTCGTGCATCATCGCACACTTCTCAGGCATGAATCACATGAATTTACTGTAACTCGTGATCTGGTAAAGGCCTAGCATTCTGAATTGACACGAATAAGTCTGAGTCATGCAAATGCAACACGCGCACTGTCATTGTTCACTCACTGACAAACTCTAATTGATCATGCTCCTGCGCCCTCCGGCCAACAAAAACAGCTCTTTTCCTAACTCTTGCACGTCGATTAGGCACTCTTGTCTTCAAAAAGCGCTCGAGCGCTTTGCGCTTTGTATAGATCCCTAATCTGTCTCGGCTTCTCTGTTCTATTCACAGGGAAGCGAGCCGTTTGGCAGGCCTAGGTCCAATATGCAACCTTTCTCTCCCGTGGTTTTTCCCAGTCCCAGCTCTGGGAGGTTTTCTTGGAGTCCCATTTGCTCCAACTACTGTTGTCATCTTCCCACCAATTGTTGTCATTCCAGTCAGAGCTTCTGCTACCTCTGCTGTTTCTGCCCTTGCCTTTGCCCCTTCTGCCATCAGTCCAAGTGGCGGACTTGAAATAGTCACCAAGGGTGCGCCAATCGGCAGCTGCAGCCCAGTCATCTTCGGCATCATCATCCTGTGGATTCACAGTGGACTTCGGTGCCTTTGCTCTTGGCTTCTCCTCAAGAAGCTCATAGTACTTGTCATGGGGCCATTTTCCATCATCATCTGCCGTTGGCTCTTTGGACTCCTTGTCTTTATCTTCTCTTTTTCCTTTCTGCTTCGGCTCTTCCTCCTTCTTCTCGCCTTCCTCCTTCACCTCCTGTCGCTCATCGTGGAGGAAATAGCGATTGTCACGGGGGACGTTCTCGGGACCTCGATTTCTTTCGGTTCTTTCCGTTCTCTCGACCTTATCGGTTTTCTTTTCCCACTTCTCTTTTGATCTAGGCTTCCATGTCCACTCACTCTCATCTGATTCAGCATCCAAATATTCCTCAGCCGGCTGAGCAGGCAATTCTTCATCAGCATCAGCCTCTTTTGAAGCCTTCCCTCTGGCCTCCTCCTCCTCCTCCTCCTTCTGCTCGGCTCTGTCGACCTTCACTTCTTTTGGATCTTCATTCTTTCCCTTCTCCTGGGCCTCCTTATGTTCCTCATCCTGCTTGTCCCCCGTAGCGTCCTTCTGCTTTTTCTCTACTTCCTCATCACTAGAGAACTGGGATCCAGCGCTTCCAAAGGCATCGTCATCATCATCCTCCTCGTTACGGCGACGGCCCATGGCGTCAATGCTGCCGGCTATCCCGCCGCCTTCGTCTGGTGCCAAACAGCGGTACATCCAATGGCTGTGTTGCAACGGAAAGAAGGAAAGTCTCTTAGTATATAGTAGTAGCACTACTGGCAGCTTCTTGTTCCGTTCGTAGCGTTCTTGCTCCTAGTAGTACGGCCAGGAGCCCCTAGTAGCGTCCTTGCTCCTAGTAGCGATGCCCGTTGCTACTAGTACTAGTTACTAGTAGCTTCTTGTTCCTACGCAAATCGTTTTGAGCAGTCCAGCCATGTTGTGGCGCTGCCCCAACGCATGCCCAGGAAGAAGCAAGCATGCAACATGAACATCTTTTGTGGAAGACTGAGGGGGTCAGTCAGACCTGGAATACTCGAAGATCTCCTGATTCCACATCTGATCAGCAGAGCGCCTTCATGCGTCATCGCAGCCGACCAACATCGCCCACCCCGGTCTGCAATGTACCTGCAGGTTGGCCCATCTGGTCAAGGTGGCATGTCATGTCATGTCCATGTGTTCGTTTACGAGCTGTTTGTGCTGTCTGGGGGCACGTAATCGTGCGGGCTGGGAAGTCCAACACGATGGAAAACCTTTGGAGCTTTGTTGTTTTGGTGCAGTTGTCTTCATTGAAGTTCTGTCGGCTCTCTTTGCTTACAAATTGAATCTGGCTGAACAACCTCTTCAGAAAATCTTATCCTTGGCACCAAAAATGCCCTCCTAATTCTTGGAGCTCCTGCTTCATGACATCCGTGGAGGACAGGTCTTCCTCCCAGGCCACCTGAGTGCATAATCATGCGTTCATGTGTGAAATAGCACTCGAGAAAGCACGCATAGTGGCCATCAAGTGGTTCTAAGTTCCACACATAGCGACCCTCTGTCACCACATCCCTCTTCACGCCAAAGACGATGCAAGACCTCCAAACGACAAAAAACGAAGACGGTCGACGTCAGCGTCGGTCTGCGAGCTTTCTCCTACGGCGGCGTGAACGGTCTCTGAGCTCCTGGCGGCCAGTCCAAAAATCTCGCCGACGGCTCCTGCGAGCCGACGGCTCGCGGACGTCACGCGCGCACCGTCAGGAAAGTGGACGGCTGACAAAACACCCCAAAAAATGACCCAATTGGTCAGCAACACACCACGCCTCTGTGCCAGTTCCTGTGCCTGGCGGTGTGAAAACACAAGTTTGACAACACTCAAGTCTTGAATCTTGAAGCTATTCCTTTGCTCAGAGGGTGCTTTTAGCAACTAAGGCGCAATCCTACGCCAGCAGCCATGGATGCTGGAAGTGGCACAGACCCTTGGCAAATGGAATGCAGTGCTCCGTTTCGCAAGAATGCTCATACAAAAACAACGTATTGTCTCGACAAACCCTCTATTCACTGTAATGTTCTGACCTTCCCTTGGCTTAAGAAAGTGACAAAGTATCTAGCGATCCCTACTGCCTGTCACTGCATGTTGCACTCCCAAAATGATCTTGAATTCCAATAGAAGGCAGGATGCTCAAAAAAAGAACTAACACCAGGGATTGAACAAATGTGAAATAATGAAAAGTATTGTATTGTAAAGCAACAAAAAAAAACATAGCAAATCAACAAGCAAAAAAACAAGCTGAGACAAAGCAAATTAAAGCCAAACAATGTCCAAGAAGAACTACAATTGAGGAGGAGTCTGCTTTCACCTTCAACTTGCCTTTTGGTTTAGCACGATTGTGATTATGTGTGTGTGCCTTTAATCGCTGACAATGCTTTTGCTCCTGAGGTCCTTTCTTCTGCTTTCTACTTCCCCTTTTCCACACTTCTCCCAATGTACCTTCTATTCCACCTTTTCGTGTACCAAAAGGTGCTTGCCTTCTCTCTCTCTCTCTCTCGGCATTTTAAGGTCACACCGTGTGGAACTCCCGACGCCGTCACCGCCCGCGCCTCGGCCCAGTGGCACCTTGGGCGAGTGGTCGCCCCCGCGACGTTCCAACGACGATGGTGACCGTGGATGGCGCCAATCGCTGTTTGGCATTCGGTTTTGAACATGGTGATCCGAAGGAAAGGGGCCATGCCCTTCATAAGTTTTGCAGACCTTTCAGGGAGTGCCCTGCTTTAATCCTTTTCAATTTAGTCTATATCAAACAACGTCACAACTGAGGATTCCATGCCGCCACTGCTACAGCCTTCTGTGCCAGCCCTGCAAGTGCATAGTTTGTCTGGAAAATGGCATATGCCATGGCACAAGAAAACACAATGGCTCGGATGTTCACACTGATTCTGGAATATCCAAGCACGCTGTTCGTTCTTCATATGTTGGCACTTGCGCGGTGACAACAATGGCAACGCCAGAGGGTTAGGATAACCCCGACATACTAGTACTCTAACATCCCCTACATCCTCTGATTTAAAGTCAGCTCTTGCATCTTGCCACGTCCTGAGGAGGAATCAAAATGGCTCTTGCCTGTGGCAAAAGCAGCAACTCCCCCAGTTGCAGGGACTGCCTGTAGCTCGGAAAGATTGGGCCCTTTTTCAATGGAGTTTGAGCAAAAGGCTCGACAATCTTGGCACCAGGCTGACGACGAAGTGGTTCTTTCAACCACAGACCTGATGGAGGCAGCAAAATCATCTTCCACAGTGTGCGACACAGTCATAGGTAGCTTCTTGAGAAAACTGACGGGTTTGTAGTGCCCTCTGAGGTGCACTGCTATTGGAAGCAAGTCATCCAAGTTCATCGCAAACAGAACCCAAAAATGTGGCCAATGCTTCCAAACAGGCCCTGGTGGGCGGTCTTGAAATGCTTTGAACAATCATCTACTTGCAACAATACGCCTGCTACGCCTGGTTGTACTTGCATCACCGTCTTCATGCGGGTCCAGATGCATGCCGCGAATCGAGCGCCTTGTTTCACTGAAGCCCTCGACATCTCGTGCAATGCCTGCAGCACCTGATGTCATGGGACTTAGAAGGGCCCTCCGGCTTTTGTTTCGGTGTTGCACCCTTAGCATACCCTAGTAGCGATGCCCTTGTTGCTAGAGCTTCTAGCTACTAGTAGTGATACCCTTGTTACTAGTAGCGATGCCCTTGTGTACTTGTTTCAGTGTTGCATCCTAGAGACCAGCCATATGAAATGAGTAGGCTTAGAGCTTCTCCCTGGTGAAACGGTCCATCTTCCGGGGCATCTGTCTGTATATAGGCAAAACACTGCCCCAGGCGCCACGATACGCCAGCATCAACTTGACGGACAAGTGTGCTCGCTCCATTCTTGGGAGCCGCGCCGCCGCGTGAACACCGGGTACGGCCTCTGCTTCAACTGATTGAAATTTGAAATCAACTGAAGTTGCCTGAGACAAATCTGCGTGAGAACCGTTGAGTATCTAGAGTAAATGAGGTAATTATTAGCAGGGCACAGCAGGGTACCCTATGTTCATGGAGGCCCTTTTTCAACTCAACGCAGCTAAACACTATGTCGCACCAAGCTTGCCTGGGGGAAACACTTGTGAGGTTGCCCAAGCTGAAAGGCTCTGCCGTTGTGACCATCTTCTTGTTCAATTCAATAAATGATCCTCGCATGGACCTACCGACCCTCCCATGAGCGAAAGAGAAGCCACAACGGACGCAAAGGCATGGACCTCGTGACCGGATGTGCCAAGTCACCCAAGCCAGGCTGCAAGGAATCCATCGGCCGCCATGAAATGGTCCAAGCATGACGCCTCGCGCAACGGCGACTCGCTCCAAAGGAAGGCGAGAGACCGCTGAGCTGAGCACCCTGAATTGAACCCCCGAGTGCCAAAAGCCAGGTGAAAGCCGGTGCCGGGTCCTGCATGGTTTCTCTCCGCGAAGGACCGTCATCGAAGTCGAAGATGCTCTGTGGCTCAGCAAATTCAATCAGTTGCCATGAGAGCAAGCAAACCCAGGAGATGTGTGCATGGAGCTCCTGCTAGTATTACGCTGGATCCCCATGAAAAGGCAGACAATCCACGGCCATCCACAACAACGGACCTAAGTCTAGAGAATGACACTGTCGGGGTGTTTGGAGAAAGCTCTGATTGGTCGTTCATCCAAACCAAGAGTCCAGCCCAACAGTTGTCATCCTGCGAGACAGGATCAATCTTTTATACTTGTATATAGTATTGCGGCATCAATGATAAGAAGAAAAACAACAAAACAATTCAGAACATTAGAGAACCAACAGCCAACAGCGCATCTCGCTGAGGGAAGGTCAATTCCCGCCCCTCGGTGAGGCCAAACTCCTGCATCCGCATCAGTCGGATAAAGGCCAAAGCTTGTGGTTTGTCGTTGGTACATGTTGAGACCACGGACGTCTACTCAGTCTCCTTGGATCTGCCTTTACCAGCTGATTTGGAGCGTTTTTCACAACAAAACGTCTTCAAAAGCCGAGAGCTTTTCGCTGATGTCGACATATTTCGACGAGCGTCCTCACTGAGCATGGGATCCGACTGACCGGGAGCCATGCACCAACCAAGCCTAGCATCCATGCACGAACCGGCGCAGAAGAACCACGCGTGGGACGTTAGGCGTCGTAGAAGAAAAGCAAATTGATATCTGAAAAGCAATACTGTATATAATATATATATATATTTTTTACATTACATTACATTGCATTACATTATATTATATATATGTGTATGACTTTATGTATATAGTTCATTAATGTTCATTATATTTTAATTCTACATCTTGGCGACATGGTGTAGCACATGTAACTAATTAACTATTTCATTAAACTCAGTCTTTCCAACACGGCCGCCGCGGCAAGATCATATTCAACTTCCCCGTTTCGGTACGTGCATGTGTTGGAAACCCACTCGAGCAAGCCACCAATCGACCTCTAGCCCGTGCCTTGGGATACGGCTGTCTGTGCGGTACACACCACCAACCTGTACCTGAGAAAAACGAAATCTGCTCCTGATGGTACCCGCTCAGGTCCGCATTGGCAGCAAGATGCTGTTGCATAAAGTGTCCACATCTTCATGGCTATCTGCTTCACCTTCGAGTAATTACTTCGTTCCCGCAGCAGGGCACATCTGCTTCACCTTCGGCATCCTCAGTTTTTGGCACAAAGCATTGGTGCTATTGGCAGTGTGCGTTTTCTGCACAAGTTTGATGCCCACGTCCACACGCCTTTCAAAAGCCGCACCGACAGCTGTGGGCTAAGAAATGGGCATCAGTTAAAGGGTCTTTGCTGGCCTCATAGCCAATGTGTTGGTCGTGTGTCGCGGTCAAGCCCTCCTTGTGATTATTCTCGCGCCTTGTGAGCGAGAAAGCCAAAAATGTCAACCACTTCCTGGTGTGACAACACCTAAGCCAGCCAGCCAGGCTTAGATATCACTTGATTGAAATCAACTACATGCACTGGCATGACACGGGCTTTGAAGCTCCCCACTCCACTCTTGGACACTTCCTTCGCAAAGAATGACGCCTCAATCAGCCCAAAGCCATTCCGCCCACCCTGACCGATCAACAAGCGTGCGTTCTCGGAGCAGTGGATGAAGTGGATGTGCAGGACAAGCTACAACTTCTCTGTGCCCTCGATGGGATAAACTTACAACGCTCTCAGTCCGGTGCAGACATTGCAGGGAATCGAATCAAATGCCTGAAGGGCCTTAGCCATCAAAGCAGTTTTCTGTCATGAACTAAAGTTACTAAAGTGCACCAGTGCACGTGCGCCCAAGTTGGGGAGAAAAGAAGACAAACTGACAAACTGTCTTCGTTTCAAGAACTGGTCAAGTCAAAACTTGAACACTTCGGCTGACGCACCTGACTGCGTCCTGCCAGCTTGGAACCTCACATGACTCAGGTGATTAGCTGCGTGTCACATCTTCAGGCCAAAGTTTCCCATTTTCGCGGGGACACGCATGGCGCTGACGACAGGCCCTTTATGCCGAGCCAGGCGACCAATTCACTGGCAGCCACAGCCGTTGGCCTTTGATCCACACCTGCACCAGTGGCCTGTCATGTGGCTCTAGACTCTACACAGTTTTGCTGTGTGGGCAATTATCAGCGATAAAGGTGCCTCTGGTTCTGACTGCTCTTTGTACATCCTCAGCTGGCCCCCAAACCAACATAAACATAAACATCATTAACAAAAATGTCCACCGCAAAAAGAAACAGAGAGAGAGAGAGAGAGAATGTGTGTGTGTGTGTGCCAGCAACGGGTGCATTGGAAAGTACGTTTGCCAAAGGATGATGTTCCCCCTCACGGCAACTTTTAGCAGCTTTTGGAAGGGTCCACTGAGCTGCTGCCCCTGTTTGCAGGCATGCAAGCGCCCATCCTCCACCTCTGGGTGCCAGGCACTCGAACCTCTGCCCACGAACGAATAGCACCCCACAAGCGCTCCTGCCATGTCAATCCTTCTCATTCAATCAGTGCGGCACTCCAGAAGTCAAACACCACCTAGCCGTCTCCAATGTTCCCACGCACGAAAATGCACCAAGCCAGTCGTGGCCCTTTCTAGACCCTCGCCTCGTTCACACAGAGCCCATCCGAGCCCAAGAGGGTTGCCAACGATCTTGGCCGGGCCGGCTGCGTTCAGAAGAATTCTGAATTTTCGTGGCGAACACAGCAGATTACAGAACTTGGTGTATATTCCTTGGTATTCCGGTATTCCATGATGTGCGTGAGCCTTGGGCCCTAAGGGAAAGGATTTCCAGATCTTCCGAATCTGTGTAGATCTGCGCTACTTGAGTCTGAAAAAAGAGTCAGAGCGGTTGTAGCACTGACTTGAGGACCACGGTTCGGTAGGACGGGCTACATCTGACCTCCAAGAAAAGATCCAAAAAGAAGCCCACATCTGCGTGGACCACATGGGCCTGACTGGTCACCGTTGATGTGATGGGGCCCGATGGGATCTTTTTTTGTGCAGTTCCACTACTATGGACACGTGACTGAGGTACACCGGTCCTACGTAGAGTGCGTTGCCAATTCCACAGCAATCCTGTTCTCAAAAATGTTGACCGGCTGACCTGTTTCCAAAGGGATCCAGGATCATCCTCACATGTGCCTCCAACGCTTTTCTGATAAACATCCTCTGCGAGGAAGAGCGCACTGGGGTGCGGACACGGAGTGCAATTCTAAGAACTCCTGTGCTTGAAGCACCTGATTCAACACTTCCAAGCCCTCCGCTAGCTTTCAAGCTTTCAAAGGGAGCTTGAAACGAGAGGCTTGTCAGTTACAGTAGAAGCTGCGAACACAAACCAAACTCAAACACTGGAGGACTGTCTTATATCTCTGCCTGTCGCGTTTGCACCCTGGAAAGCTGCTCAAGGATCCTCAAGAAGCTTTGGGACCACCTGCAGTTCAATGCTGATTCTCATGCTGTGTAAAGTCTCCCCACCGTTCCAAAGCAGATTTGAACCCATTGTCACTCTCATGCGGGGCCCCTGACCTCTCTTGCCCCAATCGACAGGCGACGTCAAAGAGTCTCAGGACCTGCGAACAATGACCTTAATTGGCCCTGCAACATGTAACCATGATGAAAGCACTGACAGTCAACATGTCAGCTCATGGGTCTGTTAAAAAGAAATCCTGAGAGCCACCGACATTGATGTATACAAAGAATATGGAAGGACGACTGTATTTCGTATCCTCTTCCTCTTTTGAATCTCATTCCTGCCAGGTGCCTGCGTGACGTTGCTGGGGTCGACGTGCTTGTCGAGAAAAACTCCGCAGGCGTCAAGCCTGCCGACGCTTCATGACTGGATCGGAGTGGGCACAACTCAATCATCATGGAAGTGGATGGCATGGCCCCCTTAGATTCTCTACAATCAAATGGTGTTCCACTTCCATGATGATTTCAGGGAGCGTACAACTCAGCAACTCTCAGCTCGGTGCAGGCCAAAGATCTGGTACTTGTCCGCGGCCCTGTACACCTGCATGGCCTGACGATTGCCGCGACTTCTCCCGTAATCCGCGCAAATGACCGGCCACGGCAACAGGCAGGAATGGCATTGTCCAGGGAGAGCAATGGATCCAAATGGTGCACATAGCGCAGCATGCACTTGAACCTTGGTGGCTGAACCGCGACAGGCAGGTTGTGGGTTCAGGAATCAACACTCTTTTATGGCAATGCTCTCGGCCCTTGAGTCCCACACGCACTCGGCTCAATGTCAGAAACTGCAACATAGTGATGTTGCCCTCGCCGGAACCTGACATCCAAGAGTAACTTCGTGTCCACACGCACACACACATCGTAGAGTAAGAAGTAGAGACCTATAAATAAGTATATACAGTTGCACTTGAGCCAAGATGCTGGAGCCGTTCCGTGACGTAGGTGCGCGGACCTTCAGAGCCACACAGGCACGCTGCTGGTGCTGCTTAGGGATGATGTTTCGCCCGAGGGCCATGCTGCAGTGGCCCCAAGGATCCGCGGGGGCTGCTGCACGACCTCAGCCATCCATGCAGTGTGACCCCGACCAAGCAAGTGATAACACCACCCTTGGACCACAGTTCAGACAGGTTCGAATGATCTGCACTGCCCAAAATCCTCTGGTTCAAGTATTCCTGGGTTAGGGGTTGGTAGCTGCAAACGAATGCTGGTCCAGTATTTGTGGTGCGTTTGCTTTGGTGAGACAGCTATACATGCAGCCGTCATTGATGCGGGAGAGGGTTTCTTTGCACCCAAAGCTCAAGCCATGGCAACAATGCAAACGTGATCAAACGTGTACCTGAGAACCTACACAATAGGCAGCTCACTCGGGGCCTTGTAAGTTTGTTGGCTTTAGTTTGCGATGGACTTGTATTTTTTGATCTGGACTTGTCTGTGTTTCTCTGTGGGTTGCTGTTCATAATTTGCATGTTTGTGTGTGTGGTTCTCTGCACAGGCCCGGATGAGATGGCGAGAAGAAAAGAAGACAGATTTGATCGAAATGAACTGCATCTGACAAACCTCCTATGATATCCTAAGACCTAAGATATCAAAGGATTGTGATTCCTCGCCTGCACATGCATGGATGGAGAAAGAAAGAGAGAGAGAGAGAGAAAGAGAGAGAGAAAGAGAGAGAGAGAACAGTTGGTAAACACTGCTTCGAACCAAGGCCCTCGGTCCACCACAACCACCGGACGACTCAGTGCCCGACTACGTGGAGAGCTCGGCGCGGAGGACGTCTGGTTGCAATCCTCGGAGACAAAACGGGTCTCGTCACTCTATACTCACCTGGCACTGCGTGGTGCATCTGAGGCAGAAGGATGCCCTGCCACAATCTACCACCTGGGCGATCCTTGTTGCAATAGACTAGGGAGACCCTCCAACCAGTGGATTTGTGTGGATTTGGATCCATTCTTCCTTTGTGTCACAAGGTCTAAAAAAGCCCCCCTTCACCAATCAACTCACGAGCTCAGTGCTTGCTTCATCCGCACTCAGACAGGCACATGGTCCCAGCGCCTCAACCAATTACGCGGTGCTTTGATCGCCGCTCGCCAATCCCGCTGGGAACAGGGGCACAATGAAGGCCAAGAAAGCACCAAAGCTACCAGGACCCTCCATCTGCACAACTTCTGTCTATGCTTGCATCAGGGACAGGGAAAGGATTACACTTCCTTAAACTTGTGTCCACCAGAGGTGACTTTATTCTAGAAATCAAGAAACTTGAAAAAAAAAAAACTCTAAAAAAAACAGCAAGCCAAAAAAACACCATCAAAACATAGAGCAACCAAGAAAGCAAAAAAACAAGGCAAAAAACAGCAACCAAAAGTGCAACCAAAAAAGCACAAGCAAAACAAAAAGCAACCAAGAAAGCAAAAAGAAACAATAAGAAAGTAACCCCCCAAAAAAAAACACAAGCAACACACAGAGGGTAGTTTGGAGGGGCCGGGTAGGGTTAGTACTGGACAAGGGTCTTTTCTGGTGCCGGGTCAAGTGTCGCACTTTTGGTCGCTTTTTTCCTGGTGCCGGGTAAAATGTCGCACTTTTGGTCGCTTTTCTTCACACCTTTTTCCGGGGCCGGGGCCAAGTAAAAAGTCGCACTTTTGGGTCGTTTTTTGTTAGCTCGTTTTTCGTTTTTTGGTGTTTTTGTGGAGAAAAACACGGGAAAAAAAACGACCAAATGTGTGACTTTTGGCCCGGCGCCGTTTAAAAAAATGAAAAAGAAAAGCGACCAAAAGTGCACCAGAAAGTCCAAAAGTGCGCCAGAAAGTGGCCAGAAAGCGCGCCAGAGCGTGGACCCTTCCAAGAAGTGCGCCAGAAAGCCCGGCTGAGTTGTTCCATTTTTGCTTGCAAGATCTTGCAAGTTTGTTTGTTTTGTTTGCTTTTATGATTGCGTTTGTTTTTCTGGTTGCATTTTGTGATTTCTGTTTGTTTTTCGTGTTTTTCAAGATGGTACACTTCTAGAATAAAGGGGTCTGGCAAACACAACCTTAAACCCTACCTACCTATCCGATCTGACAAAAACCCGGGGTGGCTTCCAAAGTGTTAAAAGAGTCTATATAAATGGCTGAGCATCCCGCTGCTTCCTCGGGGATTGGCGTCCCGCCTGTGACTCGGGGCATCCGATAAAATGTACAAGCCGAGCTCCTCCCGCCCCAAAAACCTAAAGCAATGTCGCCTCTCGGTGCCACTGCGGGCCAAAGAACATGGCATGGAACACAGGGCTGGCCATCGCCAAGTTCGCCCTGACGTCCAACGAGCCCAAACGAGTCGGAAGAAACGATTCTCAATTCGTGCCTCGAACTGAAGAAGTGGGCCTCCTAGGGAAGATGCTGGAAGGCTGCAACGCAACCGGAATCACTCAACTGAGGTCAGGGCCTCCTTCGGACCAACTCCAAAGAAAACATCGGAGACCGCTCCGGAGATGATTTCTTCCTACCCCACTGCTGCGAAGACCAAACAAATTCACAGTTTGTTTCCATGAAAAAAATGTGGTCCTCAATGCGCTCATCTAAAGCTTTGAACATGCTTCAGCCAGTCCTACAAACAAGTAAAGGCTCATAGCCACTCATCAGCACCACCGTTTCTGTCTGCAATCATGCACCAATCTGTGAATCTCTGTGCTGCTTAGCAAAGAGCTGCCAGGCAATACAGTTGCCATGAAAACTTTGTAAGGGGAATCAAGCTAAGCACCAACATGACCACGTCTAGCAGCCTACCAAGAGCACATCATGGCACATCACCGTTCAGAACCGAAACCCAAACAGAAATGGCATGCGAAATTGCCGATGGCCCTCCTTTGAAGACAAGGCCGCCAGAATTTCAAAGTAAACCGGTGCAATGCATGCAAGCGTTGATCAAACTATCTAGGCGTTGAGATGTTTCATAGGTTTGCATAACCTTGATTTGAGCTCATCTTACTTGTTACCAGTTCTCAGTCACTTCAATTTGAGCCACTTTCCGCGAAAACAAACATGGCAAGTCGTGAATTGCATCTACGTCTCGAATTATGTTATGTCTCTGAATCTCTTT
This sequence comes from Durusdinium trenchii, assembly GCA_963970005.1. Taxonomy (NCBI): domain Eukaryota; class Dinophyceae; order Suessiales; family Symbiodiniaceae; genus Durusdinium; species Durusdinium trenchii. The sequence goes on from CAXAMN010026006.1 coordinate 252,859, forward strand.
TTTTTCTCTCGGTTCTTTTCATCTCGCCAAGTCAATGGCACGCCACGCCCTCAGGGCAAAAGTGGCTGGGGCAAGGATCCTTCGCCTTGTGCCCCATCAACCTAGCTAGGAGAGCTGCTAGGCGGAAACCTCAACTTCTGTTGTCCACGCATCGACTGGCAGGGATTCGCAACCCAGGCATGGACTCGTCCTTCTGAGATTTTCGTCGTTTTCTTGCAAACTCGGCACTCAAGCCAAGCCCCGCGACGAACCAAGCTACGGCTGTGGTGCAGCCGGGATTTCAGGTTCAAAGATCGTTCATCCACCGGCTCAAACTCACATGGCCTAGCTTGGAGGTTCTCCACTGCCATCTTCCCGCACCGCCGAGGAACCTTCAGCCAGCAACGGCAAACCATTTGCGACCCTGACATGTGCTCCGTGTCCTCAACCAACTGGTGCAGGGTTTGTTCCAGAGTCTTGCCAACGACCCCTGGACACAAAGCATCACTGCGGCTGGAGATTTCAGAGTGAGTTAGTTGAACATCCCTTTATCCGTGGACCACAAGTCTCACTTGTGAAGCCCTTCACTGTGCGCACGCTGGACAAGCTGCCTGAAGACTTCAAGCCGTGCCTGGGGCTTGGGCGGAGTGCTCTTGACCACAGTGTCAACAGTCTCAAAGGACCCGTGCATGAAGTGGTCCTTGTCCTTGGGCATGGCACTGATGCGACACGTACACTTCCTGATGGAAATGATCCTCTAGCCGAAGTTCCTTTTCCAAGGCAATGGGAGCCTCCTTGGCTGCTCTGGTCTTGGCACAAAGTTTCGCTTCCACGAACTGCTGCCAAGCCCTATTGTCTTCCCCACTCTCTTTCATGGACCTCTGGAGTTGCGCCAGACGTCAGGCGCTGCGGTGCCCTCATAGCCCTTCTTCAAGGCCAGCCACCCTGCGGAGCAGGGAGGTGACATGTCTTCCAACTGCTCTCCCAACCTCACATTTCAGGAGCCTCATCAGTGCAACCTGCAGGACTTGTGCACACTTCCCATCTCAAACGAAACCAAGTCCTGTAGGGCACACTTGTCAGGGAGATAGGCCTCTCCACATCTTCTTTTTCAGGAAGCAGCACCACCAACGTTGCGCATACTTGCTCTGGAAGGCGTCCTGAGAGTTCCCACCTTCTCAGCATACTGCATAGCTCCGTGACCCCTTCAATGGGCAAATTCTTGAGCATGGCGCAGCTGATGCCGTCAGGGCCACATGCTTTCTGAGGCAACTTGCGGAGCTTTTGCATGACCATGTGAGGGTCTAGGTCCTCCCAAGTTCTTGCTTGGACAATGCCTTCTCACCGAAGTCGTTCTCGTTCACCACTGGTTTTGGGCTGATCCAACACTTGCCACCTGCCATGCCACTGCTGTTTCCTCAGGCCTTGTCGATCTTGCACTGGCACATTTCTGAAAGGCCTCACATGCACATTGTCCGGTGCCTTCAAACACCGATAGATGCCACTTTGCCCTTTCAAACTTGCCTGCGCGAGCCAGTTTTGAAACTCTTCAGTCTGGTGCTCAAGGGCCTGCTTTTGGCAAAGTCACGGTTGCATTCAGCACCTTTGATGAGCAAGGTCAGTGGCATAGGATCACTGGCTAGAAGGGCTTCAAGGCCTTGCCGGACGGCGTCAATGCCATGGATGTCCTGCCATCTCTTATCGAGGTCAGCTGCTTTCACTCTCAGGTGGTCCATGGTGCCAGTACTGATCACCTCTTTACTGGCAATGTGGTAGAGAAGCGAGGCATGTGCTGTGTCTGGGTCCAAGACATGCTCCGCTGGAGGCGTAGCAAACAGAGCTTCTTCCTTCAACTGTTTTGCATAAGCTTCTGATTGATCACCCAATTGCTTATGCTCCTTGTCACTGGCCTCTTGGACACCTTTGAGCTCATCCAAGAGTGCCTTGTACTGCTCCTTGGCCTGGTCACATCAACAATGGCCGTTGGAGCAGGCTTCAAGAGGCCCTCCACCACTTCTTTGACCTCCTTGGGCAAAGATTCCAGATGCGCCTCCTCCAAAGGCTGAGGTTCTGGCTCCGGAGTCAGTGTTGTTTCAACCACATTGGATTGCTGCTTGGATTTGCCTACAAGCCCAGGTGGTGGCTCCACTGTCTGCCGATCTCTGCCTCTAGGCTTCCGAAGCTTCTTGGTGAGTGACCTAGCAGGTTGCCAATGATGCCCTCCTGTAGGCCATGGAGTGCCACACTTGTCGCAACCCCACCTGATGTCCGAAATCCGGTCACTCCAGATCCAAGAAGCTGTGCATCCCTGGCAGGCATGGTAGTTCCTGGCTCTCCTGTGTGGAAACTCCCATCCACTCATCATGTAGGCAAAGTTCAGAATGCCCTCGTCAAGCTCGGATCACGGGCAAAGGTGCAGTCACCCTCTAGGTAGGATGAAAAGGAGAGCTCCACAAGGAGAATGCCCCAGTGCCCTCGGGAAGCTCAAAGGCGGACACACCTGCTTGAGCCACCTCGAACCTTGAGCCCAAACTTGAGCCAAAATGGCTACGGTCTCTGAATCTCTCTCTCTCTCTCTTGCCAACCTACGGGGCAGGCATGCAGCAGTACCCAATCAAACCACGAATGACCATGGACAACATAGTAACTATAGTAATTGTTATTGCCATTTCATTACCGTGCTGATGACGCCACATCCTGCCATATCCTCTTGCGCCAAGGTTCCTCCAAATAAATCCGGACACATGAGGATCACCATTTTCATGACAGCTAGCTGTCAGCGAAAGGCCCCTGAAAGGTCTCAAACAAACCGCGGGTCACAAACTCCATCTCGTCCTGTCCAAAAGTCGCACGAAAGGCCGAGAGCAAAGCCATTCATAGCAATGGCCTCCAACCTAGTAGCGATGGCCTCCACCTGAAAGGTCTAAGAGCAGGGCCTTGGCTTTCCTCTTGAGTGTTTGAAAGGTCCTAGCAGCTGGCTCAAAAAATGCATATCATGCTCGATCGACTTGGCCGCCTGCCTCCCGCGCACTCGGCCTGCTAGAACGTGCTGGCCTTGTAGTCGCATATGCTACGGACAAGTCACTCACATGCGGTCACATGGTGAGATTATATGTTGTATATGTTGTGTGTAAATAGGTGTGTGTATATATAGCTATTAATAATTATGGAACTTATATATTTAATCTTAAATATATATATATATATTTGTGTATGTATATATGTATATGTTTATTTCTGTGTGTGTGTGCGCGACGACTGTAATATGACCGTATGACAGTATGACATGATCAGCCCGCGGTCCATCAAGTCGCTTGTTTTGAGCGGGAGGGGCGTTTTCAGCTGGGCCAAGGTGGCACTCTTGGTCACCCGGCAAATGGTGCATTGTGAAGGCCCTCGGGCTGACAGTGCTACCTGGGGCTCTCATCGTGTTTCTGAAACGTGCCATGGAAAGCGTGCGACGAGACGTGAAAGGCTGAGACCCTGACTCTGAGGATTGAGGCACCTGACCTCAGCCAGATTTATATTCACAAGCCGTTCATACCCAGTACTTGGGCCGGCGCTTCTCTTGCAGCGTGCAACCATCGAAGCTGCGGAATGGCCCTGCCTGGATTTGCCGCTGGTGAAGGACAGCTCGCAACCCTCCAAAGTGATTGGCCCTTGTATCTCAGATGCACACGTAGGTCCCATTCACGTTGGCCTTCCGGTCCACGCAGATTCGGACCCCCTGGAGGACTTGTCGGGCTTCAGAACATGACTCATGACCCAAAACAGCCCAACTACTCTTTCGAGCCTCTGGCCATTGCAGCAAAATTGCCGCCACGAGCAGGGGAGTTGGTGTTCTTTGCGAATCACCCTCTGGTGTCCAGCCAATGTCGGTCCAGAGAGGCGATGGGTCGATGCACGTGTCGGCGCACATACCATTGTTCAAAAGACGTTGCAGTGACAGCGCATCACGCTGGAGAAGACTGTCCACAGCAAGCTGGCTTTGTTCTGAGCTCGTTGTATGATCTGTGCTTCGATGTTCTTTGATCAAAGCCTCTGGGGATACACACTCTTGCATGTTTGTCTCCGAGATCGACACTGGCTTTTGAATCTCATCTGTGTCCTTTGTGATCTTTCTGGCCCTTCTCCAACGGTCTCCATCTTCCCATTCAATTTCGTGCCCATCAGCACTCAAATATCCTCTGACGTCATCTTCATCCATGATCAACACGCATGTATGCGAATTCAGGACTTTGATACTGGCAAAGCGGGAGCCCTCGTGCCAAACATTTTGGCCTCGCATGTGCGTTTGCACGTCAAAGACATGGAAAGCGTCAGCACAGGGTTGTGCATTTGCACAATTGACATGACCTGCCTGACAAAACCACAACTGTGCTGCAAGTGCTGTCTCCATCAGCCATAGTTGCTTCCTCAAAGTCGCTGCTTTTCCAAGCTGGGCCCAAAAGCCAAAAAAAGTTGCCCTTCCAAACACTCCGCTAAACATACTCCTCACATTCGCCAATATCCCTGAGAAACTACATGTTCAAATTCATTGAGGTGCGGAGTGCGACCTGCATTACATCCCATCGCATTCATCTTATCTATGCCATAGAGTCATGTATGGATAGCACAGGCATGTCAGAGCGCATCAAACAACATCATGCATCAGTTTTGGCCTCCATGATCTCAAAGCAACGAAAAGCGACAATGTGTACGTGAGTGTCAGTAGAATAGTTTTGCTGCCGAGCGGTTGTGAGGCGATCACCGCATATCACCATCACCATCCATCACCTACCATTCTTCAACCTGTTGCTCGTGGCGGACTGACAGGAATGACTGCAAGATGCTGAAACTGCCAAGGATCCCAGAATCCATCGAAGCTTTGACCACTGGACACCTCGATGGTGTCAGGGACCAAGTCTTCTACATCCCTCGCTTGTGTCGCCTCAGGTGACCAAGTCATCAAAGTCTAGTCTTCTCCCATGACCCTTTCGCTCCAAGCAGTGCACATCAGTGCACGTCGTGCGCATATAGTGCACGCAAATACTCTGCAGAGTTTTGTAGATGTCGAGTTGGGTCTTGTATGTCCCCTCTTGTTTACTCTCATTTGTTGCTAAGGCTGTGGCATACGTCCACCGGCCCGGCATTCTCCACTCGATCCATCAAGAGTTTAAGAAGGCCAAAACTCATATGATCTCGTTTGACTCTTTGCAATGGCTTACAGCTGCGACGTGTGGAATATCCTCAAGCGCCCTAAAACTGCACTGAAAGCTTATTGCTGTCAGCATGCCGAACTTCCCACACCTTTACCCTTGTCATGGAAACGAGGAGTCTCATGTTAATGTTTATCCATGTCCCCTGTTGCACTGTGTTGCACTCACCAGTTGTCAAACCAGCCCTTCTACGCTTTTGCTGCAGCTTAGTCCAAGTCCAAGTCAGCATGGCCATGCTCAAAATACGTTCAGCGATGCGTACGAACAATCTCAACCCACGACTGAATGATCCGCCTGTGCGATACCTTTGAACCATGTGGACATGTTCTGTTCGCTGCAAGGATTAGGCCTTGATTGGTCCTGTACATCTTCCGGCCAAAACCGGCCAAAGGCTGAGTCTGTGCTACGCAACTAAGCTGCAAAAGGCAGGAGCAGTGGCTCCCGAGCAAGGATTTGAGCACGTCCTGGAAATCCAGGAAGCCCAAAGCCCAAAGCTATGCAAGTCGCATGTCCCTCGTAGATCATGAAAAGGCTCAGACCATCGGAATTTGGGACTGGCAAGCCTGCTCTGAATCATCTTCCATTCCATTCAGGTTGGACAAAAGCCGTCTCTCCTCTCTTCCAACATGCCAAAGACCGATGGCTGGAGAAATGAGAGGAAAAGCGCCTCCTGTCGCCAAGCGCAACAGGGCTTGCGAAGCTGTGTCACCCTTGGCAGCAGGCAGCACAGCAAAACACACTCAAAAACTCTCAAAAGTGTTGCAGGCTGCCAGCCAACTAAAGCAGAATGAATCAACAATGCACACCCTCTGAATTGCCCAGCTCACAAGCTGGATTTGATTCCTCCATTCCTTGGCCGCTGGCTCATGGCCCCAAGCATTGCCTGACGACCAAGCTGTACGCAAACTCGGCTTCGTCGCATGGGGTTCAGCCGGCCTCTTGCAGCACGGCTTTCGCTGTGCCATCGGCACCTGATCGACACTACACTCCCGGGGATCGAAAAGGCCAGTCCATCCGACTCGAATGGTGTAGCTGAGAATCGAAGCTTGCAAAGACAATCTTTTAAAGTAAAACCACGTTGGGGTTCAGCCGTGCATTTCAAAGGGGCCCCTTTGTTGAGTAAGAAACTCCAAGCTGGCGTCTATGCAACATGCAAATTGCCGGGGCACAATGTCGTCTGCTGCATATATATATATATATATCTGTGTGTATGTACATGTTATATTACTATTATTGTTGTCTATTTATTCTAGATTGTTCTTTTCACTTTCCTGGCTCTCCTTTTGTTTTTATCTTCCTGTTCTTTATCATCTGCTTTCTTCTTTCTTTTTTCATCTTGCTTGTAGTAACTTGCATAGTGGCCTCAGCAGCTCGGGACCTCAACAAGGCTTACGTGCCTTGCTCCGGTCCAGCTGCTTTGGCGGCCGTAGCCTCTGCTTGGAAGATCTCACCTCGTTGCCCAGGAGGCAATCTAGAATGCCTGAAAATGCCTGAAACATTATTTCTGGTTGGCGGTGTCAATTCACTCGAAAAATACTAGTCAGCGGATTCAATCATTCCAAGTAAAGGTTGAAAATACCTAGATTTCATGATCTCGCTCCCCTTGATCCGTGACCGGCCTAGAAGTTTCAAAGCTTCAGCTCTGCGAATGCGGATTTGCCATGGCCTCAGGTGATCGACAACCTCAATTCCAATGAGAGATCACATCGGTTCACAAGCGATCCTAAAAATGACAATCTACTATACAAAACATTACTAAACTAAACTACTACTGTATTAAGTTATACTAGGCCGAAAAGTGTGTTGTGCCGGCCGTTTTTCTGCCAAGTTCTCGAGAACATGCCGGCTCTGAGTGCCGCACACTGACTTGTCCTGCAGGAACTTCCGACCAACATCCCGAACCTTGACCAGGCCAAAAAAGACATGGCAATGCAAAGGAAAGGGAGGGACGTTTTTTTTCGGATGGTTTTTTCATGTTTGTGGGGTGATTTTTTTCGGATTCTGCTTTTGCTGCGTTTCTGCTTCTGCTGCTTTTTTGCTTTTGTTGCTCTTCTGCGTTTGCTTTTCTGCTTCTGCTGCTTTTGTTGCTTTTCTGCTTTTGCTGCTTTTCTGTTTTTTGTGTTTTTGTACTTCTGCTCTTTGCTTTTGCTGCTTCTCTGCTTTGGCAGCTGTTCTCCTTTCTCTTTTTGTTTTTGCTTTTCCATCTGTTTGCTTTCTAACCTTTGGATCTGGTGTGCTGCTGGGGGGGGGGCTGCGCCCCCCCCCAACCCCCCCCCGCGCCACGAAATCTGCACTTCATCTCCGACACCCGTGCCTGCCACGAAATCAATATTTTAAAGTGAACTCCCCGGGGCATAAACTTCTAACCAATCATATATGCCTCCTGTGCTGGTTCTCTTTATCTTTACTGTTTCTCTGCTAACGTAGGACTTTCTCTGACACCTACACTATTCCAATGTATTTTGCTAGCTACGACACCTGTGTCTCGGCTAAGGACACGAAATTGCTGTAATTAGCTAGGTACTAATAAGAAATTTGCTCTATTCAAATGTGTTTGAGGAAAAAAGAACGAAAAAACGTGCACCCAAAGGAAAGTGGGATTTGGCAAGGCAAAAGAGTCTCAAGTCATTGAACAGAGTTCGCGTTCGTGAGTATAGAAAAAACCAAACACAGGTAGCCGAAAAAGAATTCAAGTTTTGCTACTATTGAGCTCTCCAAAGACCAGAAACACCTATCAACAAAGCCGCCATTTGGGGTCAAATCTAGGCTGACACGGTGAAGTTGGGTTCAGCCGAGCCACTGTTCGATCAATGTCACGCACCACGTACGACCATGCGGTCTGCAAAAAGAGTGGGAGTGCATCATCCATGACGCGTTCGACCTCGCTGAGTCTGCGCAGCCGAAGCGCGTTCAGTCGTGTGTGTGGATGCGCCAAGCTCTTGGATGTCATAGAAGTCTCAAAAAGTCACCGTTATCATACGTTGTCCCTTTACTTCTGTCCATCCAAGTCCATCTCCTGGCACTTGGAATGCCGATCTGCTGCACTTTCTTTTGGCGTTTCGTTACAGTATCTAAAATGTCTGGAGGGCCTCCTGGGCTTGCTCTTCACTCAAAGGGGGGCCCTCACCTGAGGCCCGCGGTCGGAACGGGCCAAGGAGTGAGGAGTGAAGGAACAAAGACAGGAAGACAGGAGCACGTCAGCAAAAGCACGTCAGGGGAAGACAGAAATGGATGGGCACTTAGTGTTGAGAGTTTGCATGTTACTTAGCGAATAGGACGGAAGGGCCGAAGTACATCATACACAAGTTGCACATATTGTAAAACTTGTAAAGCTTCAGAGTAATCTATGATTGGGATGGAAACAGACGCACGACTTTCTTGACAATCCGACCTTCTGTCTGTGTAGGCTCCTCCTTTGAGAATTTGCTCGCCGCACTGTACACCTGACCCACACTCACATGCCTGAAGCTCGTGGGGCTCAGGCTGCAAACCGCCCTCACGCACTGGTTGGAGGCACTTCCGAACCCCGCCTTACCAGCTTTGATCAGGCTTCCAGCGGCATTCCTTGGCCAAGCAGCACAACGATGGCAATCGACCAACGAAAGCTGACATGCTGAGCAGTGCCTTGAACAGTTTGCTGATACATCTTTGGTTTGCCAAGGTTATATTGATGTAGATGTACAGATGCACAAGGATACACATGTGAAGTGCAGGACATCCTTCACCAAGCACCCGGGCTTGTAGAAGCGCAAGCGGTGCTTCAGGACTAGGCCTCCGGGACATGGCGGCCAGAAGCCACGCCAACCGACAGCAAAGGAGAACCCAAAGAAAAACGATAAGAAAACACCAACCACGTTTTGCTGCTCTCCCCGCGTGTAAGTCCAAGCATCCCCGCCATTGTGCTTCATTGATGCGCGCGACTTGGTGAGAGAGATACGGCCATGGAGCTCATTGGCCAGGTAGATCCTTAATAAGGAGTGTCAGGTCGCAGTAGAAAAACACACGTGATGCTGCTCTGAGAATGCACTAAGCTCCCCTCTCAGAACGTACCAAGTACATCCTTAGAGTCGAAGTGGAGAACCAGCACAAAAGCAAGGCAGAAAGACTCCGATGAATGATGGGCTTGATGGGTGAGCAGAACATGCAGGAAAGCACCACTAATCAAGCAAGCGAAAACATACTTTCACCCTCAACTCAAACGTAATCTCCCGGACATGAGGTCATGGCTCACCCAGAGCCTGCAAGAGCTCGGGTCCAAACTGTGAGGAAGCCTCGTGGCTGGTACAGGCTTGCACATGGGCACACGTGCCAAGTTGCAGAGCTGCTTAGGCATATCATGCCGAATCATTCTACCACGAGTTGGAAGAACATGTCAACGGTTGCCATCATAAAAGTCGACTATTTGAATCGAGGATTCAAGGCATCGTTGGAAGCACTCAACAACGCGTTGCCTCCCAGGAGTTCAATTTTTTTCCCAGGCCCTGCTGAGTCCAAGTCAAGTTCTGAAGCTTCCTTCCGCATCTGAGCCTGGCTCAAATGAAGTGAGTTCTAGCAATGGAAACTTGCAAACCCGTTCCTTTCCAGTTGGGTGAAGAATTCTCCGGATTTCTCGAAACGTCGCTCGAGTGTTGTGGCACCCCCACACACAAATGAAGCTACTCATCGGCCCATGCTGGGTCTAGTTCTATGGCAAATGGTGTCGTGGAGGCTCTCTGATTGAATCGGCCGAGAGGACGCCTTTCTACAATCGACCTGCCTCAAAACTTGTGAAGGCTGGCACCATTGTCCAAACCAAAATGGTTCGGGCAAACAACCTGGCCTTAAAGCCCTCGGTATCCCGGCCATACACCTTGGTGTACAGCATTGGGGAGTGCCGGGTCGCACACCGCTGGGTACGTCGAGCAGCGGGACTCAGGCAGGGCATGTCCATCCACAAATCAAGCTCGCGGCATATCTCGCACACCGCTCACGGAGATTCACAGCACAAGCAACCTGAAGTGCTACAGGTTCCGGGGTCTCAAGCAAGTGGAACATCAGTTTCGATTGTTGAATCGCTCTAAGATGGTTGTGATCGCACCCGCCGCTTTTGGGTCATTGAGTCCAGCGCCTCGCGACGAAGCTGGCGCTTCTTGAGGCTTTTCTCCAGCTCCGACCTGGAGGTCGACAAGTCTTTCGAAAACATCCACAGATACCCACGGAGTCAGCAACTTGAAATCGGGTTGAAAAAACACTAGGCATTGGCGGCATTGGCATGCAGTCCTTGTGGTGGTGCACACATCGTGCAAAACATCTTGGCTCCGGGCATCTCATCATCTTCATTTGCTTTTGTAAAATGGTCCGCTTGAGCAGCAATCAAGAGCCTCAAAGCACTTCAACTAGTTCTTCCATCAACAATGTTGATATCACATGGTATCATGCAGTGGCACGTGCCCTCCGATGAAGTTGCAATGCAACAATGAGTAATGTAGTTTTAAAAATAAATAAATGAATATATATATATAAAGACTCAACTCGCAAGTTTTTCCGCGCATGCAGGGTTGTGTCAAAATTGAAAGAAAATTGAGATGAGGAGAAAGACGTTCATCATCACCTTAGTACACACACATCAGAGGCCCAGCGCTACCCCCTTCGGCCAGACCACGAAGGAGGTAACACCCCTCGTACCCCCCAAACCCGCCGCAAACCGGAAGGCGTGGGCCCAGGTACCTATTCGTCTTTCTCATGACACAGAACACACAGTCTCCGCTTTGGAAAAAATCCAACCCCTAGTCCCCCTTCCACGTTTCCCTTACCTGCTTTAGTACGCTCAAGCATTCGAGGCAAGTCGTGAAGTTTCAGGGAGTGAAACAGGCGTGTATAAGGCAACAAGGCCTTCTTTGGCAGTGTAAGCTGGGCTAAAACGCAAAGTCTCTCGTTCAGATAGATTCTTGCAGTACGGGCGGCTGCCCAACGCCCCTGGATCAGGATTTTATCCAGTGATCCGTGTTTACCAAACCAAAATGTGGCGCCCCCCTCGCCGGAGCGAGTAAGGGCGAAAGCCCATGTCATTCAATGACAGCGCAGACAAGCACTCACTGAATCTGGTACGCCACTGGTGTGGAGGAGGGGTGAGCGGGCTGTGCGAACTTGAAGTCTTCTTCCAAGCCCAAAACCAGGCGAGGACAGGTGTAACGGTCACTGTAATGCTCTCAGAGGCACCAGCTCGGTTGCCGCCCTTTGTCAAGCCTAACGACACCACCGCGGGCTTGTTGGGGGCCGTCATCAAAACGTGGTGATTACATACGGAGAGCAACTCCCCTATACGGAGGAGGCCGTAGAAACCCAACAACAAGGAAAGACCGAAGGCGTAGTGCTCATTGAAAAGACACCATCCTAACATGGCTTCAAGAACTGCCTCGGGCAGTGGCGGTGCCCGGTTTGGCACCTCATTGGTGCGCCATGTCTTCAACAGGCACCAAGTCCCTTGAAGCTTCCCCTTCAGCTGAGGTGCAACACTATCACTAGCAAGGGCCCGCCCTTCACCTGACGCCCATAAGTGCTCCACATAGTCGGACAACAGGTCATCAAAGGCGGGAAGACTACGGGGGAGTTCAAGGTGGTTCTCCTGCAGGTACGCATAGAATTTCTCACGTGCGGCTTGGTAGCGCTTGCGTGTCTTGGGCTGTAAGGCTAACTGCTTCAACGTTCCAAGGATCTGTCTCTGCTTCGCTCGCTCCTCTTTGCTGCGTCCCTCTAGGTGCACACTCACTTTCCCCATTTGCGCCGAAGAGGCCGTCCTATGGCCAAGTGATTGAGGCCGAATACCAACTGCTCACACGCCTTTCCAGACTTCTCATTGCGGCAAGGGGGCAACGGAAGGGGAAAAATATTGGGTAAACATAAGTCTTCCATTGCCGTGGACTGCGTGCGCTCTTCGTCAAGTCTTTCGAGAAGAACCCGTGCCGCATTCATGGCCTGGATCATGGTACTGGGTGAAACACTGCTGCTAACGGCCTCGGACTCACGTCCTGATACGGGAGGGACCAGGTCGGCCTGTCTCCGACCGGAACTCCTGCATCTTCAGCCTCACGGGCAGAGCTCCGAGCAGCATCATTGGAGGCCTCGTTCACGACCTCACCTTCTCTCTTCTCGCCTCCCTCAAGCCGGGACAAACTCCTCGCGCAAAGGGCGGCCTCTGCATTGCTCCTCCTTTGAAAAAGGACCCCTGCCACAAGGTCCTCCTTCACTGTACTCTTCTGCCACCATCTCTCCACAGTCATCAGCTTCAGCCTCCTCGCGACACCCCTCTACTTTTGTTTGTCCTCTTCGCGCTTCCATTTTCCTTTTCCTTTGTCCCTGTCTCCCTTTCCTTTGCCATCTGATTTTCCCTTCTCCCTGCGTCTTTGCCTTTGCCCCCTTTCGACCAATCCCTTTCTCCTTGCCACTCCCACGCTCGACCTCGGGAGTTCCGATAGTGAATCCGCTCCTCCTGTAGCACTTCTTTGCCTGCCTCCGACGCTTCGTGGGTGGACACGAGAGAAGCCTTTTCTGGTCCAACCAACTCTAGCCTTCTTGCGATGTCTGATTGGACCCCCTTTGCGATCTGTTCCAAGCTCTTGATCCTTTGGGAGGCCACGTCCAACGCGGCAGCGGGCCGTCCTCGCAGCATCAAATCCACCACCAAGCACCAATGCTGCATCTCCCGGCCCATGACAGGGCCGACCTGACTCTGAAGATGCTGCCTGTAGTACTGACTGGCCACTGGACGTAGGCTCCCCCCACTGCTCGAGCTCAGGAACCCTTCTGCTAGGCCGGTCGGCAGGGTTTTGACTTGTATGCACATACCCCCCAACAGGGGTGTAGGTCCGCAGCGAGGAGCAACGAGTTGACTTTCACCAACACTGAGCGAAGTTTCTGACTGGAAGAACGGCCCCTAGACAAAGCATGCAAGCACACAAGACTGTCGATCAAGTGCAAGACACGACAACCACTCAACCGCCCTGCGCTGCACCATCCAGCGCAAAGTAGTCAACACAGCGCGCATCTCGAGGATGTTTTTGTGCTCACCTGAACGCTTCCCCCTCGCCACCTCCACAGCTTTGCAGGCACGCTTGTACGCAACCTATGGAATTTGACTTGTGGTTCACTGGCTGACTGCACCATCAAGTCCTCTCCTTTGATGGAAACCAAACCTAAAAGTTTGCGCAGCAACGGCCCTTCAAGGCGAGAAACCAATTTCCCAGAATGACTGCCTCTACCTGGAGTGAGGGCGTCCACGATGTCCTGCAGTGAACGACTCCTGCAAAGGCCTAACTTGTAGCAAAGCTGATACACCAACCACGCAATGACTCCTACCTGCCAGGAGTTGCCAACCAACGTGAGCCGAATGTCATTCCAACTTCTGGTCTTGTTTGCCAACGCAAGGACGGGTGTAACCCACAGGAATGCCCATACAGGCCTCACGCTCAGAGATATTTGGCAACCTGCCTGCACCTGCTTTGTTCCATAGGAGTTGATGGTCTCGATATTGGTATGGTGCGAAGCGATGCTGGTCATCCAACCAACGTTTTTTCTCATGCTCGGCACACCTATCCAAACCTGCAGGGCGTCGTCCTGGACTTGACCGAGGCCTGGAAGTCGTAAACGTTGGGAATTTGCAGCCTTCTGGCAAAGTCCAACCGCTCTCCACCAAACACTTAGCATGAACCTGGGCGTTCAACTCCACCGATCCAGTGCTACTCCACGTGGACTCCCCGGGAGCAATCACTTGTGCTCCCTCCTGTGAGGTTAGTTCCCAGGAGACCCAATACAAGTCAATGAAGTAGGGGTGTAGCTCCACTGTACGACTCATGACCTCTCGATCTTCATCAGACATCGATGCCACTGACTCCATGAGCAAAAATGTGTCTGTGCCCAGGGGAAGTGTTCCTCAAACAGGGCCTTGATGCGAGGGACCTCCTGAAACAAACTACTGCGCGAGTCCAGCAAAGCACCCTTCCTTCCTGCATTCAAACCACTAACCCCCTGGCAGGGGGGACCTGCAGATATCAGCACCAGTCCCACCGAAGGGTACCGAAGACTAAGGTCACGCGCCAAGGGGCCATCAACGGTCTGGACGTCATTGTGAAAGATAGCATCGGGGAAGTAGGACTCTACTACACGCTTTGCCGTCTCCTCCTTCTCCACACTCAGATGACCTGCCACTGGAATACCGAGCGCATCAACGGCCAAACGCAGAGCACCAAGTCCGTCAAACAAACCCACAGTCAACACTTGTGTGGTGTGAATCTCCTCCGGGATGTCCCCTCTTACCTCAGAGTCCAGTGCGGCCACACCATACCCCGTGAGCCCTTCGCTCACACAGAAGCCACCTCCTGCTTTCGACGCATCGCTACAAGTGACATGCTCTCCCAGAGGTAGTTTAAAGCTCATCTGCGCTAAGGGACGCAGCAAGATGAACCTCAACAGTTCTCTCGTGACCTGCCTGGGCAACGGCATGCGCACCACTGGGGGAAAGCGCTTCAAGCGTTCCACGAACCTCCAAACCTCATTGAGGGCACACAGCAAGGGCCTACGGAACATGCAGAAGTACACAAAACCACCACAGACCACCTGTAGCTCCTTCAAGGTGCAGTACCTCCGTTGCACAAGGCTTAGGCCCAAGAACACGTAGAGAAGCACTTTCTCCAGACGTGGCATGGCAAATCCTAGACTACCATCAACAATGGCGCCCTGTATTTCTGCCTTGAGAGCACGCTGAGGGGACTTCTTTGGATGGCGAGGCAAACCCAAACGGGAGTACTCCTCCCTCAAGGCTTGAACTGTCTGTGCCACTGTGCCCTGAATGAGTTCCGCTTGCTCTCGACTGTAGCGTTCCAGCAAGTCAAAATTGTCAAGGTAAACGCGAAACAACGAGGACGATGAAGACCCTATATACTCTATCACGTCTCATCTCTGTCTCACCTCCTAGACCTTGTGGGGTTGACTGCTGACTCCACTTCACCACGTTCCGGTGGATGTGCTGTGCGATCGATACACTGTTGATAAAGCCCATGGGCAACACCCTTGAAACCAAGACACAGCGCTTGCCCTTCCATTGTCGCGGAATCAGGGCTTCATCCACTTCTTTGTTGAAACCCAAAAACCTCTTCCATTCAGCGGGAACCTGGAACAAGTAGAAGAAACACCGAATATCCTCTGCACTCATCATCACTACTTCCCCCTCATCTAATAAGAAGCTTTGGAAAGAAGCGATTGACGGGAGGGTGCAAACTTCTCCCACCAGGGGTTCACAGACTTTGTTGAACGGAATAAGATTCATGATGAGTCTCTGAGTTTCAAGGGCCCCCACGAATTCACCCTTTCCGACCGCAAATAACCCGTTCAGCAAGGGCTCCTGACCGATGTGGTAGAGCTCTTCCACAGGCCAAACTTCCCAGATGCCGCGTTCCACCAGGCCTCTGCTGAGGGCTGTCCAGTCATCTCCAACCATAACCTTTGGGGGTCGCGTACGAACCGGCGTCCGACGGAATCAAGAAGTCTTCCAGACGCTTAATGTAATGAAGGGTGCCCTCAGTGCAGAAGTCAACCAACTTAAGCTGTCCAACCTGTTCGGGGAGTGAATTGCGAACCGCTTCCCAACACAAAGTCTGGGCAAGTCGAATCTCTTCCCCTGCATAGGTGACCCCTCTCTTTCTGAAAAACGAATCGAAGTCCACCGGGTCCATAGTCCGATCCCAAACTTCGAATCTCTCGTATAGCATGCTGAGGTTTTCCGTCAGTCCCACGGGGCTTCGGGACGGTACAGGTCCACCCCCGTCATCAGGCTTTGTCTCATGTCCTGTAGCACCCCGCAAGACAACGCTCCACCAGGGACCCTTTTCCATATCTGCAGGGCCCGTCGTTCGGCCTCGAACAACTCGCTGGAACCGATCAGCTCCTCCGCAAGCTTGATGTGGTAGTCGAACTGTCGCTGACACTGTCGCTGTCCTGATCCTCTCTCCCTCGACTGCGGGAGCGACTGCCCTTCTTCTTCTTTTTGCGCCTTTCGCATCATGGTCTTTCTCGCCTGAGGATCTGGATCGACGCCGGTGCGATCGAACATGTTCTTCAACGGGGCCTCCAAGCACGGCCTTGTCTTCTCCTTCTCCTTCTTTTTTACCTTCTTCTTTGACACCTTCTTCTCCTTTTCTCCCTCGACCACGGGAGCAGCCCCTCCTTTGGGGGAGTACTCCTCAGCAGTCACCCCCTCCACGACACGCTTCATCTCTGTCCTCAACTTTGCGAGCTGATCTCCTGTGTCGTGCTCCTCCTGCACGCCAGCTCCTCGACCTCGAGCATCCTCCAGGTTTGTCCACCACTCCTCGACTGGATCTGACTGAACTCGGAGTCGTTCGCCACGAAGCAAGCTGTTGTTCCACACCTGGTTCTCGCAAGGCTGACTGCAGAGGTGGACTTCCATCTCCTTGCATCTTCCCGCGACTGCTTTGAGCAAGCTCTCTGTCTGAGTGCCCGTGACCAGAAGCCTCAACTTTCGATCTTCTCCGCGGAAGTTCAGACCGTTCACGACCCCCGCGACCAGACATGGAGCCTCCCAATACCTGCCTTCTACGATCACCTTGTCCAGGCCTCCAATCTCCTCCATGGACAGCTCCGGGATGGACCTCCACATCCCACTCGCTTCTCGTGCATCTCCCTCTCCAGGGCGAAGCGCAGGCCTTCTCAACACTCCTTCTCGTCCTCCTCGATGGCGACCGGGGGCCAAAGCGCGACCGGCCGGCCTCCGAAGCACCTTTGGCGGCATCACCTACGACCTTGCTCACGGTCGTATTCGTTCCACAGCCTGTAGTTGAGGTTCTTCTCCCGCTTGGTCCTGCCCTTGGATTCGGTAGGCTGATGTCCACGGTTTCGACCTGGCCAGTACCTGTAACCCTGGGACTTTGGGAAGGCTCGGTACTCGCTCCAAGCGGCAACGTCAACGTCGGTATGCCCCGGCGGCGGATGATCGGGTTCTTGCGGCTTCCTTCGAGGCAGCACCTTGTCTCGATCCTTTCTGCCTCCCTCGGACTCTTCACGGGAGGAGGCTCTTGTCGATGGCGGTGGGGCGGCTCTTCGTGCTGCTGGATCAAAGTGGGATGGCGGTGACTTGGGACGTGCTGCACGTTCTGGTTCAGTTGAAGCCTTTGTCGAACCTTTGCGTTCAGGATCAGGGTCAGGTGATCGAGCCTTCTTGGGACTTCTTTTGGCCTCGACGTGACTCCGGGAGCGCTTGCTTCTCCCCCTACTGGCACTTCTGTCCTCTCTTGGAGACTTCTTGCCTTCTGACCTGCGTCGACGGCGGCGGGACCTTGATCTCTTCTTCTTCTCACGTCGAGGATCTTCCGGGGTAGTCACGGGAGGCTCACTGGTTCCTCCCACTCTGCGGCTAGTGGGTGCTGAAGTCGCTCCTTCCTCCTCGCTGGGCTCCTCCTTCTCCGATGACTGTTCTTCCTTCTCTTTGACTCTGGCAGGAGTGGCAGTTCCTCCAGAGCCTTTCTCTGTCTTGAAGGCTGGTGTCGAGTAGGTGGCAGCCCCAACACCCTCAGCCGAGCGGCTCTCCGCGTCGTCGAGCAGCTCCAGGTAGCACTCTCTCAGCTTCCTCACACAAGATCGTGAGAATTCCTCGCCCAATCGCTGATTGTAGACGAGGAGTAGGAGCCGCTGGGAGATGAGACACAACTGGCGCTTACACTCGCGCCAGTTGTGAACCTCCCCCATAAGCTGAAGCCGAGAATCTGCGGAACACAAATGCGGGATTCGTCTTTAAATACGAGTACGTAAGTCATATGACAGCATCGTTCCCCAAGTGGCTACCCTTCTGATCTGACCTCCGTCCTCGCCAAACCCACTGAACGGCCCACGAATCTCTCTGCCGCTTCGGAACTCGCCCGTCCAAGGTTCGAAGCGCTCGGATCCAAAAAGCAGTCCGAAGAATGCCCTGGACGAGTTCCACCAGTGCCAGGCAGGTTTCCAGCTCTTTCAAATCCCCACGGAACGGCCCAGCACGGCCCCTGAGTTGCATAATTTGGACCCTCATTCTGTACCATTAAGATCCACTGGTTCGTTTTTACAGGGCTTGAGGAGGCCTGGTGCGTTGTGGGCGTGTGTGGTGCTGTAATCCCTGTGGAGATCGCATAGGGGTCTCGCGAATGGGGTCTTGGTGGGACCTCACGCACAAAGGAGTCTCTTGGGGCAGCATTCTAAGGTGTAGAAGCCCTAAACCTGATTAAAACTATATATTTAAAACTCCCCTCAAAGTGAATTGATGTACCAGTGACCAGTGATCTTCGTTGTGCGTAGTGACCCATCCACCGAAGGTCAACCCGCCACCGAGGGGGTCTCGAGGGGGTCTTTTCCGCAGCTTCGCAGCTCTAGTCGCGTTTTCCCGACTCCCTCCCCGCTCCATGATTTCATGCCCGGCTGTTCTATGATCTTTCTGGTGGTTGACTCCATTTCCGGGCGTCCTGGGGTCCATCTGCACCGTCTTCTGCTTGTCGACTCCATCTTTGCCATCACGGTCATACCTGGCCAGCAAAACTCATCCAACCTGAACCTTTCCAGAGCGACATCAGCCAAGCTTTGACCAAGCTTTGAGTAAAAATCAACAAAGCTCCCGGATTCTTCGAAAAGAAAATTGGCTCAGAAAACACCCCACATCTGCAGTTATGCTCCCTCGCAGCTGGGACCGCGCTTCTTTCGGAGTTCGGGATCTGAAAGGACCTGCCGGGCCAACCGCGCCTTCCAAATTTACAGCTCCTTCCCATTGGGATAACTCCTTCCTTCTCTAATTACTACCCTTTGCTATCCTTTGGTCACCAAATTCACTTCAAACGTCGTCGAAATCTGACCCACTTGCCTGGTAGATAGTACTCAGCCTTGGCCATGCCGGAATGCCAAGAACAACTATGCATGAGCTAGGATTCGGTTTCTAATAAGGAATCTCAGGCATTTACTTCTGGAATTTTGCTGTGGCCTCAGCATCCCCAGGATTTTTGTCAGGATGGCACCTCAGACTCCGTGGAAAGGTCGTGCCCACATGGACACTAGGAGTCAATATGTGCCGCAAAGGATCAAAGTCAGCGCGCTTAAAGATTGATGGGGTGAGCTTTGTTTGGGTGTGGGGTATGCGAGTGTTGTGGGTGAAGTTTGTACACCACAAGGGCAGCATCATAAACCAACGTCAGCGAGTATCATTGAGTCATCGGTGTCATCACAGCATCATCGAGCACAATGTTCGCACAACAGCACCCCATCGCACTTGGATTCTTGTCGTGCTGACCACTGGTCGGTTGTACCCCAGGTGCGAAGGTTTTGGCATCGCACGTTGCAACAAATGGGGCCAAGTGCTGCTGAATCCATCAATCAACCCCGGGGGCGCAACCCAGAATCTATCTTTCCCAAAGATAGATACACCAAATTCAACAAAGCGGGCCTTCAATTTCAGCGCAGCGCTTCTCCCAAACAGCTCTGATCAAATAGCCCGCTCTAAGCGTTATCACACACATGTTATCACTGTCCAGTCAGGGTACGCATTGCAAGGACAGCGCTAGAGATCCAAGCCAGGAGCCAAAAAGCTCTAAGTCTCCAGCAGCCTTGCCTCTTTGTAGTATGCCTCAAAAACCGGCATTGTCCGATGTCACAACAGCATTCCTCTTTGCGTGAGCTACAAGGCTTGGCGCAGCCAGGCCTTCTTGATCTCAGAGGGGTTGGCGTTCGGCCTTGGGATTTCTATCGGGTGTGGTCTTGAGAGCCCATCTACAGCTTGTGGATGTGACCAAAACACCTCGGCGGTTTTCTAGGGAAGTGCCTGCAAGCACTTGTGGCGAAGCTTCTGTGCCCGCGAATTCTGCCAGACTTTGTGCTGACGCTGGACATTCAAGAATGCTGCCGCTATACACCAACAGCTTGAAGGCTATGTTTGGCGGCCATGTGCTGCCACGCTCACGGAAGAAGACACATGCCCAAGGTGAAACTCTACCTTTAACCAATCTCTGACCTATTTCATCCTATTTCTCAGTCATCTCCATGACCTCAAGACTGCTAGTTGCACTCACGTTCGAAACGTCAATTCAGTAGCGTCCAAAAACGACTCCTTCTGCCCAGTGGCAGGTGTCCAAGTGGGAGGGAGCGGTCCACGCTGCGCCTCCAAAGCTCGCTCCAGAAGCTGTGCAGCTGCTGCATCAGGTTCCTGAAAGGCTTGGATTCACCCGGACAAAGCAGGTTCTTGGATAGTGCAGGAAGTTGATGCATGGAACTTTTTTAAAGAAGCACCCAAACAACGCTCCTGCGCCAGCAGCCCTTGCAGCAAGCGAACGGCAGTGACCTTGGCTTGCAAATCACGATCATCACGCAGGTGTCTAGCATTTCCGAGCTGCGAACGGTACCCGGTACATACAACACCATCTCAAGCTGCTGAAAATGAAACCACCGATAGTTGCCTTGATCTATATAGCACCAAATATTCTAGCATGCCTCGCCAAATCCAATACTGTAATGACCATGCGGTTCCTTTGCTCCATTGCAGTTGAGCCAGTTTGCTTCGTCTTCACCCCGTCTTCCCTCCCGCTGGACAAGTGGCAAAATCTCTTTGGTGAAAGGCGTGAAGCGCCTGCTCATACATCTGCACTTTCACTCGTCTCTCTGGGCTTGGAATCTCATGGATCAGCTCCTTAGCAAAGTACGAGAAAGAGATAGCACAAGTTATGTCTATGGCTCGTCCAATCTGACAACAGTCAGTGGGCCACACACCTTTTCCGCTTTAAAATTGCCTTCTTTCTTAGAATCGAGAAGGGGCTCGGAATCATGCTAATCATCAAGCTGTCCATCTTCTGTACCGTTTAAAGTAGCATGGAGGGACGTATTGTGTAGGCTGTAGCAGAAAACAGTCACCCAGTGACCTGTTGCAGTCTGAGGGTCATAGATCCACACGGCTTCCTCTTTGCCCTTGACTTTAACCAAATCCAGCTTCCGGCAAAAGAAGGCAGCTGGCAACTTGGAACGGGTGGCAGAGGAGCACAGCGTGCTAACACCGTAGTGCTTCGCGAGGCCTGTCGTCTGGGCTCTGCCTTTGAAATAACACTGGCATGAAACATCCAAAAGATCGGTGTAGCTCACTTATATATGTGACAAAGCTGAGACATCGAAACCATCTGTCCTTCTAGGCGACTTGCAAGATTCACAGGATCACCCATGCAGCCATACTTCATTTTTTGGCAACTGCCAATGTTACCGGCGAGGACATCCTCAGGCTAGTTCAGCTGGCAAGCTGGTGCTCACTTTACAAGCTTCCCTTCCAATCAGTGGAGGGCAAGATTACACTGCCAACCCAAGAGTTGCGAAATAGTCGTAGCGGGCAGGTAAATCTGCAAGCCGGGTGCATAGATGCAAACACAATCTTTTCCAAATGACAAGGAACTCCGGTGTGCAAACCGATTCGGATTGCAATGCTTGGCAAGCCAAGGCTGGCGTAGGCATCATTCAACTTCACCAAAGCCTCCAAAATGTGCAAAGTAGCAAAGCGCCGAGCGCCTCATGTTGGTCAAAAACTGGCAAGTTTTCTTGGTCGAGCCTGCTGTTGTGCGAGTGCAGCAGAGCAAGCTGCCCGAGGGTGATCCTGCAAGTGAACATTTATCCGATTGCAACATCATCACATGGGGCGCGTGTATGGTGTATTATACTATATAACTAAATCTATATCGAAAACAAGGAACTCTAAGAGGGCACACAATTGACCGTATTTCACCACCCAACATGTTCAAAATCAATAGGACCGTCCGGCAGGTCATCTGGCGTGTTCCAAAGAACCAGCAAGCCATCTCCGAGAATCTCCTGAGAATCGCAGGGTTTCGGAAAAGTCGCGCCCGTCGTGCTCGTCGCGCTAGTTGTTAAGACAGAAGCCTCAATCTTAATCTCGTGGCAATGAGCCACTTGACGCGTCCTTGTAAGAGAAGAGGATGGGAAACACCGCTTGCGTAGAGGTTCCCCCACCCTACCACCCAGAGGGA
>CAXAMN010026006.1:275066-314676 GCA_963970005.1 Durusdinium trenchii
AAACCCGGGGTGTCAAACCAAGAACAGACCCCTGCCTCAAATCAGCCCCATACTTTCTTTCTCTCACCCACCGAAACACTTCAGGCACTTCCGGGTGGTAGGTTTCAAGTCGTCCCCTTCATAAACAAATTGGCATGGTACGTCACCTTGAACCCACGGCCATCCGCATTTGGTTGTCCATTTCTTCGGATCTACCAAAGGGGAAAAAGAATGGCATGGGCGATGGACTGCACCTGAACTTAAATTTACTACGAACAGAGGAAGCAATGCTCTACGAGCTTCTTTCCTCATCTCCTTCTTCGTCTCTTCACATTCAACATTAAAGCCATCATGATGCAGAGCTTCTTCCAACGAATTGGTCTGCACTTTGATCGCTTCTTCCAGGCAATCTACCCGTCTCAAGGTGTTTGCCAAAGCCTCTGAAAATTCAACTTCGCTCTTGAGCTTCAAGGCTTGTTCCGGAGTGTCTCCCCAGGCTTCTTCAATGTAGTCCCACGTAGCTTTGCTACTGTGTCTAGCATACCATTGAATGGTGGTAAAAGCGCAACCTCTTCTAGCCATATCCTTCACACCAGAACGTCGCATAAAATGCCCAGTGATGGTCTCCACCGCAATGCTGGTCTCAGGACATATTCCGTTGGCCAATTTTACCATCCTCTGGGCCTCGCAGATCATTTCCTTCTTGTCAACGTACAGCCCAGCGTCGGCTATTTGACCTATGAGAGGAATTGCACCTTCTGGCAACACACTCCGATCATGAACTCGCAGCCTTTGGCACTGATTGTTCACTATTTCAACCAACACATGAAACGGGCAACGCACATCACCCGTAGTCTGACAATAACACCCAAAGGCCCGAGCAGCACCCCTCCCAGCAACATCTGTTTTGCTGACTGGCAGTCTCAAAGTTGCCACTTTCGAGCCCAGATCCAGCTGCACACACTTCGTGTCTAAGGTGAGCGAAGCCAACTCGACCTCCCGCAGCAGAAACTTAGTGCCCAGAATCCAGGTAAGAGCGCCCGCGTTGGGTGCCCCTTGTGCCGCTTCGTTTGGGTATGGATGCTTGCCAAACTTTGTGATGAGCATTGCCCAAACTTCTAATTTGACTTCTCCAGCTCGTTCAACCTGGCCGATAGCTCTTTGCGCCATCCGCTTTGCATCCTGCAAGGCAATCTGCAGAGCCGCTGACCACGGATAGCCTGCTCTGGAATGTCTATCCTTGGCTTCGTAGACGTAGCTCTTCACAGCACGATAGCCCGCACTGCGCAGGATGGCAGCATTTTCCCGAATCTTGGCGGTTGTCAGCGGGAGAGGTTCTTCGTGTTTTGCTTTGCTGATGTTCACCCAAGTGGTAAACAACGCATCCTTGGCTTGCGTGGACCCTGTTGCATAAACAAGTGCATCATATGCAGTCATTGCTTCCTGCCGCATTTGCTCATCACCAGCAATTTGTATTGCCAACTTGGACTGCCCGCGATTCTGCTTGCCTTGAGTCTGGTCAGGGAGCCACGGTGCGTCCAATCTGGCCTTTGTCAAAGTCTCTCCGCTATGCAAGGTCAGCCGCAATCCACTCCTATGAAATCCTGGTGGCACATCAGGGTCAGCTTCACCAACCTCTCCCGTCGACGTAGAAGTCAACTCTTCTCGTGCTCGTTCATTCACCACGTTCTGTCCTCTAATTAAAGTTTGCAAAATCGTGCACGAATTATTTGACCTGTCAGGTGTTCTCGAACGTTCCCTTCGTGTCACGATACTCAAGCCCAACTTACGCCTTGCCTCGGCCACTGCAGGGGGCTCTTCCTTCTCTTTCACCGGATCAGCCGCCCATCCCCGCCTGGCTCCCCCCGGGCAAAACGGATTCTTTGTCCAGTGCTTGAGCATCTATGCACGCGGTATCCAGCAAGATAGGCATAACCTCACCCTGCAATGATACCTATTGCCAGCCCGCACAACCAATGCACGCTAGCCTACGCACACCAACCAAGTGCACGGGCTATGAGTGCTCCCAACCAAGGAGCACTCTGGAGGAGGCCCCAACCAAGGGCCTCCTGCTACACACGGGGAGCCCTCACTAAAGGCCCTCCCCTCCCCTTTTCTTTGGTGTGCTATCTATCTAACCCTCCAACCAAGAGAAAATATTCATCGGACTAACTCTCCTATCCAACACTCCAACAAGGAGAACTAACCTATCAAACACTCCAACAAAGAGGAAGGACTCCAACCAAGAGAAAAAGAAATCCTTAACCGAATTTCTTCCAAGAAGTTTTGGCACAGTGGTTCAAACACCCATCTGCTCCACCTGACTCCGTCGCCAAAACCCATCCCATGTCTGTTTTCTCACCAGGCATTTGGCTTGTTTGGCCAAGTCCGGTAAAAGTGCTGGGACCTTCTAGGTACATCCAAACGAAGGATGTTGTTGAGCTCCAACGGAATCGCCTCCGTGTGTGGACGACTCAATTTGTCAGGCAGTGTATTCAGCAAACCGGGCAAATGTTGCGCCACTATGGCATGAAGTCCCTGTGCCTCCATTTCCAACACCAGCTCCGCAGTCAACTGCGCCATCAGCGGGCTTGACGCACGATGATTCATTGCAGCATTTAGGGTTGCAGTGTTATCCCCTTTGAGGATCACTCTCGTTACTCCCAGGTCTGCTATAATCTGTGCACAGCTACGCAAGCCGACAACGACTGCCAACAACTCGTATTCCGACTGGAATGAAGGGTCGCCAGGTGTGGCATTGAACAACTTGTAATCTTCTGCTGTCAATGCACTGCTAAAGTATGCAATGATTTGCTTTTGCTTGATCAACACGCCTCCCAAACCATATGGAGAAGCGTCTGTTTGCAACAACAGAGTCACTGCATACGGCCGCCAGCGATGAATCTTGCTCAAGCCCACTTTTCCCTCCGACAGGTGTAGCAATCCCTTCAGCCACCGGACTGCATTTTCAACCTGCTTGACGAAAATGAGCCCTTTTCTTCTCCGCGTTGTTGCCTTCACAGGCTCTCTATATCCTGTGATAACTGACCACAGGATAGCCAACCATGGTCTCGCGGCAGGTATAGCTGAAGACAACCAGCCTAACACTCCCACTGCATACTGTAGTAGCTGCAGCGGCATCATGCCTCGGGATTGTTCCAGCTGGTCAAACACTTGCAACAACTTATCTCGCTTGGCGTCCGCCAGTTCCACGTGAAGGTCCAAGCTATCCGGGCCACAGACACTGAGTTTGAAGCCTATCCACTGCAACTCTTGGCCTCTATGGACCTTCTTCCATGACACTTCCAAGCCCAGACTCAACCAAAGCCCTGTGTAGTAAAGCAAGTGTCGTGTATGCTGCTGTGGGGAACTGGCCACTGAAACAATCAAGGGATCGTCAATGTAGCAGTTGATGTCAGTCTCATGGCTTTTGAGCACTGCTTGACCCAGACGCATTGCTGCTGCTGCCACGCGTGACCACAACAATGGCCCTGTAGCCAGCCCAAACACTACGCAGTTGCAAACGTAGTACCTTGACCAGCCCTCCTCGTCATCTTGGCCTTTGATGACCACGTAGCAACGTTCGTCTGCTCGCAACTGCAACATGTTGAATGCGTCTTTGAAGTCTAAGGCCATCAACTCAATGTAGCTGTCTGGGAACCATCCTTGATTGTTTGAAACCAATTGCAAGAACCCTGTGGCAACATCCGAAATCCTTGGCAATGTCACCCTCTCACGGCACTTGATCATGCCATTGACCCCGGACCTGCGTCCGTCGAAGATGAGCCTTGATTTGACTGTGCCATCCTCTTTGGTTTTGACAATGCAGCCAACCTTCGTGAGCCTTGCTGCGTGACCCACCTCTGTTTGAACTTCTTCCCACGAATGAAACAGCTGCGCTCGTCCTTTGTCCAACATCTCATCCAAAAGTGGTTGTGCTTTGTCTACCTCCTGAACAAAGCTGCGATAGTTTGTCAGCTCACCCAAGTGATCCTCCAACACTATGCCCTCCACTCTTGAAGCTTCGACAGCAGCTGTATCCTCCATGGTGCTAGGGAAGACTCCAACTTGTTTGATCTCGCTAGCAATGCCTAAGGGGAAGCCCGTGGTCATCCATTCTGGTAACACCTCCTTTTCAGGATCATCGGCGGCTGCCAACAAAGCTTGCCACAACTCCACCGGCCATCCCTGCTGACTGGGTTGAACGCCAAACTCTTTGCATAGCCTGATCTTCAACTGATCAATGTGTTGCTCTGAAATGCCAGCCTCAAGCTTCTGTTGAACCTCCTGTACGAGCTCTGCTGTCATCCAGTCGTCCATCACTGCTCTAATCCTAAGCCCCACATTTCTCAGCATCGAAGACCGTGCAACCGCTCGCTTGGCAAAGCGCAAACCTCCCCACGCTTCAACGTTTTCTCTCTCTCTCTTCGTTCAGCGATGGTCTCAATCCGGGAGGGACCCGTTGTCTTTCTCTTCTGTGGCAAAGTCCCCGCCAGTGCAAGTGTATTCTTCCACCTGCCTAGTTTCACATAGCTTCTGGCTTGCGTCCATTTGTACCCTTCTTCTGATTCCAGCCACTCAAGCAACGCTCTTGTCCACGCAACTGTAAGGCCACATGGGTATTCTGCAGCAAGTGATGTGCGCCAAACAAACTTGTCCTCAAGATAAGACCAGGTCATCCCCACCAAGCCTCCTTTCAAATGGTAATGCGCTCCGACTTCATGACACAAAGCGCATACCTTCTTCATCCAGCTGCTTGTTGTGAGGATGCCCGTTGCTTTCTGAGTAACAGCCCCGTACGGACACTGATGCAGCAATACAAGTTCAGCTCCTGGAATGCGAAAGAGCCTGGCCATACACTTGAGCATCCAAATAAAGGAGTCCCAAGGATTCTCAATCGACCAAGTGCTCCCTCTTTCCGTCAGCCTCAAAACCAACAGAATCATCCGAGCCACAATCTTGTTTGCTTCTGCTTCGGGATCGCCCCAGCCTTCTGGTTTGGCGTCTGACCTCAAGACTTTGACGACTCCGTGCTCATCCGACCTTCTTGCACGTGTGTACGTCCGGCATGGAGGCGCCATGTGTCCGTGATCTAGCCTGTCGCACAAATCCAGCCCCTGCTGCAGTCCATCATCGGTCAAAATATCCCAACCCTCAAAACCATCCAAGGGTCGCGACACCCTGACTGCCTCACCACCCAGCTCTTCCATTGTAGCTGAGAAACCTGCATATCCAGCGAGAAATTCACCGAACTGAAAAGGCCTCATCTTCTCGACATCAGCCCTGAATTCACTTTGATCTTCTTGCAAATTCTGACGTGCATCCGCCTGCGACTCTGTAAAATCTGCCACAGCCGCAAGCTCTTCCTCCTCCTGTCACTTGCCCTTGCCCTTGCCCCGTCCTCTACCCGCGCCCTTTTCACTGGCTTTCGGGCACTGGGAATTTGGATGGGGACCAAGGCAGTACTGACAACAATGAGACCTTCCCTGGGGGCACGGCTCTGAGCAAGCACCCACTGCACCCTTGGCGAATGCAAAACAGACTTGACGTCCTTCACGATCCGTCTGAAACTCTCGACCTGCACGTCGCGGATGGGTGTTGTCAGGTTGGCTTGCTTGCGGACCGGCACCTGCTGTCTTCCTCCATGGGGCTTCCGCGAACTTTTCCGCTCCCGGATCCTTCTGAAGACTCTGAATCTTTGCTTTGTCTCTCTGTCTGCGACGAGCTGCTTTTGATTGTCCTTCACCTGGTGGTCGATGCAAAGCCTGCGAAGTAGCCTCAGAGTACTGCGTATCCTCTGCGTCCTTCTTCGACATATTCTTGCTTGCGCCACCTCTGGCCAAGAATGTCTGCGCTGGCCGAATGACAACTCTGTCCCAATATTCTTGACACCGAGCTGCATATTGGAAGACTCCAACCCATGGCCTGTTTTGATCGAAGTCCAAATTCATCGGCAGCCTGCCTTCGTTCTTGGCTCTCACTAGCTCTCGTTGAAACCTCTCGAACTGCTCCCCTCTGCACTGATCTTCTGCTTGTAGAATCAGGTGCCAAGCTTCTGGAAATTCATTATTCAGCTCCACAATACGATTGTAATACTCTTCCAATGCAGCAACCGTAACGATGGGTGTTGCTGGTGTCCTTGTGGTAGCATTTGCAGGATGTTTCAACATGAGGAGAACAGTTCTATAGATCTTCCAGCATGCACTCCAAGCCATAAAGGTTGGTGGACCTGGAATCTCCACTGTCTTCCACGTTCCATCTTGCTGCAAAATGAAATTCCTCGCCTTGGCCTGTTTCTGTGTTCTCCTACCGAATGGAGTAAGCACCGAGAAATCAGCGTAGGGAGCTTCAAATCTCTTCAGCACTTTTGTGTACATGGCTGTAATTTGTTCAACTGTAGGGTCAGCATCCACCAACGGGTCAGCCCCAACTGCTTCTCTAAAATTCCTATAGGCCTGTTCAACTTCGTTGCCATCCAACAAATCGACTTCCGACTCATCCAACTGATCCACTGCCGTCGACATCTTCACACGCTTTGTTGGTGAGCTTCCAGACCTAATCGAAGCCGGGGCTGCTGCTCTAGCTGCTGCTGACCCTGTTGCATGGGCTGATGGTTCAGGAAGCAATGGATCAACATCAGGAAGGGCGTAGGCTTGTCTTGTAATGCGCCAGACCAACCCAATCTGAATGATCTCCACAGCTGTAAGAACACGCTCAGCCGTGGTAGCGGTGGCAGGAATTCGCGCACGTTCAAAGGCTGGTTGAAGGGTTGCAGCGGGGAGAGAGGCAAACACCCGCATACTATCAACACCACCGAGACAATTTGACATGGCCAGCCATGGGGCCTCATCCAATCCAACCCAGGTCAACACATCATCGATGGTGCGCAAACTTGCCAACTCAACGTCGGTGGGCAACAGGCTTCGTGCCATATCCTAAGCCTGGAACATCGCCCGGGCCAATCAAGGCCGGTGTCAACGCTGACACCTTGCGAGTGCCACTGCGATGGCAGCAGCACCACGCCCCAGCACACCCCAAGAGCACGCCAACAACCACGGAAACCAGGATCACCAGTTCCAGGTACATGGCAAATGACAAGGGGGAACCGAAGGCTGTCACTCTTGAGCCAAAATGGTACAAGAGTGACAATGAATCCCCAACCACCAAACTACACAGCTCATGTTTCACTGCACCACTGCGTGGTTTCACAAAAAATGCCGTCTATGATGACCTAATGATCCTAATGCTGCAAACTGACTGCAGATGTCGCAGGCTTTTCGGGGGCGTCCTAAGCTGCGCTGCAGCTTGTGTGTTCGTGGGAACTAATGAGTAAATTACGGTTGGTTGGGATGGTGGGCACCATATTCTCCTCCCACTGTCGGCAGGACGTTCGCGATCCAAAAAGGAATTCCGGCCAAGCTTCGCTCACCACCCCTCCGTGTGTCTCCACGATCTGTGTCATTTCACTCAAGTACATGTAAAGCAGGGTGAGCAGGTCCGTCTGTGACAACATCTCGGAGATCGTGGTGAAGCCCCGGATGTCTGAAAACATGATGGTCACGTTCTTCCGCCGCACATGGATCCGCGCCGCCCTCTTATCTCCGTAGAGGATCTGCCGCACCACGGTCTCCGGTAAGAAACGAGAGAAGGTCTCGACACTCCGAGCAAGGTTCACGAAACCCATTTGAAGCTCAAAGACCTTGGAGACCAGCGTTCTCCCCTTAGAACCAAAAATGATGTAGTTACTACTGTTCCTACAGCTTGCATGTTAAATAAGAAACTGAGTGAGGCATGAAATATCTTCAAATAGCATCCTCAGAAATTGTTGACGTCCTGCCCGGGCACTTCCCTCAGCGACGACAGTTGGGTGACTGAGCCTGGGTTTAGACCTGGCAGGCCCTCCAAATCCAGGCGCGCCAACTTCTTCATGTAAGTCTGCAGTTTCCGCAGGGGGTAACCCGCAAAGGCGCTGATGCACCAACCCGCTAAGAAGCCAAAGATCGCCGAGATCGTGAGCAACACTGCTGAGATTCGATTGATGGTCGTCACACGGTTCGCCACGTCATCTTCTCTGGCTCGAATTTGATCTTCCTCAATGTGGGTCAAGGCCGCCCTAAAATGGAACACCAAACACAATTGGACTGGCGGATCGCGGATCATCTGTCCCCAACGACTCCCACATCAGTCCCAAGTGGCCCATGTCCTTTGATTCGTCGCAGCTGCTACAGTGAAGGCTTCCGCAGGCAAAACGACGACCACCAACCAGTGAAAATCATCATCTAGTCGGATCCGGTGCGAGCCGACAGTAAAGCACCCACTGGTGGCATCGCCACATTGCCGCAACCTTAGGCCCAAGACGGTGGCCCTGCTTTGGGATAACGTCCGGGCAATGACATGAATCAAAATAACAAGGGAGCAGCAACGGCTGCACAACGTCATTTCAAGGTGAGAGCACATGACAGAATAAGCCACTTTAAACATTCAAACAACACTGCGTGCTCGTGGAATATGAAATGTATATATATATATATAAATACAGCAAAGATCGTGCCAAAGCCGGGTGGGCGGCCCATTTGCTTCGCTAAAATTCATCATGAACATGGACTGCAAAGGCTCGGCTTGCCAAGAGCCCACCCTCATCAACAGTGCTTGGGCAGTTTTGGAGACAAGGGATATCGGAGAATTGTTGGCATATCTGAAGCTACAGCCCTGCTCCTTGGCGCCACGGTGTCCGTTGCAAAAGGTCTAAATCAAGCAAAAACAATACACGCGCCGCGCTGAGCCTTTGGAAAGTGACCATCCTTTGGAACTCGTGTTTTCCCCTAGAAATCATGTGGTTTCTCCACCATCTCACTAATCAAGCAGGCAAGCGCAAGTATTGAGTTCTGTCCAGTTCGTTCAGGTCTCTGGATCGTTGGAGGCTGCCAGGACAAAGCCTTCCTGTTTAGGTGAGGCGTTGGACTTTTGGATGATGGTGAAAATGCTGGAGTTCTCCGCTCCAAGCTGGTAATTATAGATGGGCCCTTTAAGCTTCTTTCGGATATCATGCCATTGCTCCTCAAAAAAGACACATCTCTTTGATCTGTGAAATTGAATTGAGATGAGGCAATGCCAATTCATCACAACATGCGTTCCAAGATCACTCACACCTATGGACACCAATGCCCACGCGCTCCTCAAGCGCACGCCTGATGGACACCAAACTCACATGAGATGCAATCGCTCCACAAAAGCCACCATTGCAAGCTCCCTGGCATGTTGGAATGGGCAGGGTCTTCGCAAAACCGCAGCTCCCGTGCAAAGGATTCCAGATGGTATAATTGAAGACTCCAGTCCATGCGTCAGAGGACGAATGTTGCTGATTGGCCCCGTGGTCCGAAAGATTCTTCTGTATCAGGTAAAAGGGCCGCGTCTCAGAGTCAAAATTCAAAGTCTCAACCAAGTGTGGTTGGCTTCCAGCTTTGTCTTTTGTAAAGACCTGGAGGACCGTTTTCCCCCCCGGCAGCAGCGGAACTGTTTTGAAGATATATGATGCATTGGACTCGGTTGTGTTCAACAGGATGGAAGAGCCCGCATCCAGCCCGTTGCAGTACGCCACTACCAAGCTGTAAGCAAAGCCTCTCAAGGGCCCGCGGATCACCTTCGAATTGAGTCAGAGAAAGAAAAACATACAAGCAAAAAAGAAGCATAAAGCATCCAAGAATCATCAAGGATCTCAAGTATGTCAGACTGAAGGACTGTTAGAAAGCCGTTTCAACCAGGACTGCCCAAGCTGGCCTGCTGCTGTTTCACATTGGCCTCCTCCCATTGGTCATGAAGTTGGGTCCACGCAGCGGTTGCCAAGACATCTGCCCAATGTTCCCATCCTTATATGATATAAGGCAAGCTCCAAAGATTCAGAAGTCCGAAGAAGGTTCTACTAACGCTTACAATCTCCAAGCTTTCTTGGCAGAGCAGCCGCATGGCCTGGTATACGAAAAGGGTTGGTCGAAGCGCCCTAGCCCTGCAAACAAGATGAAACAAACAACTGGTTTGACAAACGTTTCGTTGGCTGCCTTGCCTGGCTGGCAGGTCAATCTATTTTGCTTGGTTCTGTCGGCGCGGCACTGCATCCACAGAGGCTTGTATCGTTCCTTTTGGTGAACTGAAGCAGCATTACTTTGCGGATGCCTGTCTGTGATTAGCAAAGACATGCAAAAACGCAACCATCTTTGATACAGGAACGGGTCGGAGCTGCTCCAAACAAGCTCCAAAGTTTGCGAAGAAGCAGCACCAAAACCAAGAAAAAAAATGAAAAAACTGTACGTTGCACGAAGAATTGATTGGACATCTTCTGAACAAGTGTTTGTGGACTGACCAAAGAGTAGAACCACAAGACCGCCGAATAAGAAAAGAGAATCAAACAAGAAGGCAGCACCGAGGGTCCTGGCTGCATGGGCATCATCTTGAGCAAGCTGAACATAAATTGTGCTGATTGACTCGGTGGCTGGATGATGTACCACCACACTGTCCACTCGATTTTCAGAAGCAATTGGCGATAGGAGGTGTTGGAGGCCTCCAGAATCTGCTGGTTCAATCGACTGCTTTGAGAATTCAAAGATTCCTGGGCTGCGAAGCAGAGGCTTAGAAGACCTATAAGCACTCTGCACCAGCAAGGAAAAGCCACTCTAAGCATCTATAAGCCAGCACATTCTGCCAAGCTGCATTGAAAAGCTCTAGAGTGTCGTCATGTGCCGCGGTCCACTCGACCATCAGATAGATATACATCGATACGGATGAAAGGAGAATTGCAACGATGATCAAGCAAGATACCGCGCATCTTAGCCTCTGTCGAATTGCTGTCTACAAAAAGACTATGAACAACCAAACCCAAGAGTTCATAAACTCCTCCGACGCTTCAAGAATCTGAGAGTTCATTCCGTGGCTCACTCGTCAATGTCTCATGACATGTGTACTCATGTGGTGTTCAATTAGGGCGACCTCCCACTTACACCCCCTGGAAGAAGGGAAATAGACCAAAACCCATTGGTTGGGGCTCTCCCCAATAAAGCAACACACGCTCACAACCCCTTCTGCCCAGGGCACGGCAGCTTGCATCTCCTCACTGCCGGTGACTCGTAGGAGTGCGCCGAGCACAGGCCGTCCGACTCGGAGCGATCCAAGGTGCCGTGGATCGTGCGCAGCCTTTGGCGCACGATCTCCATGACACTGCTCTGTTGGGGGAGCTCGTCCCCCTCCTTGTCCTCAAAGCCCGACCGGTTTTGAAGAGTCCCCCGGGGCCCCCGAGTCCAAAAGAGCCAAAAAGGAAAAGGACGGCATGCTCTCCAGGACATGTCAATTGGCTGCAAAGGATCAAAGACATTATATAATTAAGAATTGCATAAATGAACAAAAACCATCCATAGAACTCCAAAAAGCAATGGGTCTCCTGATCCAGTCAAGTCTAGGACTTCGCAGCAGAAAAAAGAATGGTCCAGGGTCCAGAGTCAAGAGAAATGATTGAAGCAGAATCGCGACGGCACAACACATTGACATGGCTGACTACTAGGAACAAGAAGCTACTGGGGGCTCCTGGCATCGCTACTAGGAGCAAGGACGCTATTAGGGGCTCCTGGCCTTACTACTAGGGACAAGAAACTACTAGGGGCTCCTGGCCTCGCTACTAGGAGCAAGGACGCTATTAGGGGTTACTGGCCTTACTACTAGGAACAAGAAGCTACTAGGGGCTCCTGGCATCGCTACTAGGAACAAGAAGCTACTAGGGGCTCCTGGCATCGCTACTAGGAGCAAGGGGTACTACTAGCAACAAGAAGCTACTAGGGGCTCCTGGCATCGCTACTAGGAGCAAGGACGCTATTAGGGGCTCCTGGCCTTACTACTAGGAACAAGAAGCTACTAGCGGCTCCTGGCATCGCTACTAGGAGCAAGGACGCTAGGGGCTCCTGGCATCGCTACTAGGAGCAAGGACGCTATTAGGGGCTCCTGGCCTTACTACTAGGAACAAGAAGCTACTAGGGGCTCCTGGCATCTACTAGGAGCACGGACGCTATTAGGGGCTCCTGGCCGTACTACTAGGAACAAGAAGCTACTAGGGGCTCCTGGCATCGCTACTAGGAGTAAAGACGCTACTAGGGGCTCCTGGCCTTGCTACTAGGAACAAGAAGCTACTGGGGGCTCCTGGCATCGCTACTAGGAGCAATGATGCTATCAGGGGCTCCTGGCATCGCTACTAGGAGCAAGGACGCTATTGGGGGCTCCTGGCCTTACTACTAGGAACAAGAAGCTACTAGGGGCTCCTGGCATCGCTACAGCAGCAAGGACGCTATTAGCACCTCCTGGCCTTACTGCTAGGAACAAGAAACTACTAGGGGCTCCTGGCATCGCTACTAGGAGCAAAGATGCTATTAGGGGCTCGTGGCCTTACTACTAGGAACAAGAAGCTACTAGGCGCCCCTTGGCATCGCTACTAGGAGGAAGGACGCTATTGGGGGCTCCTGGCCTTACTACTAGGAACAAGAGGCTACTAGGGGCTCCTGGCATCGCTACTATAGGAGCAAGGACGCTATTAGGGGGCTCCTGGCCTTACTACTAGGAACAAAAAGCTACTTGGGGCTCCTGGCATCGCTACTAGGAGCAAGGACGCTCCTGGCCGTACTACTAGGAACAAGAAGCTACTAGGGGCTCCTGGCATCGCTACTAGGAGCAAGGACGCTATTAGGGGCTCCTGGCCTTACTGCTAGGAACAAGAAGCTGGTAGGGGCTTCTGGCATCGCTACTAGGAGCAAGGACGCTATTAGGGGCTCCTGGCCTTACTGCTAGGAACAAGAAGCTACTAGGGGCTCCTGGCATCGCTACTAGGAGCAAGGACGCTATTAGGGGCGGCCTTACTACTAGGAACAAGAAGCTACTAGGGACTCCTGGCATCGCTACTAGGAGCAAGGACGCTACTAGGAGCAAGGACGCTTCAGCGAGTAAGTTTAAAGCTACTAGGTCCAAACCATCTCGGCCTTCTCAGAGACGGACTCGCTGGACTCACTCCCGTCGCTGGACTTGGCATCGTGCCCGCTGGTTGCTGAAGCGCATTCCTCATAGGTGGCGCTCATATCGCGTACCAGTCGCACTCATGGCAGCCACGGTCGGTAGCGTAATTTCGGAGAAGAAAGGCCTGGTACTGGTACAAATCCAAGGCTGATCAGCGATCTTGCTTTCCGTGAGCATGGGCCAAATCATTTTGAAGAATAAGTCGTTCTCGTGTGCGTGTGAAGTTTCTTCTTACTGGTGTTCATGCTTTTGTTTGTGGGATGTCGGCCTGCAAAACAGGGCCAGCCAATCAAAAGTCTCCGCGCTGTACAAATGGCTGCGGCGGGCAGGCGGGTGGAAGAGCAAGGCAGTTGCTCGTGTCTGCATTGGTTGTGTGCTTCACGTGAAGGATTTTGTCTGGGAACAAACACAGTACGAGTACATGTGTTGACCAACTGCCCTTAAGCAGAAACAAAAGTTTTCCTGATGCCACTAAAGGGGAAAACCTGCAAACATGTCCTCAAGCTTTCATAACACCCTCCATCCCACAAGCCCTGTAGGTAACTGGCTGGATTTGGAGCAAATCATAGTACTCGGTATCTGCCTCAGAGCTGTCACCCTCCAGTCTGAAGCTTACAGTACATTGACATTGCACATTGTATATTAAAAGCAACCTAAGAGCGATGGCCTCCAACCTAGAAGCAATGGCCTCCAACCTACTAGCGGCCTCCAAACTGCTGTGTAAGGCCATAGCCACTTGTCCATCTGAATGCGGTTCTCCCGAACCTGCTATCAAAAGTAGCCTGTGTGGAGCATGCTGCGAAACCCCAAGACCTCCTGGAGTGGAGCTCGTGTCCTTGTCCGTCTCCTAACGGCAAGCGAACCACTTGGAGCAAAATCCAACCTCCTCCATGGCATCCGAGAAAGCAGTGGGCCACTCCTGTGCCATCTGGCGCTCCAAAGCACAAAGGTCCACATCAACCTGCTAGAAAGCAAGATCCCAGCAGTACAGCCAAAACAACCCGCCACATGATTCCTCTCTCAGTCGGCCGGGAACCGCCAATTCTCTTGGAACTCGGCCCATTTCCCGAGCTCTTGATCCCAAACCTTCTCTTCACCTGATTGGGCCGACGGGCCGCGAAAGCCAACCTATGACGCGGAGATGGCGCCACGAAAGCAACCAAAACAAAAGAATGTGCCCAAATCGAGGAAGAGACGCCGGGCTCTGGCTGCCTTTGGGGCTTGCATAAGCCCTCTCCCAACCTGGAAGACCAAGACTGCTGAGACTTGAGGCCAGGGGGAGGAGGTCGAAAGCTAGCCGAATCGCACCGGATGTACTAGTTACATAGCCGGCAAAGCATGTAGTAGTGATTACATGTTTTGGGAGAAAGGCTGCTACGTACGTATTTTGCGCTAAAGAATGTAAATGTGACATCGCCGACTGGGAAGGGAACAACACGAGTGCAAGCGTTGGCAGGCACGAAGATGCGTGATCGGCAAATCTGGGGGTTAAGTTTACCCCCCGCTTTTGTACGCCTTGAGTCGGAAAGAGGGGTAAGCATTTTTGACATCACACGGACTGTCCATACACTAGGGCGTCCGTAGTGTAGGAGAAGCACGGGTAAAGGTATATAGAATAAAGTGTCTTGAGGAAATAGCCGGCTTATGGTTATTGCAAATCTGGGAGTTAAATTTATCCCCCGCTTACGTATGCCTTGTGCCGGAAAGAGGGGTAAGCATGTCTGGCATCACAAGGTCTGTGCATACACTAGGGCGTCCGTAGTGTAGGATAAGCACTGGTACAAGGTATAAGGAGTAGAGTGTCTTGAGGAAATAGCCGGCTTATGGTTATGGCAAATCTGGGGGGCAAAGTTACCCCCCGCTTGTGTATGCCTTGAGCCGGAACGAGGGCTAAGCATCACAAGGACTGTGCATACACTAGGGCGTCCGTAGTGTAGGATGAGCACTGGTAAACGGTATCAGGAATAGAGCGTCTTGAATAATAGCCGGTGTATGGTTATAGCAAACCTGGGCGGTAAATTTACCACCCGCTTAGAAATAGGGGTAAAGAACTTGTAACAATGAAGTACAAGTCCTATGCAGCAAGCAGCAGCCAGCAGCAGCAGCAGCCGCCGCCAGCAACCAGCAGGCAGCAGCAACCACCAACCAGCAGCCAGCCAGCAGTACCACGCAGCAGCAGCAGCAGCAGCAGCACAGCACCAAGCCGCAGTAGCAGCAGCAGCACCACCAGCAGCAAGCAGCAAGCAGCAAGCAGCAAGCAGCAAGCAGCAAGCAGCAGCAGCAGCAGCAAGCAGCAGCAACAGCGGCGTCGTCAGCAACAGCAGCAGCAACACCAAGCCGCAACAAGTAGCAAAGCAGCAGCTACAAAAGCGGCAACCAGCGGCAGCAGCAAACAGCAGCAGCAAGCAGCAGAGCGGCAGCAGCAGCACCGTTTACACCAAGCCACCGTTTACACCCAACCAACCACGTTCACACGTTCAACCAACCCCCGCCAGTCGAACCGTGGGGGGGGGAGGGGGGGGTTAGTGTGATATACTACCAATTGCTAAAGCAAAGAAGGATCAGCTAGAATGCTAGCTTTCGTGATTTTGCCAAACCACACATGTCCAAGACAGTAAATTCAAACACTTTGCTCTCAGGTAATGAAGATTCATCAACTGACGAGGCGCAGCCGAAATGTTATGTGATGCATCCACAAGACAAAAACGAGCAAATGATCATGCTTCCGACGAAGCTCGTCAATGAATGCTAAATACAAACACTAAATCAGTGGATGTTTTGCAAAGACGCAGGCAAAATCCCATGAGTGTCATCTTGGCTCTCCAATAATTAGATGTGTTTCCGCTATCCAAGATCATCCAAAATTCAAGTGCATGATGTCTTTGACATCCTGGTTTTGAACGCACACCCCAAAATCCAAAATACCAAACAAAACACCAACAATTTCCAACGTGTAACAACACCTCCACTAATGCCAAAACGCCTGCAGCTGGGAGTTGAACCGCGGGGTGCCCCCCCTTAGTGTGATATATCAAGCTTTAGGGCACGCAGCTCATTCCACTACCAATTGCTAAAGCAAAGAAGAACTCAGCTAGCATGCTAGCTTTCGTGACTTGGAGGGTGTCGTCGTAACGTCGTAGGGGACCGGCAGTCTCTCGACGGCATCCCTCAAGTGTTTTGGAGAACAATTCGGCTGAGTCGATGTGGAGTTCTGTGAGCATCGTTTTTGAAGGTATGCTATGGATACTATACACATGCACATTCTTCCAGATGACGATAACTGAATCATTATATAACAACACCAAGTGAGAAAAACGGTAGATTTGTCAGTTTGTCAGTTTCCAGGAGTAATGACTCACCTTGAAACCTGGATGTCTCATAGATCTGATAGCCAGGTGTGGTTGATTCTGATGCATTCCACACTGCTTTGCTGAAGAAAGCCTCTGGGCGAAATCAAACCCACCCTCAGTGCTTTACAGCAGAAATCTTACCTATGAGGTCAACCAAAAGCACCGCAAAAGGACCCCCAAAGCCTCCCAGGCGTGCCTGAGCAATGCCGCAGCCGACACCACCGACCGCCATGGCGGCACCCCCCAAGACGCCCACACCTCGTACGGGCTGCGACCGAGCCGAAGGACCCACGATGGCCGATCTCAATGCCACATGCTGCATGGCCCTGCATGGCCCTGCATGCCAGTCAACTTGGCAAAGACCAACGGAAAGATCTTGCAAGGTCTCACCAAGCTTCCAACCTAGTCCCTTGACGAATCCCGTCGCACCGCCAGACCTGCAACGCTTCAAAACGAATCTGCCTCAGGAAGCCGCGGCTTCCTTCGCGCGGCGTCGGGCTTCGCACCTCGCTCCCGCCACTGGTGCCGCAACCTGAGCGGCACTGGTGGCACCCACCCGCTGTCTCCACACAGCTGAGGCGTTGGCGATCGTTACCAAGCCACCAGCCACACTCACCTGGCAAAGGAAATGGGGCCTTCGGTGCAGGGGGGCTGCATAAAGGCCTCTGCCCTTGACTGAGATTTGGCAATGCTCTGCATTCTGGTTGGCAGTGGCGCGAAAGTCACTGGAATTCATCTTTCGGCTATTTGATCTTCAATGCGCTTCTCACAGCCTTCTCTTACCCTGCAGGTGCTTCTGTGGCTCCCATGCAGCGAGCAAAATCTGGACGGGCCACTCCAGCTGTCTTCAAGCCACGAACAAGTCCATCTGTGCCATCCTTCGGGCGTCTCTGAATGGCCGAATGACTTGAGGGGCCACAGCAAAAACCTATTATATAAACTGTCGGATCATTTTGTATAGCTTGTGGTGAATGAGAGCCACCGGGAACCCAAAAGATATCAAGAGATCGGACCAAATCTGTTCAGCGATCTTGGACCACATTGCGACGTTTTACGGCTTGAGTCCTTTGGGCGAGTCAAGGCCATGAAGTCACCTCCTTCTTTGCCACCATAGGCACCTACAGGTGCGAGAGACTCCAAGAACCTCTTTCCCTAACTCTTTCAGGAGAGTCTTGGGATGTGGTCGATGCAACATATGGCGTTGACGCGGGATGAACTAGAAATGGCTCTTCGGGCGTGAGGCCCCACTTGTCCACACAAAGATCCATGCCGAATGGTAGCAGCTCTGGGGCTAGTAGGTTGGAGGCCATCGCTAGTAGGGTGGAGGCCATCCCTAGGGGTGGGTTCCAGAAAGCCTGGCCTGGTATCGCCAGAGCGGTCGAAGACGTCGAAGGCACGTGTTCGACTTCTCCTTCCGCTCCTTCTGCTCCTTCCGCTCCTTCCGCTCCTTCTGTCTCTGACTGCTCCTCGCAGTGAGCGGTGATCAAGTCATGACACCGGATAGTGTGTGGTGTCAAAACCGAGGAAAGTGCGTTCTCCTTTGGGGACAGGTCACTAGCTGTGGGGGGCACGAACTCGTCCAGCTCGGAGAAGATCCTCGCCGCAAAATGGCCGGGGCATGTGTGAAGTGCCAGCCGTGATGAGAGTCCTTCAAATCACTGCCATAAAACCAAACGACATTGGCGTGTTACTTCCTTTTTTTGCCATGCCCTTCCCGAAGACCCAGCCTGACTCGTACACCCTGTTTTGTGGCCACCTAAGACCAGCTGAAGCACCAATCCAAATGAAGACCTTTTCCCCCCGATTCTTCCACTCATCAAACAAAGACCAGCAGGTGCACATCCAAGCCCCAAGCCCATTCGCAGCCAGGGCCTTGACCCGGAAAACTGGCCTCCTGGCAAGAAGGCTCCAACGTTTCAACTCAACCCACGACACGAGTCTTTGACCATGCTCTCTGACTTTGAGATACCTTGAGCTCGAGGTTCTGCCACTGTCCTTCCTTTGGGGCTCTGGCCGTTGTGGCCGACTCCAGCTTGGGGGCTTTGGAGAGTATCGTCTTCAGGTTCGGTGGAGGCAACTCAGTTCAGCGAGAGAATCAGCGCCACGCATTTCTCCTTTGAAACACATGGGGGAACTGTTCCAAAGGTATGAGCTCCAAACTCCGGCGTAGCACGAAAAGGTATTCTTCCCGATGCGAGGCCTAGCTCAAAGGCGAAAGGAGCTGCTTCAAAAGGTGCGGTCAAAGAAGTGAATCTCAGCCAAGTTTCTTGGACATTGCCATGGACAGGTACACACTGTGCCCCGTCACATCAACCCACCAGGCAACTCCAGACACACCTTCCACCTTAGCCATTCGGCCACTGGCTTCCAGGCACTCGTTAGTGCATGATAAATGATAAGTCGAACATATATATGTATATACACCAGGGCTACATACTGAGCGCCCGCCTACTCTTGTACCTTTTGTGTTGCTGCACTGGAAAACTTACACCAATTGCGTTGCTGCAGGCATACACATGACTTTCCTTACCATGCAAATGATTCAATACTAAACATATATAAACATGCGCGCGCAAAAAAAAATTACACCAGCATAGACCCAGATAGCAGTAAGAACCCCATAGCCATCCCTATAACAACGTATGATCTTGCCCGTATAAGTTTATGCGCACAAAAGTATGCGCACAAACGGCAAAGCCCGTAGGCTTCACTCGCCCAAGGCCAGCACGACGATTGTGTGTGGAGCACGCTGAGCCATGCTGAAACAATGGTCGGTTGAGAGTCTGACGTTGCGCATAGAACATTATACGTACAAAAGCATGCGCGCAAACAGTACAGCCCTTGACACAGCTGTCGGCCAAAACAGAACCTGAAGAGTGTCAGTACCGCACAGCACTAATAGACAAAGAACGCTCAAGCGACAACACCGTACGATGTTGCGCGTATACGTTCATGCGGCCCATGACTGCTGGCACTTCCTTGTCAGAAGCGGCGGTTGGTCGCCCTTCACTGCTACAAGCGGCGGTTTGTCACCTTTCTTGTCAGAAGCGGCAGCTGTTATCACTTCACTGTCAGAAGCGGGCACCAGCACCGAGCACCGGCACGCCAGCTCACGGCGCCCAGCACCAGCGCCCAGCACCGGTACCCAGCACCAGCACCCGGCACCGAGCACCCAGCACCCTGTCTCCACCACATGCACAGCCAGCGCCCAGCACCCACCACGCGCACAGCCAGCTCACACGCAGCCAGCTCACAGCACCTTCGCTGTCTGATGAAAAGAACTTGAGAGGGGAGGGGACGAATGCCAGCCTCTGGCTTCGGGGGTGCCCTCAGGGTAGGACCGAGCAAAGACTTGGTGTGCAAGAGGAAGTGACGGGGTAACATCGGGCAAAGATTAATTTCATTGGGTAGGTGTATATATATATAGAGAGAGAGAGATATATATATATATATAGATATGTGTGTGTGTAGGCAGAGCGGAACCCGGAAGTGGTGAGGTTGA
The DNA here is from genome assembly GCA_963970005.1 of Durusdinium trenchii. NCBI lineage: Eukaryota > Dinophyceae > Suessiales > Symbiodiniaceae > Durusdinium > Durusdinium trenchii. Next base: position 294,939 of record CAXAMN010026006.1, read on the forward strand.
TATGTGAGCGACGTGAGTGCGCAAGATGAACTGATAGGTTTACACTATGTAAGGAGTACGTGAATGTGGTGAAGTTGGCATCGCAGTTACGCGATAGGAGGTAAAAATAGACGGTAGGTTTAAAAGGGGGGCGCCCTTTTTCGTGTGGGTGCAGAAATGTTGTGGAGGTGAAAATTTTACCCTCAAAGATGTTATGTGAGTTCGTCGGCTGCGCGTTGGCAATGAGTGGCCAGAGACGGTCGTGGGCGAGGCCATCGGCAGGCTTTCGTGAGGACATATATATATATATATTTATATGGATCAAACCTGACGGACATTTTTCCGCCAGCCACAGGGTCCTTGCCCCGACTTGAGCCACGGCGTACGTGGCTTGCTTTGGTACACTTCTCGTTTGTGCGTTTCAGCCAACAGGAGACGGAATTCACATCGCTCCTACTTTACATTGGCTGAAACCTGCTGTTTGAGCTCTTTGGCTCCGACTTCGAACAAGGTCCAGTACGCAAGTTTCATGATTCCCCTCAAAAAGCTAGCAGGACCTTTCTTAGTAAGGGCATCCGAAATCATGATTTCCCCCGCCACCCATCGCAGCTGTCCTCTTGTGTGCTGCAAGTCATTCTTCAGAATCGTCAAGTCGATGGCTGTCCTCTTGTCATCCACGTGCGATGCAATGTTGGTCGACTTGCTCAGATTGTCGAACAGCGAGCGAGAATCTGTGACTGCAATGAAGGGGTCCTTCCGATCTGCTGTTGCCAATTGGATAGGTTCATTCGAAGGCCTTTGATCTCCGACCACATGAATCGAATCCAGTAGGAGGCTCCAATTCCATAGATCATGGCCTGGGCTTCGGCAGCTAAAGTGTTCACAGTGCATCTTTTCAACTTATAGCTCTTCCATCCCAGGATAGAAATTGGTTGAGGAGCTTGATCTACTTCTAGATCCTGATGGTATGCAAAGACGATGTGGCCTCCTTGGCTATGAGTTCGTCCAACTTGCAAAAACTTTTCATGGATTTCCAATCTGGTCTTTGACTTCTTTTTCATGAAAACTGTGTGCCCTTTCCAGATGCTTTCACCATGTTTTCGAACATCTTCTCGACGATTCCAGGTGTCCTCAAAGAGTTCGCCGTCAATCCAAGTTGCTCGTGCTGCCTCTAGTTCATGAAGTTGAGGTCCGCCGGTTGCTGCTCCTGGATGAAAGAGTAGATGTCGAGGTTGAACATGGTGTCGAATCCAGAGATCTCCTCTTTCTTCCCAGAAATCCTTGCTCTGTTCTTCAAGTTCAGGACATGGAGAGTTTCCCCAGCTTGCATCCGATGCTGAACCGATTCTGACCTTCTGGAACTCGATTGGCATGATGGTGATGCCTGTGTCGATCTCCGCAATGGCCTCTTTTGCTAAGGCGTTTGCTTCTAGTAAATCACGGATGTAAGGCTTCGGCATGCATTGTTGGAGGATGCTAACTCTTCCAATGAGATCTGGTCTGCTTTCTTTGGCCAACCATGCAAGTGCTCCCAGTAGTGCTCTCAAGGCGGAGATCTCCGTCTCGCTGCACAAATTGTACTTTTCCATTCTTCTTTCTTTGTTGATGGGTATTGTTTTGATCTTCTCCTTGACGTACATTTGTTGATGGACTCTGATCCTTCCATCTTTCAGGCATTGGATCTCCTTTCCAACGAAACGTCCATCACCATGTGAGAACTTTCCTAGCTTGTAGTTGTCTTTGATCCATTGCATCTTTTCCCAATGCCTCTGTCCTCCTCCGTGTAGTAGGTCATCGGTAGCCACTCCTATGATCCCTTCTATCTGTCGTTCTTCCATCTCTGGTCGTTCCACATGTTCTGGTTTGTCGAAGAGGAAGAAAAGGCAGGGATCAGCTTGAGACTGTTCATATCCCAAGCTTTTGAGAATCCTCTGAAGGTGGCTGTACCACTGGTATGGACCATCAAGCAGACCATAACAGTGCTTTTTCAATCGAAGGAGTTGTCGGTCTTGTACTCCTGGAAGTCCTTCTGCAGGGAGTTCTGCAAATAGGAGGCGAGATATCTCGTCCCCGCTATGGAATGCTTGGGTGAAGTCCAAGTATCCCGGGATCCATTTCTTTGATCCCAAGGTTTGAAGAACCAGTAAAACTGTCTCCGGAGCGACTTGAGGTGTTGCCGCTTCCAACCACTCGGAGTCCGGCTCACTAAAGCCCTTCATCACATGTCGAGCCTTTGCTTTAAATCCTCCGTGTTCATCTTCATGAAGCAGTAGTCCATCGTCTTTGATCTTTGGGACCTCATCTGGCTCGATTCGCTTCTCGACCAGTACGTATCGAGATTGCAAGATGTGATGCCCTTCTCGTCGAATCCTCTCTGACTCTTCTGGTGAGAGGATCTCATAGGCTCCCGTTTGTATATTGTTGTCGACCTCCTTCTTAATGGCTTTCCAGAACTTCGTCCGGGCTTCTTGTAACAGCTCTTTAAGTTTTATTTCTTTTTGTCCTTTCTGCTTCTTGATCTCGGGCGTCAATGTCGTCATCATCATCTCTATCCAGTCAATTCTTTGTCGTTTCGCAGGTCCAGGAGGGTCACTTTCTTCAGCTTCTTCTAGAGCTCGGGACATTCCTCGAGATTCTTTTGTTTGTTCTTCTTCCTCTCTCCTCGCCTTTTTCTCAAAGCCTGTGGCTTCTTCTTCATCATCTTCCATTGTTCTCTTCGTTCCATGTTCTTCCTTCTCTTCTCGCATGCTGGGATCCTCGTAGATCTTCTCCTGGGGTGGTTTCTCTGCCTCGGTCTTCTCCCATGGCAGTGGGTCATCATCCATTTGAAACTCTGTTCTTCCTTTCCAGCGATGGTCTTGTAGAAGAGGTTCTCCATGCCACTCATCAACTATTTCTTGTGTGGTCCCATCCTCAAAGTACATAGTGGTCCTCCTTTGTGCCTTGAGTCGGTTGTAGTCGATGGGACAATCAGCCACGTCGTTTGGCTTGAAGGTTGTCTGCCTCCATTGTCGATGGAACCTGGTCAGCGTTTTGTGAGTTTCATGCCATAGCCATTCATCTTCTTCTGGCTTCATCTCTACTTCCTGACTGGATGTTTTTCCTTCGATCTTGTATTTTGGTCTCTTCGGTTCTTGGTCGAGGTTTAGTCCTCCACCTTGGTCTAGTTCTTGGTCAAGTTCTTCTCGAGGACTCTCCTTCGTCAGGTCGATGTATCCAGACTTGGGTTCTTCTTCTAAGATGTGCCGTAGATTCGAGAGGCCTTCCATCCATGATGATAAAGATTGATGTTCTTCGGCACTTGCAAGTCTGAGTTGTTCAGGAGCTGCTTTAACGATGTGTCTCCGGAAGCTAATCCAGATCGCTCCAGGTGGTGAAGTCAGTATCACTTTTGCGGGTCCTCGCCAGTAACTTGGACTTTCTTTGCTGGCGTGATCTCCTGGCGCTTTCCTCCAAAAGAAGACGGTCTGACCCACTTCAAAATCTGTGACTTTCTCGTCTTCCGGCATGTAGTGAATTGGTGAGTGCTTGTTGGCATTCGACTTCATGGAATGCTCTCGCAGCAGCCAATCGCATCGTCTGAGCTCGCTGAATTTGTAAATCTCCTCGGTGTGCCCAGCTTCGAGCTTCCTTTTCTTCTTCAGTCAAAAACTGTAATCCTCGGGCATCTTTGGGGTGTATCCCAGCAATCTTTGGCAGGGCGAGAATCCAGATTTGTTTGCCAATCTGTTGACCGTCATGTTCACAATGTCTACCAAGTCTCGCCATTCCGAGTCCGATTGCACGGCATAGTTGTCCATTGCTTTCACCAGGATCTCCTTGAAGGTCTTCCCAGCCCTCTCGGTGATGGATCTCTGAGTGAGCATTTCTAGTGCACTGGGTTCCACCAAAGTTTCATCCAGTTCAGCTCCATCTTGAAAGGCTGAGCAAAACTCTTTTCCAAGGTCGGTGTAGAGCCTTTGTGGAACACCCATGAACCGAATCCATTCCAGGTAGGCTCTTCGGGCGTCGGTTGCCGTGTGACTCCGAAGTGGGATCACCATCTGAAATCGAGTCGACCAGCATACGATGTTCAATGCCATTCTTCTTTTCTTTCCTGGTGTCGGTAGCCAAACTGTATCGATGCCGATCGTGTGATTTGGTGGAAGTTCCTTTGGAGGGGCGGCCGCTCTTGGAGGTCTCACCAGCTGTTGTTGCTGACATGTTGAACACACCAGATTTTTTGCATATTCGATGGCCTTCTTCGAAGCGTTGGCTCCCTTCAAAATTCGAGCCAATCTCGCATTTCCAGGGTGTCCCAGTCCTTCATGTGCTCGTCGAACCAGTTGTTCGGTCGAGAATGGTCGTTCTCTGGGTAATTATGCTTTCTCTTTTTGTTCTTCTGCTTCTTCTTGTTCGGGTTCATCTTGGAGAGGATGTGCTTCGTGGTGTCTTGACTCTCGTGATTCAGCCCGAGTGGCGTTCATGAACCAGAGCCATAGGTTTGTTTTCTGTTGTACCCTTCTCTCAAGCTCCTTATAGTCCTCAAGGCCCAGCCATTCCATCTCGTCGGACTTGATCTTGTGGTGTTCTTTGATTTCTTGGCAGTAACCTTGTAGTATCGCCTTGATCAAGGCTGGTGGGTATTCTTGAGCTTGTGTCGCTCTGCTGCTTCCCATGCACGAACCGAGGACCGGGGTGTGTTGATGTTCTCCTTGACATTGCCGGTTCAGCTGCTCTGCAATCCTCGGGCTGTTTGTAATCCACCCGGTCTGTTTCTTCATGATGCCTCCTGCTCTGTCGTGCAATCCAAATTGGCACTGGTCGCATTTCGCGAGGATGCAATTCTCCTTTTTGATGATCTTTTGCAGGACTCTCTCCATCCATGCTCGAGATGTCATTGGTTGCTCGAGGAGATAGATGCCACTATAGTCCTCGATGATTTCTACGATCTCGCATGCGAAATGCAGGAGCACTCGAGCTTCTCGAAGTCGTTGCTGGAAGTTCTCCTTGTCCACATTCATGTTCTGCATGATTGAGAACAAAGTACAGGGAGGTGATATAATAGTCAAACCTGGTCGTTGTTCTCGGAAGAATCTTTTTACCCCGTCTCGTTCTCCTGGATCCGGTAGTTGGTCGCCAAGTTTCAGATCGAAGGCAGCTGCAGCAATCAGTCCTGACCGTTTGCAGTAAGGTGCGAAACGCTTGGGGTTGAACAGCTCAGCAACTGTCTTTGGGGTTCCCTTAACCATCTTAGCATAGTGCCGATGAACTTTCGAACTGGACTTGATGCGCTCTAAGTCTTTTGCAATGGCACAAATTGGCTCATCAGCACTCAGGAGACCCATGAGCTCAGTCAGGTAGGACTCCGCATTCCGAAGAGAAGCTTCCATGGCCTTATAGTTTTTCTCTCCAAGTTCTCTCCACTGGCCGGGAAGTTCATTGTGTATGTTGGATCTCACTTCTGACGATCCTTCTGGCTCTTCCATTTCTGGTACTCGAGGAACTCCTTGAACTCCTCTGATTTCTCCTCGTCGGTTTCTCCCATGGATTGTATCTCCTTCTTGACTTCCGTCTTGATGTGCGTGTCTGGTGCATCCGACTTCCGTTCGGATTTCAATGTCTTGTTGCATTGCAGGCACTTCTCCACCAAGACGAAGGCATTTGTCCCCCTTTTTGTTGTCCGAGTGTGTTGGCAATTCTCGGGGTCGATCAATCCAGGTTTTCCGGCTTTTTCCTCGATCTCCTTGGAGGGCTCCTTCCGGTTCTTGTTCTTTGGAATCGGTCGAGTCTTTGGAGTCGGTGTTGGTTCCTGGAGGATTGATGGAGTCGTCGGAGATCCTGGAGACGGCCGGTAGCTGATCGAGCGCATCTCTTCGGAGGTGGTCACCGGTGTCTGTTGGACTTGGCTGGGCGAGTGCATGGTCCGAATCGATGGACTGCCCTCCTCGGCCGGTGTCGTCCATAGCGTGAACACCTTGTTTCGTCCCCGATTGGGAACTGATTCCCATTCCGCATCCTCCGGGTCGGTCTCGACATCTGAGTCCTCCTCTTCGATGGGGCTTTTCTTGCGACGCTCCCCAAGAAGGTCCAGGGCGAGTTCGCTCAATCGGATCATCACGAAGATGAGCTTGGTCACCAGTCGGGCCCAAATGGACACATAGCGGCTCTCTTCGACTCGGCTGCGCTTCATGGCAGGAAGTTGACGACGAGGCTGCTGATGATTGAGCAACTGGATTGCTTGAACCCACCGATCTCGAGCCAGATATCTGCTCGTTGGCCATCGTCTTCATGATTTCGAATTCCTTGGATCCTGCTTGCATTTGATCATGTAGTTGTTGAAGTCGTTTTGTCTGTTCTTTGTTGAACTGATTCAAAGGAACCCGAAGTGCTCCAGTAGGTTCTAAATGGCAATCGACACCAAACCCAAATCGTCGAAGATATAATCGAAGACCTTTTTGAGGATCCAAGTACAAAACAGCACGGCAGTGGAGTAGAAAAGGGAGCGAGATCAAGAATGGAGCCTTTCGTGATTCACCTTCTTGAAATATTGCTGGTCGTAAGATGCTACCTTTGTGTCCTAGGCTTGTCGGGATCGTGGCCAAATGCGACGTCGTCGAAGTTCCATTGACCGACCTAAATCGATGTTCTTGAGGGACCGTTCCAATGCACAAGGAACTAGGGATGTGGTTGGACAACCTCAACAATGTATCTGCCCCAACAGCCATTCGTTGACAACCAGTGTCGATTGCGGCGCATCCATCATCATGCGTACTGCTTTCTGACCATGTGGAAGACTGGCTTGCTGACGTTTCTGTCCTCCTGTGGCGGTCTTTCGGGTGATCATGATTCTCGGATGCCTTCCCCCGCAAACTAGAATCCCCCAAAACAAACGAAACTTCACTCTCATTTCCCTCAAACCCCTTACCAATAGCAGCGCATTGGACCTTATATCGGGAATGAGATGTGTGCTTCTGTCCAGCTACAGAGTGGGAGCTGGATACCACTGCAAAAACACTGGTTTTCCGATCACCCTCAGGCTCAGTCGGGCTTTTGCTCGATGTAGTGGAGGTCACCGTCGGAGGCATCAGTGAATCTTTCTTCACGTCCATCTCGACGACAGTGCCCTCCTGCTCCATGAAAGCCTCTTCTGGCGGTTCATAGTCCTCTTCAAGGTGGCGCATTTGATCTCCATAGATCTCTCGATCCAATTGATCTTCGGGATCCATCAGGCGGAAGAGCTTCTCATCATTGAAGTCCTTCATGTTCTCTTCCACGGTCGGCTCACTCACCTCAAGATGCCCACAGAAGAAGGCTTCTTCCGATTGTTCTTCCTTGATCTTCTCCATGTAGTAGTTCTCTTTCGTCGCGCTCTTTCCACGACCTTTGCCATCAGGACATTCTCGATGCCAATGTCCCACCCGCTTGCAGATGGCACATCTGCTGTTTTGCTTTAGCTGGTCGATCAGCTTGCTCTTGCCTTGCTTTCCTTTTTCTTTTCCAGACCCTTTCCAGCCTCCATAGCCCCTGGCGAGCTCTTTGGCTTTCTTCAACTTCATGCTCTGGCTGAAGGTCCGCTTCTGAACCAAAGTGTTCAACACCTCTCGAACTTCATGTTCGTCCAGTGTCTCGTCTTCTTCACCTTCGCCTTCTCCAGCTGGTCCATTCTCTTCTTCTTCGTCCTCGAGCTCCTCGAGGGCGGCCTCGAAGATCTCATTCTCGTCGAGGTAGTCGGTGTGCTCATCGGTCACGATGTGGTGCACTGATGCCGTAGCCGATGAGCTAGACGCTGTCTTGCCCTTGTTCCTGTTCAGCTCGATGCCCACTTCTTTGGCCATGAGTTTCGTTTCGTGTTTTCTGACCCAATCCTTGACGTCCTTCGTGGAGATGCTTCCCCTCGTGAAGTTCATCATGTTTTTGATGTCCTGTTCGCACAGATTCAAAGCGTTGATCAGGAGGAAGCCCTTGTAGGGGTCAGGTAACTCCACTTTGTGTGAATTCACTCGCCTCATTGCTTCTTCCCATCGATTGAAGAAGATGCGGTGCTCCTCATTCTTCTCTCTGCGAATATGGTAGGTGATCTTGGCCAGGGAGCTCAGCAAATCTTCTTCACGATCATCACCGAAGTTCTCGGGCAAGTCCATTGCAGCCAGTAGTTCATGCCCTCCTTCATCGTTCTGGAGCCAGGTCGAATCCCTGGCCCAATGCTTGAAGGTCTGGAATGCCACTCCTGACAGACCCTGAAGCAACATAGGACCCTGTGAATTCTTCCGGGTCTTGGTGGTGGCCAGCCATAGTTTGGCCTTGATCAGCCAATCCTGGAAGGGGGTCGAAGTCCCATCCCACTCAGGAGCCTTGGCGCTGGATCCCCCGCGCCAATCACTGTCGTCTTCTCGAGGTCCACCTCGATCATGGTCACGAGCTCGACGTCGCCGGTCGCGAACAAATTCACGGTACTCATCACTATCGAAACCATCCGACCAGCCAGGGCCTCCTGGCGTCATGCCATCTCTATGAGATCGTCCAGGGCTTTCACGATGCCCTTCCTCAACTCCACTTCCATCCGCCATGGCAACTAACCTAAACTAACACGGACGCACCCTGGAGCTTGTCGCTCCGCTACCACTATGGATCAAACCTGACGGACATTTTTCCGCCAGCCACAGGGTCCTTGCCCCGACTTGAGCCACGGCGTACGTGGCTTGCTTTGGTACACTTCTCGTTTGTGCGTTTCAGCCAACAGGAGACGGAATTCACAATTTATTTTTCCCCCCCAAACAGTGTGGGCACACTGAGGGGTTCTTACGGTAGTAGAAAAGCAGCTGGGGCGCAGGTGCTTAGATCGCTGAAGCGCGCGGGCGTGCGCGGCTGATTCGCTGCTATTTACACACAATGCTGAGGACAATGCTGAAGGTGTTCTTTAGCCACTGAGCACAAGGCTGAGCACAACGCCCTGCGCCATGACAGTCGCCGCAAGTCATAGTTTATAGATATATGTATATATACACTACCCCCCGCCAACGATCTACCATGTTTGCCTCTCGCACGCATGTCTAAGTCAATATTGTACATAGGTCTACGTGCAGCAAAGAACATTGCAGCAGGTTGAGGTTATACTTCTAGGTGTTGTATATTTTGGTGAAAGCCAGAAGATTCGGAGCAAAAGACAAGGTTGTTTGATGCAAAGAAAGGGAAGGAGAAGAAGACCTTTTTTCCCCAAACAGTGTGGATTCGCTGCTATTTACAGTACATTCATGACTCTCGACATCGTCCATGTGCACTTCGACTGCGCAGGCTCGCAAAATCTGCCTGCCGGCGGCGGGTGCTTCAGGCGACTGCGCGCTCGTTGTGGCGCCGCGCGCATTTTGGCACATGGTGGTCACTTTTCGCGACAGGTGCGAGGGAAACCTCGTGTTTTGGTGCTCCAAAGTCGACTTTTCGTGACAGGTGCAAGGGATCGGAGCTGTTTTACTTCGAAATGCAGTTTTCGTGGCAGGCGCAGCACTTCGGACATGGCGGTGGTCGTCGACGAGCTCTGATTTCGTGACAGGTGCAGTGAATCGTGACTTTTCGACATGTGGCTCGTTTGCAGATTTCGTGGCAGGCACAGCACTCTGTGACCCTTGATGCGCAGATTTCGTGGCAGGCGAAGCACTTTGTGAACCTCGAACTGCAGATTTCGTGGCAGGCACAGCACTTGGTGAACCTCGAGGTGCAGATTTCGTGGCAGGTGCAGCACTTGGTGAGCCTCGAAGTGCAGATTTCGTGACAGGCACAGCACTTGGTGAACCTCGAAGCGCAGATTCCCTGGCAGGCACCGCGCTTTGTGAACCTTGAAGCGCAGATTTCGTGGCAAGCACAGCGCATGGTGAACCTCGAAGTGCAAATTTCGTGGCAGGCAGTACTTTGCACACTGTCATTCTCATCCACACTCACTCCCACCCACACTCACTCTCACTCACACTCGCACTCCCTCACACACTCACTCACACACACACTCACTCACTCACTCACTCTTCCACTCCCACTCCCACACTCACACTCCTCACTCCCACTCGCAGACTCTCACTCGCTCTCACTCACACTCGCACTCACACTCACACTCACTCGCCCACACTCACTCTCACACTCACTCTCACTCTCACTCCCACTCGCACTCACTCAGTCTCACCCAGACTCACTCGCACCCACCTTCACTCTCTCCCACACTCACCCACACACACACTCACACTCACTCTCATTCACTCACTCTCACTCTCACTCTAACTCTCACCTTCACACCCTCCCACACTCCCACTCACACTCACCTTCAGTCCCACTCATACTCACACTCACCCTCACTCTCACTCACACTCACTCTCACCCACACTCACTCTCCCACTCTCACTCACTCTCCCACTCTCACTCACTCTCCCACCACTCTCACTCACTCTCCCACTCTCACTCACACTCACACTACCTTCACTTCATCATCACCATCACCTCTCTGGACCCCAATGCGTCTAGATCTCTAGACGGGATAATTTTGCCGGGATAGTTTTTTTAAAGATGTATATGAATATGTATATAGGCAGAGTGGACAAGGAGGAGCTGGAAGTGGTGAAGTGGCTATGGCCGTCACTCGAGAAAGACTGGAAATAAAAAGTGGAATACAGAGAGGTTTGGGACGGGTCCGCTTTTGCGTCTCGATGTCGGGGCGTTGTGGAGGGGAAAAAGGGCACCCTTGCAGTATGGGGAAGGTTTGGTATGGTGTGTTGGTCGATGCTTCAAGTGAGTTGACGGCTGGCTTTCGTGCTTAGATATCCCCTGGTTCTCAGTTAAACTTGGAATGTGGTTTGGAGTAAGCGCTATGGTTTCCAGCAACAGCTGGCCACTTCAAATGGCACCAAACTGCCAACCTCTGTGGTATGGATGGACTCATATGTACAATTTTTTCAATAACTGCACAAGATTACACATGTGATTGGTAGAGCAAGGAGATTGCAGAAACTCAAGGCGATGGTCTATGTCCACGTTTCACAGTGCTGCTCGAATGTGGAGTGTCCATTTTCCGGATGTTTTTGTCGACCCACGGGAGAAGTGCTGCTCAGCTTGGGAAGCTTTCGTCGCAGGGACGGGCTCTTAACACATGTCATATGGGGCGCCCTTTTGAGTCCAGTATATAACTAGACCTTGCCACGGATAACAAAGGGCACCCCTAAGCTATTCAGGACCTTCCGCCTCCAACGCTTGCCTGCTGCAATCTCTTCTCTCTCCTGCCCTAACCCCCCAATCCACGTGATCTCCCACCACATAGGGGGTGCCCTCTTCAGTTCGGTTCTCTCGCAGGCCCTCAACAGATGGCATCATGCACTCTCTTCTCTCTCCTGCCCTCAACAACCCCCAATCCACGTGAACTCCCACCGCATAGGGGGTCTGCCCGGCAGCAATGCTAAGCTTAGCCGCAACTACGATCTATTCTCTTTCCATGGCCTGTCCACCTTTACTCACTTCGTTCGCTCCAACAACCTCAAGCCCTGCCTACCGGCTGGCTTTCGTGACAAAGTATAACACATATGTAATCTGGAATAAGAATACAATAATGGTGTGTGTGTATATACATAATATATATATATATATACAGCACCAGTTTCAACACAAACCTACCAGGTTGGACGCCCCCTTTGTCCCTCTGGGCTGGCCACGGCCGAAGGTGCGATCTCCACCGTAGTCTGCGCCAGCGGTGGGATCAAGGCCGATTTCTCGGACTTGAAGTCGCCGGCTTTGAGCCAATCACCGTCCAATTGGAACGCCAGCTCACAGTCATTGATGATCTCAATGATCATTTCTCACCGAAGACAGGACCTTGGATGTGACACATGAAAACCGGTGTCATCGAACTGGAAAGCAGATCGAGGTGTCTCTCAGCGCCCGACGCCTTACTCAAGTTGGCCAGTCCGGGAAGAAATAGCGACTCGTTGACTAGAATTGCAACACTTTTGTCTGTCGTGTGTGGGCTGCTGCTAAACGCAGAGACGCTGGGTAGATCCTCTTTTTTGGCCCATCCTGACGATGCACCTCCACCCCTCCCAAGAAGGCCTTACTTGCTTGTCTCATGCAGCAGGTACTGACTCCGCATGCCTACTGCTCTGCTGCTCTGTGACTGCTCAAGGACCATGCGTGATCCAAGTGTTTGCCCTGTGCCTGTCGTGTGCCCTAGACATGTTGGTTGACCGGACTTGACGAGTTGAAAAGGCAAGCGGAGCAAAGTCCAGCGTCATGAAAGATTGGAGCAACCAACGACACAAAGTCTACGACTCAACACAAGCATGTTTTGTCACACCCCATCTCTGACTCACATTTCTACTGCTGTCCCACCGGGTTGATTCAGCTGGAGCTTAAGCAAATTCGGTGGCTGCGCACACGGTGTGGTTCTCCAAGTTCAGTACTGCATGCCCCCACATGTCGGGGATGTAGACCACATCCCCAGCCTCCTGTTCCAGCACACAAGCTCCGCTATAGCATTGCTCTACCTCCTCCACACTACAGTTCACCGCATCCAGTGGGTGCAAGCGAGACATGGCAGACATGCTTGGTGGCCTGAGCCACCATCGCTTCTTGCCCAGCAGAAGCAGGTTGACCGCATCCTGGTGAAAATGCATCGGGGATCCACTGCCAGCATCTCCGACGGCAAATTGAAGTGTGGTTGTGCGGAAGGGGCAGCTTGAGTGAAAACATGGAAAGGTTAAAGGACCGCCCACCACCAAGCCAAGAACTTCTGCAAACACGCGAGCAATCTCGGGCTGGGCTTCGTCATCCACCGCTACAAAGAAGTAAGAAGCAATGGAACCGCGCACAGCTCCTTTTCCACTTGAGCACTGAGCTCCTTCATCGATGCGCCGCCGCTTGCAGCTTCGCAGGAATTCTTCCAAGGTCACGGGCTGCTCTAACGATGCATCCAACCCGAAGTCTGATCCATAGGGAATGTGAGACACCTGCGTTCGGCTTCAAACAGTTCCAGCCTCCTACACATTCCACACATCTTGCAGATCCACTTGACACATCTTGAAACCAAGTTGTGCCAAGAGACGAGTGCTCTGGCTGCAGCAGCATGCTTCAACAGGTCCTCCTTCTGCCAAGAAAAGCCTGGCCTTCGCGAGTTGTTCATGCCATGGGCAGACACAGTACGGTAGGCCATGATTGAAGTGCAACCCTGCCAATTAGAGGCTCTAGTTTTCGTTGTTCCGCTTGTCATCGCGGCATGACCATCGGCCATTGGCACACGAATGGACTAAGTCAAAGCAGCACTAGACTAAGCTCCGATCGAAATCCGCCTGCAAGAGTCGGATCCACAGGCGCCTGAGTCGACGAACCGAGTCGTCAAAGCTGCGAGCATTTGGGTCTCGGTTTGCTCCTCTCTCTGGGCCACCTGCTTCCCAATGTGGTGCGTGCGCGCTTCACAAGCACCTGAGGCCGATTTTGCTGCACCCACATTGCTCTCTTGCACCGCACTTGTCCGATCTCCTTCAAAATGATGTTCATTTGGAAGCAATCAGTTCCATTGAATGTCCTTTTGCCTGCACCCACTTGCAAAGATTACAGTTGGCCCATGCCACATTTTGGAACGGGACTCTTCTTTTCACCTCGGTTTTAAGAAATGTCCAGAGACACTATCGTAAAGCTTGAATCCAAGGAAAAAGGTCTTGATGCTATCCCTCTACCACCGGTGTCAAACCAATTCAAACTAATTACTGTATATAACGGGCTTTTTGCTGCGTGCTTGAAGGTTTGCCTCGCTACCGCTGCCTGCATGTCTCCTTATTTCCTAGGGAATCAGTACCAAGCCTGACCAGGCCTCCAGTACCCGGGTCCAAGACTCTGGCTGTGAGCAAAACTTGGATCTGGGTCGGGTAGGTATGTATAGGATTCTTTCACAGCCCCTCCCTCCAATGGATTTCTTTACCAGGCTCTACTTCCTGTGGAGCTCCATCTTCTTTTTTCCTCGCCGCTCTAGCACAGTCTCCTCCGCCCAAGTGAGGGATTCGTCAAGGACATGGCAGCCACCCAGCTCTTCCAAACATCGAGAAGCATTTCGGCCAAGGTCCAAGTAGTGGTTCACACGAAGGAGATCCACGTGCAAGGAGACAATGCTTTGACCATGAGCTCTTGGCTGGGCCAAATGCACTGCAGTTTGCAGAACGTTCACCTAATCAAACAAACAATGCAGGCCTGCGGCAGGCCTAAAAGGCCTAAAAGGCAAAAAAAACGTGTGTACCTGTGAGCGACCAGTGCTGGCAACATTCAGCTAAATCCTGTTTATCAGCTGAGCGGCAGGATCAACAATCCAAGCAAAGGATTGAAAATGCTGTGAATCTGCTTCCAGCCCTCGCAAGCCTGGATCACGACTCATTTCCACACCTCGCTTCTGTGTCCAAGTGGTGAAAATGCTGCGGCCAGCTCTGCGGGGGCCACCCATGGGTTCCTGGAAAAGCTCAAAGACCACAGTCCCAGGAACCTCATTCGCCCACTGCTGGATCCAGGTTCCCAAGGGCAAATCCTGGCGATTCACGATCGAGTGATTCACATGATTGCAATGTAACTCTACCTGAAATGGAAGCCAAGTTATGTTCCCGTCGGTGAGCCCAACATGCCTTCTAAATAGGCATCCTCAGGCCTCAGGCCTGTCAAGAATGAATGCTTTTCCAGTCGTCCAGTCAACCTGCCCAGCTGACAGCGGCCCGACCATAACAACTATAGTGGGCCCCAAATTGATAGAAATGATGTCCAATACATTTTTAGTGGAGATCTATATACTGTTCTATCTATATAGTTGGGGTCAGTCTATTTACTTTCTACCTATTTGGTACTGCGCACCCGAATGGCCAGACCAAACGGGAGCATTCCCAAGCTGTTCTAAGAAATGGCCACCATGGGGGGGAAGGTGTAAATTCAAAGGGGTGGATCTTTCCTCGGCCTAGCAGAGGTGCGAGCAAAAATGAGCAACCGAGACACCTGCAGTTTCTCGGCTAGAATGCGCGAGTGGAGATACTCCTCGAAGGAGTGAATGACCACCACCCAGTCAGACACCTGTCTGTTCTCCCAAATGCATAGCCTTGCAATAAATGCAGCAGCACCGATTTGTGCATGCTTTCACATGTCAGGTGGTATTCTGAAATTCCTCTGGGTCAATTGGAATATGTAAGCACACCACAGCAGAAAGCACAAAGTACTGTAAAGCAAATACGACAAAAAGCAACCTTTTTTCACGTTTCCTCGCGACCCTTCATTTCAACCAAGCAGCTCCAAAGCATGTGGTTCCAAAAGCATGTGGCCTCATCCCCGCACCAGTAGTGATGAGTGCTGAGTGAAAACGGTCCGATAGCAGCTCGCTCATGAGAAAAGCGATTTGATCAGTCTAGCGGCTAGCGTTAGTCACCAAGAATTTTTGGGGAGAAGGCGTAGGTAGCTTCCAGCAGATCAGCATAGCGTTACTCTCTACGTGTTGGTGGCAGGGGCACAAGTGGAAATGACATCCAAAACACCTAGTCATCAAAAATTGAGCATGCATGTTTCTGGCACTGACCTGCTGGACGCCATTTAGGCCTGTCTGTGCCTTCTCAGAGAGCGCAATGCCAACCCCAAGGTGTTCAGTAGCCTTTTGAAACATCTCTCGATAGGTGGAGGTAAGAAAAGCGTGCTGTTCCAGAACGCTACTAGGAGCAAGGACGAAGGATGCTACTAGTAGCTGACTGAGCTCCGCAGCACGGTGTCTGTCGTCCTTTACTCCACTCGACCAATATATATATATATACACCATACAACTCCGGTTTCAACAGGGTTACTATTCACCTCCCATTCTTGAATGCATAGAATGTCAACCTGGTGGCCTTGCATGAAACAAACTGAGGGAAGATCACCCTCTACAGTTCAGAGATGCAATACTGAATTGTTCAAATTGTTTACTTTCAAGGGAGTGTGCTTGGTAATCTGGTTGCAATAGAGCATTTATATAAGTCAGAGTCCTTGGGGCAGTTATGGAGGTCATCTGGGGAGTTGCAAGCGGCAGTGAATGTCGATTCGTTTCAATCCGTTTCTTGGGCATCTACTCGGCCGTTGGTTCTTGGGCTTGATACATGCCGGCCTGATTAGCCACATCAAAGGCCTGCGCCCTGATTTGTCGGTACATGAGGCGCTGCCCTCTACATTTACAAGAACGGTTTACACGCCGTGATGAGAGGGCAGCAAGGCTGCTACATTTCTGGATATCTCTGTGTGTGGGCGCGCATATCTGTGTGCATCTTTGTGTGCACAAAGGTAAATGAAGTAATATATAGTAACAAGAAGCTACTAGGTGGAGACCATCGCAAGTAGGTTGGAGGCCATCGCTACTAGGAGCAAGAAGCTACTAGTAACAAGGGCATTGTGTTGCTTTAGATGTGGGTATTTTCAGTTGTTCAAGGTACGGTGTGTCTTTCGTGTCCAATGTGCCGACAGGCCGCGTTGTTTTCTCAGCTCCTTGGCTTCAGCGGCAAGGCCCAGCTTCGGAGACACCTCGACCAAAGCGTCTCTACAATGAAGGTGGGACTTTGGGGAAGAGCCCGGCAAATTGGTGATTCAAGTTCTTGTTCTCCTTTTGTCTAGGTTCAAATGAATCAACTTGAGGGGTCTGCGGAAGCACCTTGCAATCAATGCAAATGACTGGAGCCTATTAAGCCCCCAGCCTGATACGGGAAACGTTCGTGGTAGGTCACAAGCCCCTGCTCCACGAAGGGCTGCACAAATCGCTTGTACGACCTAAGACGAGAACTTGCTTTAGGGCTCCCACCCGCGGGAGCCTGCGATGCCTTCATAAAGACTCTGAGGACTTAGACACGGTGCGAGCAGGGGGGGGCAGTACCCTAAATACCTGCATTCGTGGGCGCTTGAGCAACTGTGCTTCCACGTCATGGACTGTAAGCTGCAGGCAAGCCGCCCGTCTGTGTCAAAGACCTTGCCCCATATTTCACAGCAAAAATGAAGCGCGCAAGACTGCAAAGGCATCACTTCAGACCGCACCCCTTCCCTACACACGTGCCACCATGGGACGGTGAAGTGTTCTATGCCGATCGCAAAGTGGTAATTCAGCCAGTCTTCCACAGCATGTGGCAGGAGTTTGTGTATGCGGTCAGCGTGATGCAGCCTCAACACACATGCGAGACAAGTTACCGTAAGAATGTTGACGTGCTGAACTCTGCTCGACCGTGCTGAAAAGCAAGGAAAAGCAACACAAGCACAGGAAAGCAGGAAAAGCAGAGAAGCACTGAGAAGCAAGGAAAAGCAAGGAGAGCAGGAGAACAGGAGAGATTATAGAGAAGCAAGTACAAAACAAGCACAGAAAAGCAGGAAAAGCAACAAATCATCAAGAGGCAGAAACAAAAAAAATACCCCTCCAAAGACAGTCGTCTGACCACGTCTCCCAGAAACCCAACAATACGATTCTATGGTTGCCACCCTACTGGCATAAACGCTTGGCACACGCCAAGTAAAAACGCCGCCACTACCACCAAACAGGTCCAGAGACGGAGAGCTGCAAGCCGACACACGGCGAACCACCGCCCGGCTGCGAGGGCATAAGCGCAAAGGTTCGGGGCGCCAGGCAGCTCGCAGCTGAAGCCTTGTCGAAACGGGTCGAGTCTTTGCACTACATGTTGGGTAAAGTTGGGTAAAGACTTTGTGTGTGGTTGTAGTGAGGGCATGCACCATTGGGCCTATAGGGTCTCATCTGACATGTCAAGATTTCATCATCTGCGATCCATTCGGTTTGATATTTCCCATGTCCGCTCAAAGCAGTGAAAGACCTAAAGGTTTGGAAAGGCACCAGGAAAACCGTGCAAAGACAACCTATGCGACAGCAATGCACGCCGGGCACACCAGGGTACACCAATCCAGTGCAAACCAATGCAAAGCAGTGCAAATCAGTGCAAACCAGTAACTCCAATGCTGCAGTCGCTCTCGTCTCCCACCTCGGCTCAAGAAGCTTCAAACCAGCCAGCTGAAAGAGGCCGCGTTGACCAGTGCAGCTTAGCACAAGGCTGCTGTGCTGAAAGAGGCTTCCACTTGGCAAATGCAATCAGAAAGTTAAAAAGAGAAAAGTCCTTGAACAAAGCACACAGCTCTCTACAATAGCAGCCATGATTGAACTTGATACTGTAAATACGTGTA
Source organism: Durusdinium trenchii (assembly GCA_963970005.1). Taxonomy (NCBI): domain Eukaryota; class Dinophyceae; order Suessiales; family Symbiodiniaceae; genus Durusdinium; species Durusdinium trenchii. The sequence continues at coordinate 313,077 of CAXAMN010026006.1, forward strand.
TAATGCTTATGTATATATATATATATGTGCGTGTCTGATTTATGTGTATATATATATAGCGTTTTTTATATACTTTGGGTGGAATCTTCAATCTTCAATCCAGGAGGTACGAGGACCTCTTCGTACCTCTCTCATGCCCAAATATTATAAGTCAGTGTAATTGCCAGACTTTCCCTGTCAGCTCAATCTATGTTCCTGAAGTTAAATTTTCCCGAACTTAAATTTAAAATACAGCATAGCTCTAATAGTCTAATATTAGTAGAATTATGTTTTATCTTTGATGCGGGGAAGAGACATCTAAAGTTAAAGGGTTGTTGGCCATTTAGGTATTAGGTGCATATGTGTCAAAGCAAGCAATGAATGGAAGGTAAAAGTAATTACAGTACCTGTTATGCTTGTAATTGTTCTTTTTATCAAGTGCATCTCAAATCAATCAAACATAACAGAATTATGAGCACGATCTAGCCTTTAATGTTTCATGATATACTTATTGTGAAATTGCATCATAAATCTTCCCATATTACTTTTTTGGTGATGAGTTGTGGGGCTGCTATACTTTACTTGATGAAAACTTTTGAAATGCTCGCTGCTTGACTGTGATAAAGTGATATGAAGAAACATACAAGAGACCCTAGTACATGTTTGTTCACCCCTTCAAGGTCAACAAGGTCAAAAACGTTTGATGGTTGACGGGATGCTGTGTGAACCATGACAGTTTGAACCACAAGCACAAAGAGAGCTTAGCATATTCACCCAAGTTTGAGGAGCTTGCATGTGAGCATGGGGGAGGAATGGGCGATGTGGTGAGGGTGGATGCCTATACTGGATGGTCTAATTGGGACGATGGTTTGGAAAAGGGCGAGGATTGCAGGATGAAAGAGATGGAAGGCAAAATGGGGGCCAAGGGGCGGGCTTGATAAATAGGGCCAATAGGGGAGGTGTCCCCACTATCAGAGGGGGTAGGGCCTGTGTGAGGGGCGCCCTTTGTGAGCTTGAAAACCTTAAGATTTGATAGAATGTTGCTAAAAAAATGAAAGAGATTTGCTAGAGTTTTTAGTGGTTGTGGAAAAATGTTGCTTGGGGGAACATTGGTCATCAGAATGGTTGGTAGCAAGAGCCTTCAGGAGAAGCAATCAGAAGGTTGGGTGAGCAGCTTGAGGCAGCTGAGGGGTGGTGGTGAGAATGATCAAGATGAGATCATTAAGACACCAGCATCCCAAAAAATGAAAACACCAGCACCAGCTGGAATGATTTCATGCAAATGGCATGTGAAAAGGCTGGGGCAGAAGATCAGTTTCACAATGGATCAGCTTCACTATAGTAGGAAGATCTTGGATACTACTGTAACTGAAGAGGAAGTATTTCAGCAACATATTGTAATAGAGTTTTAAGTTAGTTTAGTGTTGGGGGCCGAGGTAGGCTTGATATAGCTTGATTGAGTATTGCGGGAGGTTACTTAATCCATCTTAATCCTATGTTAACATGTTGCCAAAGGGAGCCGCCTGCCATTCTCCACGCAAAAGGTGGGTATTGGTAGGGGGTAGCATATATATACTGCGAGGGGACATGCTTTGGAAGCTGGAAATTAATAGTTTTCGTG
>CAXAMN010026006.1:348551-361652 GCA_963970005.1 Durusdinium trenchii
AACGTCTGGGCCACCACCCTCCAAGTTCCGTTGTTCATCATCTTTTCGGCCGGCGGTTCGAATTCGAAGAAAAAATGAGCTACTTGTGGTGTCTTTTCTTGCCTTTCTTAGGCTTCTTTCCACGTCCCCCTGGCCTCCCCTTTTGGGGAAGCTCAAGGGTTTGGAGCGGTGACATCAGGGACTTATTATATTGTCGGGCATATGCTTTGGCTGGTGCATTAAAAGTCAACTTCAGTTCAGCAAGCACGGCTAAACCTTCGTTGATGTAGATTCGGGCCGTCTTGGGCGAGGCCCACCTCCCCTGAACCAGGAGGCGATCTAGCGAGCCATGTCGTCCGAAGTACATGGTGGCCCCTCCTCTTCGAAGGCTGTAAGGACGGAAGTCGTGCCCTTCAAGCTGACAAGCTTCTAGTGCGTCGTTGAAAGTCTTTCTCCAACTGTGGGCTGTGCCACAGAGCAGCGACGGTGTGTTAGGAGTGTGTAGCCATTGCCAGAGTCGTCGAAGAGTTTCTTCTTCTCTGATTGTAACACTTTCACTTGCTCCTACTCTCTTTCCTCCCTTCGTCATTCCGAGGGAGATGACAGCTGGTGACCTGGGCCCTACTTGAGTGACATGAGTCTTTCGGATGCCCAGAAGCTCCCCGGTGCGTAGGAGCCCGTGGAAGGCCAGGAGTAGTGAGAGCCCAAAAAGTCCATTTCCAGAGAAGAGTGCGTATCCGACAAGAACGTGCAGTGCCTCCACCGGCAATGGTGGCGCTCTGTTTGGTATTTCATTGGTCTGCCATGTCCTCATCAGTCTCCATGCGCTAGGAAGGTGACCTCGAAGTGCTGGCTGCTGGTCTTGCACGGAAGCGATAGTGTCACAGGCAAGGGCCCGGCCCTCGCCGGTTTCCCAGAGGAACTCTATGTACTGCGAGAGGAGGTAATCATGACCAGGTGCATCCCTTGGGAATACACGTCCTTCATCCTTCAAGAAACTCTTGTATTTATCCAACGCTTTATTGTATCGATCTCTAGTCTTGCTCTGCACTGAAAGATTGCGGAGTGGGCCTAAACGTCTTCTCTGCTCTTGTCTGGCTGCTTTACTTCTACCTTCTAGGTGCGCTGTCTGCCTTCTCACCATTTTTTGCGAAAGGGCCGCCTAGACGGCCGATCTGCTGGGTTTTGAGAAGTATGGACATACGCCCATACTCCATGGTTGCCAGAAGCTAGAAGTAAAGCATCTATTCGACAAAGCGTCCTCCTCATCTTCCTGCTGCTGCTTCGTCCACGTGACAGAGAATGTAGGCACACGAGGCTATCGATCATATGGATAAATTTTGAGTGGAAGGTCTTCTGCTTCAGGATTCGCCATCTGAGGGTGGTGAGGACGGCCCTCATCTCAAGCACGTTGATGTGTTCGGGGCTGCCTCGCCAGTGCCATCCAGTTATCGTCCTCCACTTCCAAAGGGCAGCGGGCAAGCTAGCTCTGAGCCGATGATATCGGAGCGTCTCCTCAGACTGGGCCTGAATCATGATGTCCTCACCTTTTAAGCTGACCAAATTCAAAAGCTTCTCCACAAGCATTTGGCTACCAGGACTGCTCCCCTCAGCTGTAGGAGCATTCAGCGGCGGTCTCTGCAGAAGTCCAGCGACTGTGGGGCTTGTCCCGGTGTGGTTAGGTCTACTGCGTCTTGAGGACTCAAGAATGAACATAGTCCCAACTGGCCTCCCAGCTGAGAAAGCAGCCAGGTCACCACTGTGACGTTCCACGTGTTGCCGACCAGCGTCTTGCGCTCGTCCTTGTGGGCATCGGTGTCATGGAACTGCTTGCTCATGCACTGAAACGTATAATCCTTTGGAAACCCCGTGATGACCTCCCTCTCAACAATGTTTGGAAGCCGCAAGCTTCCTCCTGGTTCCTTCACGAGATTCTTCTGCTGATATTGGTATGGAGGAAACCTGTATCGATCTTGTTCCCATGCTTGGCGCTCCTCCTCATCCAGAGTGTCAAGGCCTGCTGGTTTACGGCCAGGGTTCTCTCTAGGCCGCGAGGTCGTGAAGGTGGGGAGCGGCCCTGGCGAGGTACGTTGGCGCCCATCCATGAGGAAGAGGTCGGCTTTCACTTGTGCATGAAGCTCCACGGTCTTGTACCGAGCACTCCCCGATCCAACAGGAGGCTGCACCACCACTCCCCGGCCTGGGAGCAGCTCCCAATCGCACCAGTAGAGGCGAGGTCGTCGAGCCAATGAGACTCCGGCGGCATCAACGGAGACTGGGATGTCACCAAACGACTCTGTCATGATCTTCCTGTCACCTTCATCCATGCTCATGACACTTTCGGCTAGGTAGCGAACCTGCGCCCAACAGAAGTGCACCCGCACCAGCTCACGAATCCGAGCCACATGACTGAACAAACAGCTGCGGTGATCGCGAAGAGCTCCACGTCGGTTGGCATTTAAGCCGCTCACTCCTTGACACGGCGGACCAGCGCCGATGAGAACCACTGCGGCCTGGGAGTACCTAGCCGCCCAAGATCGCACCGTCTCGTCATCAACCGCCTCCACGCCGCCAGGAAAGCAACTCTCAAGGACCCTGCTTGCCTCCTTCTTCACTTCTACACTTATATGACCAATCACTCCCAACATCTGCTGCCACTCGCAACGCTCCTATTCCATCGAAGAGCCCGATGGTAAGTATGGCCGTCAAGTCGCTAGGATCAGCCAGATCTCCTCGCACTTTTGCTCCGGCTGCCGCCTGGCCGAACCCTGTCAGGCCTGCGCTGGCCGTTATACCTCCTCCCGTGGTCGAAGCGTCACTAGCAGTAACCTCCCCGCTGACTAGGAGGCGAAAATTCAGCTTGGCTAAGGGTATCAAGCAGATGAACCTGGCAATCTCGAGTTTGACTCCATCTGGAATGGCAAACTTAATGAACGGTGGATACCCCCGAAAGCTTTCGATGAACTGCCAAACTTGGTTCAGGCATCCCAGCATAGGGCGCCGGAACATGCTAATGTAAACCAGTCCACCTGCAACCACTTGTGCTTGTTTCTGACTGCATGACTCTTCTTGAAGAAGGAGCGAGGCCAAGGCAACATACTTGTAGATCTTCACAGGCTTGGGGTAGGCCACTCCAGCCTCTCCATCAATAATAGCTCCCTGCACCTCAGCCTTCGCTGCTCGGCAAACAGCCTTCTTGGGATGACGTGGGATTCCCCATGCCTCATACTCGGCCCTCAGAGCCAAAAGAGCTGGGCTCGGCTCCCCTTGTAGGAGCTGAGCAGTCTTGCGGTCCATCTTCTCCAGCAAGTCGAAATTGTCGAGGTAGATTCGATGAAGAGTGGGGGTTCCTGAGAATGGTCTGTCCTTGCGAATCTCACCTGAGCCCTCAAGACTGCCCGACATCCGTAGTCCAGCTCGTCGTACGATGTTGCGGTGTACGTGCTGTGCTAGACTCACAGAGTTTTTAAACCCCATAGGCAATACCTGAGATGACATGTAGTAAGGTCCATGTGGGGTCGGCCACAGCTCTCGAGGAAGGACCTTGTTGAACGCCAGAAGTTTCCTCCACTCACGTGGGATCTTGAAAATATAAAAGAAACACCGCACATCTTCAGAGGATATGACAAGGTCCTCTGTGGGCATGAAGTGGTCCCATCGTGGCCCAACTAGGTAGGGTCGAGACGTCTCCTTCCAGCGCACGGCACACAAGGTTGCATGGCCGTAGATCCATGATGAGTCTGTGAATGGGGGTGCCCTCAACCGGGGACGCCAAAGAGGCCGTTCAGCACCGGCTCTCCGTCCACCCGGTAGATGTCGTCCTCGTGAATAGGAGTGCACACTCCCCGGCTCAACAGTCCCTTGCAGACCTCCAGCCAGTTGTCATCATGGACCAAGACTCTAGGGGGCTTCATCTTCCTCTGGACCTCCCCGGGTAGGAGGTAGTCCAAAAAATGATCCACGTAGCGTTTGCAACCGAGTTCACACACCTCTGACAACTCAACTGACGCAACTTCAGCAGGCATTGCCGGGGCTAGATTGGCCCAAGAGGTCGGGCGTGCACACAAGACTTCATCACCACAATAGTCAATGGTCTTCAACTCAAAGAAACTCTTCCAAGAGGTTCCTTCCAATCTTTCGGGCCAACCCATGACCACTTGAGCCTCCTTATGTAACCCCTTAACTATCTGGCCCTGCACTTTTGTAGGATAGAAAGTATTTTCAACCGACTCCCCATAGAAACTATTCAACGCGCAACACATGCCCCTCACAATCACCACTTCCTGCTCAGGTGCCTCCACCATCTTCTTGAGGTAGACCATGCTGGTGGGCAACGGGAAAACGTCGCCCTTGGGCTGGGCCTTGCATCGCAGGTCGAAACCGATCTTCTCATGTATGAACCAGCATGCTCAACACCCAAGGGATGGCCTCAGCTAGACTGTCTCCTGCACACGGCGGATTCACGCATTCTTTTTCAAGCGCGACCACGTTCAGTCGTTCGCTCGGAGTAGGCAGGGAAGTAGCCAGATTACCCGGCCTCACATCTGCCAGACCTGTGCTTCCAGCGAGTGACGTTCAGGGGTCAGGCTCTTCGGAAAAACGTCCAGGCCACCGCCCGGCTCCACCTCGATCAGCTCCCCTTCAAATGGAGCTCCCTCTGCAGGTGGTTCATACTCTGTCCTCCTTTCTACTTGTCCTCTCGCTTCTCCCACTTCTTCGCTTCCTCCTTCTGCTTTCCTTTCTTGCCGCGGCCCTTCGAGTCCTTTCCTTTTCTGTTGGCGTCTCCTCCGCTCTCGGTCCACGAAGTGGTCTTCCATCCTTCTCCTTTTCCCCTTGTCTGGGAGGCTTCCGACTTGGTTTTCGATTCCTCCTTTTGTTCTCTGATTGCCTCCTTGGCTTCGCTCCTCGTGGATAACACAGGGCGTTCCGGAGGCAAAACCTCGAGCCTCTGGGCTATTTGCCAAGCCGCTCCCTGCGACACCAGTTCGATCGACTTCAATCTCTGAACCAGACAGTCGGCCGATTCGGCCACCCGGCCTTGTAAGATGAGGCCGGTGGCAAAGCATAGCGTCAGTGCCTCTCTCGAAGGTGCCCCTTGGAGGCGAGGTGCCATGGCCTGCCGGCAGTACTGGATCGAAAGGGGATGCAGTTCTGACTCCTCTTGATGCCAGATCCCTCCGGCGCTCGTCAACAAGGAGCCCTGCATCTCCTTGAGAGCTTGCGCCGCTAAAAGGCCCGGCGCCCTCTTTGCGATCCGGCGGATCTTGTGCTCCTCCGCAAAGACCTCGGCCGACTCCCCGCTGTAGGAGCTGCCGCTGCTGCTCGAGCTGCTGCTTGAGGAGGATTTTCTCTTCTTCTTGACTCTCCTCTGTGCTTTGTTGGCGAACTTCTTGCGGAACCTTGGATCCGGAGAAAGTCCTGTGCCTCCCAGAACATCCTCCAGCTTCTTCTTCGCTCCTCCTCTCAGGCTGATCTTTTCTTTTGAGCGTCCTCGGCTCCGATCCCGCTCGCGGCTCTTCCTTTTCCTTTTTTCGCCTCGCTCTCTCTTCTTGCTGCGACCTCTCTCGGCCTCTTTGCCTCGATCTCCTCCTCCTTTGTCCTTGGCCTCCCCGCTTAGGAGACCATGGGCGCTGCCTCCCTGAGTCTCCTGGCATCCACCAGGTTGCTCATCCACGGCAGATCCTCCTTCACCCGCTTATGCTGACGCCATGGAGGAGGTTGTCTGCTTCGAGGCGGTCCGGACAGGCACCCCCGCACAGGTGCACACGCAGCATCTCCGTGGGGTTGCCACTTGGATGACCGGCCCTTCTTGTAAGTATGTGGCCAACTTGTCATCCAGATGGCTAACATGCAACTGACATGCAACTAGCTTGGCGGATATAGCCAGCTGAACTTAGCGAAGGTACTAAGTTGAACCTGGCGCACTTGGCAAGTAGACTTAGCAAACCCGCTAAGTAGACTTAGCAGTGTCCGCTAAGTGGACTTAGCGCATCGACTAAGTGGACTTAGGGCACTTGCCCATGTTGTCTAATATGATTCTAAGTTGTCCAAGGATGGCTGGGAAAAACAACATTTCTAAAAAAATCTATTCTATTTCCGGGTTTGTGATCGCTAAATTGTTTGTTGTTTTTTTTATCCGTGTGAACTTGAGCGTGTGGGTCGACCAAAGTAAACTCCAAAAATGTTTTGCGGTGGGTTTGTGACAGTAAGCAGGGCGAACTCTTAGTAGTGCGTGTGTCTTCTTTGACGAGCTCGTTTTCAAACCTGTCAGTTCTTGGTGGCAAGAACTCTATAGGGACACATGATCAAATGCAAGGTCTCAGTAATGCTTTGGACAAAGAACTTTGTTTCGTGGGCGGACCACGACCCGTTTGTTCGTAAGATGAAAAGTTTTGTTCTCTTTTGCAACGGTGTTTTGACTTGGCCTCGTAGCACAGAAACTACAGTTGGCAATGTTTGACGCTGGCTGGAAGTACTTTGTGGGCACGATCCAGGCCAGGCGCTCAGCGCGCAGATGCGCAGACACTTTGCTATAGGGAGTATGCATGGTCGTTGACGCAGTCTGATGGCAGCGACAAGCGTACTGATGGTAGTTGTTGATGGCAGTGTTCTTTCTTTTACTGCGCAAGGTTTTGCGCAGCTGGTTGAGCATCACATCAACAGCATGGTTGTGGGGCCATGTTTTTTTAAGGGTGTTTGCTGCACCTTTGTGTTGTGGCTTTCTGAAAGGAAGGTATCAACATCTCATTGCTTTCACATAGATGTGCAATGCTTGAGGCTTTTGCGCAGGAGCCGTGCAGGCGAGCCACCTCCAAGTCTCATGTTGTGTGGACAGTCAATTATTGCATTATAATACTGTAATTATGCCATTGTATTCGATGACAGCCTGCAGTACACTTGGAACCATTGTGACTATAGAGGTCATCGCAAGATAAGCAGGGCTTATATATAGGGCTCGCTTTGCTTTGCAGGGCTTATAGGGCTCGCTCCTGTTGCTTGCTGTTTCTGTCAGCATCAAAGCTTTACAGGCAAAGTAAACGCGAATGTTCGGAGGCCTGGTCGAGAATGCCAGTTCGGCTGGCGCAGCATTGTTTTCGACCGCAGTGGTGTTTCTCTTGCGCTTGCACTGGTAGCCCTGCAAATGGATTTTTCGTTCCACGTTTGAATGTTCCTTTTCTGTGGGGACGAATGGTCAAACTCAATATGGATAGGTGGCCAAACCACTCAACTTGGGTGGCCAAGTCAGAGCATGCCATAGGGGTTCTCGAAAGCATTTGGCTCGCATTGTTTTTTTGTCGCAGGGCACTCTTTGCTCGCTATACTTGTCATGGCGTCAGTAGCATGGGAGATGACATTTGGGGGTGTCACGACTACTTTAAACTGTGTCCATGGTCGTTGCAACAGCCAGTGGACTCGGGTGCCGCCGATGCAGGAGGAGCGTTTGGCGAACAATGAGTCAACGATATATTTAGGGAACTCAGGCGCTTACATGACGTTCAAACACTTGGACTCCTTCCAAAACGGGTACCAGCGCTGGATGAATGTAAAGAGCCAAAGGGTGTGTTTCATCCGGCCCACACCGACCCACGTGATTGGTGTTCATTGCGGGTATGAGGTGAAGGCAGACCGCCAAGTGGAACTATCGGCGTAAACTTTGCTGAATCGGGAGTTGGTGTGGACCAAGGCCTTTGATGCTGACCTGAGTCTTGCAGGACACGAGATTCACCATCATGTTCGCAAGAGTTTGTTGAAGTCCAAGAGGATCCACACGAGCCAGCGCCTGACCATCATTGAGACCGAATCCAACTCACCGATCAACTTCAACACCAAGTACATCAATCCATCGAAAGGCTTCACGGTTTCCCACCGTGTGAGGGGCAAGACACCATTGTCATGCATGCCCATTTTGAGGAAGCTGAAGCACAAATCGCTTGTCCAGCAGTGATTCGACTAGACCCTGACTCTTTGAGTACAGAGACTCGATGACACATGGGCAGTTTTGTAAAAAATATGGATCTCAGAGGCATTTTGCTAGCAAAGCTGAAGTATGAAGCTCCTTTCGAAAGAGTGCATGTGAGTTAAAACAGATGTATTCAATGAACTTTGAATTTTTGAGAGGCCTGTATAGAGGTATTCCCTGTGGCGCGTGACTTTTTACCATTGCAATTGAATTTGACACTTTGTTTTTGCAGGTGTGACGACAATGGCGTGATCAAGCATCACCGCAGGGAAGCACAGGTGTTCTCGCATGGATGCTGTGGATGGAGTTGTTTCCAATTTATAAACTTGAATGAGCGTCTTTTCAGACACAATGACTTGAATCAGAATCTGTTCAGACGCAATGACTTCAACCGACACTAGTTGGATCATTGGTATTCTATGTGTAGTTGCAGGGCATGCGTTATTCACATGCTCGCTGCAGTTTGGAAACTGCCTACAACAGGGCAATCTTTCTGCTCGTTGAATCAGGCAAAGCTTTCTTGCAGGATGATCACCAGTTTCCTTTTATTGCAGGTGATTCCTCCCAGGTATTGGTGGCTTCTTGTTGAGCTTGTTGTGTTCTTCTTCCAAGAAGGCCTTGTGCAGAACGTGAGTACTTAGGAAAGAGAGAGCCGACCAAATCTCATGGCTAAGGAGATGAGTATGGTAGTCAAAGCTTGAAACCGTTCAGTAAAGATCGAATGTATGGCTGGCATATACATGAGAGGGAGGTAGCAAACTCTTTGAGAGGTGCCTTCATTCAACTAATATGTTGAAGTTGAAGCGAAACATAACGACATCCTGCCAAACAATTGTTGTGGTCATATTGCAGTTGCCTTTTGGTGCTTCATTTGCAGTTGCAGCAAAAGCTTTCAGCGCAACCGGGCATCAGAGCCTGCATGGCAGCTCAGCAATTGCGCAGTCATGAAGATGTGGTTGTGTCTCTTCTTGTAGGAATGTCAAGTGTTTCTTTGATTCAGGCATTCTGACGTGTTGTTTTCCAGTGGGCAAACAATGGTGTTTGTGCCTGTGTGAGATGAGAATGTGAGTCAAGGGATTGTTTTTATTGACCGTGCTAGCTCAAGCTTCTATAGAAGCTACCAAACACTTTTGGATCGCAGGCGCTTTTTGGTGGCACCATGGCTTTGCCTCCCCATGTTGAAAAGTTTGTGGCAGGGGCGTTGGAGGAAACGTCCAAAAGCGGTGGAATTGCGCAGGGAGTCCGAAAGGTGCTCGACTTTTTGCAAGCAGAAGGTCTGGTGTACTCCCAACGGATCCACTGCAGCGCCATCGGCGTTCACAACATGAACCGTGACGGTTTGGGAGTATCCTGGGCTGATTCCCACAGGCTGGTATCTGAGATATCTCAACTTGGCTTTGTCCCCGAAGAGTGCAAGCCAGTTTGCGTTGAACTCAAATCCGATGACACTGTGGTCAGAAGCTTCAACCACCAGCTTCAGGAGGAAGCTGGTGGGAAGCTCGGGGATCCTTCCTCCACGGCGTGGATTAGATTTGCGTCGTTGAGCTGCAGCCACACGAACTTCGCCATGCGGATTGTCTCGGAGAACGTCGAGCACAGCGACCCAGATGTGACGATGGGAGGTCGTTTGACCGTTGACCGGCTGTCTGCCAAAGACCCTGGGTTTGCCAAAGCAGTCCGGGAAGGGCTAGATTGGACAGTTGTCAGTGCTCGGGTCATTGACCGGTTCCCAGAACTATGTGGACTCATTCAGGGTGCTGGGAACGCCTCCGGGCAAATTGCCCGGCAGGAGTACGACGTGCAGATGATTCGAAAGATCCACAACATGGTCAAGGGCAAGGATGTTGTGAGCTGGGAGGATATCAAGCAGTACATCCTCCGCACAAAGCCACCGAATGGATCTGCGGCTCCGAGAATGTTCGCCTTTGTGGTCAGGTTTCAGGGCCCACTGGGCGAATGGCTTGCTGAAACTGAGGCCTACTGCCGATCTAGCTCCCGGCAAATCCCAGCGGCAGTGTATGAATCTCTTGGGCAGGAGAGAAAGGCTGTCGAGCAGTACCCCAGGCTTCGCCATGCGCTGCTCAAGGCTTTGCTGACGGGCCCGGCAGACAAGGCCCTCACACTGCAAGATGTCAAGAAGCTCTTGCATGGCAAGATGATCGACAAAGCTCAGATGGCAGAGGCTCTGATTGGAGAAGTGGCTGCGCTTCTCCGACCGGTTGCATCGGAGCTTAAGCTGAAGGTCATGGGTGATTTTTCGGTCAAACTCGCATATCATGTTTGCGAGAAGAGCTTTGAGTACGATGAGCCGCAAGCGATCGCCTACGAGGCTATCGACCAGGTGAATACCTCAGGACGCCATGCCGACACACTTGTGTATGCATGGTGTCCGAAGGAAAAGACTGCAGACGCAGTCATGGCTGCAGAGCCCGAAGAGGGGTCAAGGCTGGAACTATTGATTTGTAAACCTTTTTGTTTCCATGGGGAGCAGGGCGGTTAGCCCGCAATGTTGGGGGCAGGGCAAAACAGTTTTGCTCGCTCGCTTTCTTGGGCAGAGCTTCCAAGTAGTTTGGATTGCTCCATGTCTTAAGACCTAAGATTGGCCAAAGATATGTTTGAGCTGAGTTGTGCGTTGTGCAGGTGTTTCATGTGTGAATGTTTGACCTTCCAGCTCTGCAGGGTCCGGCAGTACGATTCGACTGGCCAGCAGATCACGCCTGCGCAGCTTCAGGAGAGTGGCTTTGACATTGGCGCGAACGTCATGCGGAAAAAGTGCAAGACTATGGGTGTGATAACATCGATGACGTCCACCAAAGTTCAGATTGAGCTGGACGAGACCAAATCGCTCCAAGAGTTTGATGCCGCAGCCTTTCTTCAAGGAGAATGGCGAACGGTGAAGCCAAAGGCTGAGATCATGCTGGTTGAGAATTGGGGCCCGTTTGAATGTCACCAGGCACGCGAAATGGCAATTTTGGAGCTTCAAGCTGAAGCGACTTCAGCGCTATGTGAAGCAGTGCGCAGCTCCAAGTCTATGATTGACATTCTTGATTTGGTGGCCAAGCCCACAAGAGATGTGAGGGCTTTGAAGCCTATTGCAAAGAACCAGCTCTCTCTTGTTCCTGCCACCACCAAAGTCCTTGTTCTTCCCAAGGGCAAGAGTCCGCCTGCTGGTTCTTTATCGATGGGGCAAAAAACTTTGGCCAAGGGTGAGGAGTTTGAGATTTGGTTGGCGCCGCTCATGGTGCTGCCAAAGGATGGCGAAATGCCAAAAGGTAGCTCTATGATTGCTCCATGTTGGCTCGTCCGTGGCACCGATAAAAAGGATGAGGTCAACATGGAGGTATTTCCGGACCTGACAGGAAGAAAAGTGGACAAGAACAAAGACTTGAGAGTGCCTGTCCTGCGCAACTCTATCAAGATCAAGGAAGGTGAGTCGCTGATGCTTTTTCGGCCGAAGGCCGAAGACACCGCTGAAGCTCATTTGGGTGCTCCCCCAGCCAAAAAGGCAAAGAAATGATATATTTGTTTGAACGAAGTGATGTAGCAGTACAGGGCACATGGCATGGCGCGAAGCCTTGAAATGCCAAACACCAGTTGCAAAGCGCTTTTGCAAAGAAAACATGTTTCAGAGAGTGCAGTGCCTGGACCTTTGTAAAGGTGATCGTTTTGATGGAGATAAGAACTAGGAAACGCAGTAGCGATGCCGTTGTGGTTTGTCAGTGTGCAGTGTGATGCCGTTCCTATCACTAGTGTGTCAGCAGGCAATGTAGAGTTTTGCGAGCAGGCAGTGTGATGCCCTTCTAGCATTGTCTTTTGTGAGAAAGTGTCAAATTGTAAGTGATTGTTTTGAAAGTGTCAAATTGCAAGAAAATGCAGACCTTTAGATGATGTTTGAGTGTGTAACTTGTGAAACTGTCACTTCAGACCATCAGCAATTGTCTCCTCGACTGCAGCTGGTATTGGTTTAGCTGGATCAAAGCGAGTCATGCAGTTTGCGCAAAACAAGCCCAGCCCTGTTTCTCGCCAACTTCATGGACCCCGCCACCTTCACGGCTGACAAGGGCGTTCTGCAGTGGAAGGAACTGAAGTTCTTGGTCTTTCCACTGGAGGCTTGCGGATGACGGATGGGCTGCGCTGTGCAATGAATCTGTCAATTGCTTTGGGAAAGTGCCAAACATCTTGCAAGAGGGATCGAAACGCACAAGAACAGACACCAGTTGAGCAGGGCAAACTTCGGCGCATGAGCGCTACTTCTGAGATTGATGTTGAAGTTGCTTTGATAGGTCACAATGATAGAAGCCTGTGCGAAGCATCTGGCACTCTGACAATTATACATGTTCTATAGCCTGTGTGATTGCGACACGAGTGAGATGCAAATGAAAAGATAGGATGAACTGAACTGCATGCAGAAGAGTCGAGGTATAAGCAGTTCATTGAAAGCTGTTGTAGCTTTCAGTTTGCTTTTTGGAGCTTGGGTGTTCTTGTACGATGCTGACGAAACCATTGCTGAGCCACATGCCACGAAAGGCAAATCACACAAAATAGGTTTTCGCAAATATAGTTTGCCATAGGCTGAAAGGCATGTGTGTGGAGTATAGTGAGACCATGATTGGCAAGTCTTTCTTCAGGGTGATATGGATTGTGTACGAAATCTAGAGTAGTGATTGTTTGGAAAGTTTGAAATTGCGAGAAACGACAGACCTTGAGACGATGATTGAGTGTGTAGCTTTTGAAACTGTTTCTTCAGACCATCAGCAATTGTCTCCTCGACTGCAGCTTGTATTGGTTTAGCTGGATCAAAACGAGTACCATGAAGTGCGCGCCAAACAAACCTACCCAGCGCAAGTTTCTCGCCAAACAAGTGCGCTTGATTCGGTATCCTCTTGAGAAGCTTCTGCAGCGGTATGTCCAGCTGGAGTTATCAGTTTCCTGTCACTTCACGGACAAAGGCGTCCAGTGGAAGGGCCTGAAGTTCTTGAGGTCCTCCCACTGGACGCTTGTGGATGGGGGATGGGCTGGAATTATCAGTTTTCACTGACACAGATGTCCAGCGGCTATAGGATTTGAAGGGCTTTAACTCTTATTGTATATTGATGTAAATTGCATTGCGCTTTCAAGTGAAGCTTTCACAAACTAAGCAGTCAGATTGGTATCACACTCTC